>CM041777.1:125372807-125488626 GCA_023374045.1 Limonium bicolor | reverse complement strand
TTGGGACCCACCTGCGTCGGCGCCCGCTCTTCTTTCCTTGCATCGGCGCTTGGTTTTGGTCCCAAAATAATCTAGTTTTTTCACTATTTTTGTCCTATTATGAGTATAATTCTACTATAAAACTGTAAATTATGTTAGAAAAGAACCTGATTCAGTAGATCTAATATGTGTCTACTTTGACTTCCGCTCCCACTAACGCTGTTAGAGAGAATTGTAGATAGAGAGTTTTGAAAATTTGAAATGTAGTGGTGAAAGTGGAGAGTATAGATGTATCTATAGAAGATTTTGAAAGAAGGACGAAATCGATTTCAAAGGAAGACAAAATCGTAAAGTTTTCCTTAGGCCCCGTTCATAAAATAAATTATTTGGGCTAGATTACTGAGAGAAGCTACCTTTTCACCGAAAATCTGTGAGAGCTTTTTAAATAAATGCAAACTATATAATCTACCTCATAAAAAGATAAGCTCCCATGAGAATGAGGCCTTAAATTACGGCCCCAACAAGTAGGGGTGTTCTGGAAAACCGGAACCGCCAAACCGAAACCAGAAATGGAACCGGTGAAATCGAAACCGGAAACCTGGTTAACCAAAGTGGTTTGCCGGTTCGGTTAACCGAACCATTTAGTTTCCCGGTTTCGGTCACGGTTATTGATTTTAAGGAATCCGGTTAACCTGAAAAACCGTTTAAATATTTCAATTTATTAATTTTTTAATTTCTGAGTATAAGTATAAAACTATATGGTTAATTATTAGATTTAGCACAAATAAGTGTACAATTATATAATTAATGGTTAGAATTATAATAAAACCAATAAAATCTTACTAAAATCGACGGTTAACTAGTTTCATACCGCTAGCAAAGCCGGTAAAACCACACACTGTTTACTAATTATAAGAAAAAACACATAAATCTACATCATTTCGGTTAACCGAACCGCTTCTAAATGAACCTGAAATACCCCTAAGGTTCATAAAATAAATTAAAAGACAATTAATGGGTTAAGAAGGCTAGTAAGCCTTGATGAACCATTAATCATGAAAACTCCTAAGCACACTTATATAAATAAATATGTACTCCATGAAGGTTACTAAACCTTATATAAACACATGGACATAAGTGGAGCCTAGTAAAGGAGGAAATCAATCTACAATTGATTATCATGATATACACATCTCATGAACAAAGAACACAAACACTTAAGGAAAATATACCTAAGAAGTCATAATGACTTGTGAGTAAAATTCACTTGTAACACAAGTGTATACACCTTTGGACACTAAGTAACACATGTTATACATGTTAACACATTAAACAAGTCCAAGATACACAAGATGTGCAAAAAGAACATCAATATCGAAGGTGAACCAAAGTATACAGTTTTACTAGTTTTAATGAATAGTAAAGTATACCAATTCCTTAAGAAAACGTTTTTATACACTTAAGGATGAATAAAACATGTTGGTAACAAACTAACACATGATATAAGTCCAAATGTACAAGTCATAAGTCCAAATGTACAAGTTATAGGGCATAACATTAAAAATGAAACAAAAGAGACCATTTTGCCCCTTGGTACAATGGAGGCCGACAATGCCCATGCAAGTGGCTGTCAAATTTCAAAAAATTGAACCAAGAAGTCTTATTTAGGTGGCTTAAGTCAACAAATACTAAAATAAACACAAATCTTACCAATAATGCCTTAAAAGTCATCTTTCTTCTCTTTCCTCCTCATTATTCCTTGGCTGCCGATTTTGAAAGCTCCAAATCCCCTCTAAGTCTGCTACTAAACAGCCAAGAACAAGCTTGGAAAGAATTCCATTCCTAAGGCTTAAGGTAAGCTCTTAATTCATGTGATAGAGTTCATTCTCTTTCTTTTCACTAGCTATCCAATGGTCTAAGATTACTTACTTCCACCCAGTATCTAGGTTGGATCTAAGTTGCAAAGAAGGGTTTAATTCGACTGGAACCAAGGTGGAGAAGAAAACAAAGGAAAGTCATTCCTTAAGGTAAAAATGTGCTCTAAGCACCTACCTTTTCTCTATTGTTGTTCCAACGAATTCCTACCATCTAAACCTTCTATAATCTTCATATTTACATGCTAGAACCGTTGGCGCACCTTCATCCACCGAAGTTGGCCCAAACCACCCAAAACACTTAAAAAGGGGGTTTAAAGAGTAAGTGCTCTAGCTTCTGTACAAGTGAGTTGTTCCGCCCCTTTGGCATTCTTTTATTAAGGGATTGACACCCTTCATTCATCTGGAAAATAGGGCTGTGGAACACTTGGGAACAGCTTCAAAACTTAAGGTAAAAATCCATGTTTTAAGACCTTTAATGACTCTTTTGGTTAATTTCGGTTCTAAGCTGAGCCATAACCTTTACTCTCTGTTTAATTCATGTAAAGAGGTGTATAAACCCACCTCCAAACATCCGTGACAGTACATGGAGGTATAGGTTGTTTAAAGTCATTTTTAAGGTGAGAAATCTAGTTTTTCATGGCTTAAAATTACTCTTATAGTTGGTTCTGTTTTTGGAACCTAACTATATCTTGTTCTTACTGTTCGAAATCAATTAGAAGCTGTCTAAACCCAGATCCCAAGCAGGTGTGACCATACAAGCCTTAAAAAGCTTATACATCAAGGTATAACACTCTTAACTATATATTATATGCTTTAAATCTTATGGTATATATATTTTCGAGAGTGGACTGGTTAATTTACACCTAAGTGTGACCAGAAATGACTTAGTTAATGTAAGCTAGTCATTTAAAGGATTTAATTAACATAATGGTCAAATTAAGACATCATGTGGAAAATTGGTAAATATGGAAAAATTGGTGGTGAGGATGTGTATTTAAAGTATTTTTGAGACATTTAAAGTGTAATTTATTTTGCAAGTTCAAGGTTGTAATAAGGCCATGTCATTAGGCCATTTTATTTAAGTTTAAGAGCTTATTAAATTTATTTTATGCATTTAGCATTAAGTTTGGGGTTAAAAGGTAATTACAAAAAAATATAGGCCGTGGGCTGTATTAGGTGGAAGTTTGGTGTTTAAAATGAATTTAAATAAAAATTATAACACCTTATAAAGTTTTATTACAAAATTGTAAAAATAGGAAAGTTTGGGGTATATATAGTAATTACCAAAAGTTTGGGTTTCAAACAGAATTTAGAAGTCAAAGTTGACTATATAGGAGACTTTGACCAAGTTTGGGAATTTATGGAATTAAATACTAACTTATAATAAGTTAAGTATGAAATTGTAAAAGATTTATAATTATTGGGGTGAAATGGTGATTTCTGAAAATAAAGGGTACCAAATGGAGTTTAGAACAATCCTTGGGTTATTAGGAATTTGTAGGAATTTATTTGGTTAAATTTGGAGTTAGTATGAATTATATAAGTATAATATAAGATATTTTATATCATTGTTACATTTGGGTAACATATGGGGTAAAACCGTAAATACTGAAAGTATAAGGTTAGGAATGATGTTTATAACCTTTTGGTATAGTTTGGTAATTTTTGGAATTATTTATGAGGTTTTATCAAGATATATGTATAATATATAGTTTTAATGATATTAGAAACTATATGTTATATAATGGGGTAATTTGATGAATATAGAAAGTTAAGTGGTGGAAATTAAATTAGAATAGACCATGGGGTCTGTTCGGCAATTTTAAGAAAATACAACCATAGGTTATAATCATATTAAGGTTTAAAGGTTATAATATAAGGTATATATTATAAGTGTAACAAAGAAATAATATTTGGGGTGATTATGTATTTTCTGAAACTTTGTGGAATCAAATAAAAACCGACAACCATATGGGCTGTTTGGTATTTTGTAACATTTTATAACTATAGGTTATAAATGTTTAAATGATTTAAGTATCATAAGATGGGTTATATAACTATAATGTAACATTATATAATTAATGTGGTGGTTTTGTAAATATTAAAGAATATAAATGTTGTCCGGTATTTATGAGTATTTTTGAATGAGAATTTATAATATGGTTTATAATGATATAAGGGTTGTAACATTTATAATATAAGAAATATTCATTAAGGAAGAATGAACATATTATAAAGGATTACCATATAATATATGGTCCCATAATACATATAGATAAATAAATATATGTTATGGAGTGAGAAATGCAATATGGTTCAATAACCATATAATATCATAATTAAAATGATATAAGATAAGGATAAAAGAATCATAAACATTAGTTAAGGAATTCTAATGTTATGTTGTTTATGGAATAACAAGGAGTTAAATAGTTCAAGTATTTTAAATATGTATTATACAACATTAATTTGGGAAGACTAACCTTAGGAAAATAAATACTAAGGTGAGATGTACAATATATGATCAAGATTATACACGCAATATAGTGGCAAACTATATCATATACATGTATATTAAATTACATGCGATGATGAATGTTGAGTTAAGTATATTAATATACCACGACATAAACGTGCATGTAATATAGCGTTAACTAATCCCGAGCTAAACCGAAAACCCGACAAACGTTGTTAGTAAATGACGGGGAATGAACCGGGAGGGATTAACGACGGTACGGGGTACCGTAGAGTAATGTTGTTATACGAGATACTAATCTGTAGTATTATACATATTATTAGACTATTAGAGACGACGCGAGGAGCATCGGATCTAACTGGTTCATACTCCACCGTTTTAAATCAGGGTGAACGGTATGTTATTATGTGGCTTGATTGTCTCTGAGGATTTTCTCAGTTCAGACATTTTGTGTGAAAATCTGAGATAAGATTGAGTGTCTGCTTGTGTGAATTAATATGCATGAATTATGTACTAATGCTGCTTTATTATTATTACTGTTGTGCGATAACAGTACTGTTCGTATATATGAACATATTATAAAACGAACTAGCGGCAATGATGCTATCTTATATGTGTGATATAAGGAACGTAAGATAAACGTTGTAGCATTAGGATAATAAGATATATATATTATCCGAGACTTATATACGGAGCATTGGCCTTTTTAACGCCGCTCTCGTATCTAACACTGGATCCCGAGTCGACATACTCAGGATTGGACTAATGACCTTAGTCTACTGTGTTAGGAAAACGGTAATGCGATGCGATGGTATAAATGAGTTAATCAAGAGGATGTGGCTCTTGGTGTGAATTGTGATCAATTAACGATACTAGGATGCCGTGAGGGTATCTGTAAGTATCAAGACAAATTCCAACGGACTACAGATGGTTCGTCGGTCGGATACTCTACCGCTGGAGTGGCTACTGCCGTGG
The DNA here is from genome assembly GCA_023374045.1 of Limonium bicolor. Taxonomy (NCBI): domain Eukaryota; kingdom Viridiplantae; phylum Streptophyta; class Magnoliopsida; order Caryophyllales; family Plumbaginaceae; genus Limonium; species Limonium bicolor. The sequence continues at coordinate 125,483,319 of CM041777.1, read as the reverse complement.
GTGACCCGCCATGAGTTATGGGTAACTTAGAGACACGTTGTTTTAACGAGACGTTGTTCTTAGGTATGACTGAACACTTACGAACAACTATATTAGCTCGTAGAATAGGCAAGCATTATTTGGGCTTGTATGCCAAAGACGGGAAACAATACTTGTTATAATCCTCGTTGTTTCGCCTTGTTGTTCATTGGTTATGCTATGTGGTTATGTGATGTATGTTGTGGATTTGCTGAAATGAGTCACTGTACTCAAATGTGTGTTGTGGATTGGTTTAATTGAGTCGTTATACTCATATGTATGTTGCGAATTGGTCAAGTCGAGTCGCTGTACTCACGTGTGGATTATTGTGGATTGATTGGTTGAGTTGAGTCGCTGTACTCGAATATGAACTATTAAGTGTTTGGTGGAGTGGAGTCTTCGTACTCATATACACGTTGTGACGTTTTTCTGTTGGTTTATCGTGGTGTGATATGTGAAGCCGGGGACTTATTTGCTATTTGAGTTTATTGCAATATTATTATTGCTTTACAGTTTTATATTAAAACGACATGCATGAAAATGAACTGCATGCTCTCGACCAATTAACTGAGGGTTTGAGGGGGCATGACGGTCATGTAGTAACATACTCAGCAGGGGCTGATTCCATACCACAAACAAACATTTTGCAGGTATGCAGCTTCCGGTGTCAGCAAAGAGCGGGACGCGCTGGGTAGTTAGTTATAGTTATGTAAATATGTACAGTCGTACTTCGATACGAAAATAGAGACGTGTACAGGACTGGAATACTTAGAATGCTCACTAGGGTTGTATTTATTTTGGAACGGAAAGTTAAGTCTATCTCTTGTTGTCAGTGTGGGAAATTGTTTCGTATTATGAATATTTCAGTAAGTGCGTTATTACTCGTATGGGCGAGTGAGAACGGTGACACCAGTAGTTCAACTGTTTTAGATTACCGCTGCGATTACTATGTTAAGTACTACGATTAGGAGCCGATTTGAGTAGGGGTGTTACAGAACCGGTTACGGTTATCAAATTTGACTAACCGAATATCTAATTAACCGTAAAGCCTGGTTATGAACACACCTAACAAGTTGTTACACAGTTACAGGATCCCACATCGATCGTATGAGAGGTTGGTGAGTGGTTCATATAAGACTATGAGCTCTCTATTCCTTGAGCTAGCTTTTGGGATGACTCTCTTACGGTCTTGTATGGTCGGATTGTTCTTTAAAGAACATTAACTCGGAGTAGCTCAGTTCTGTGGCACAAGTGAGTGAGTGTGAGTTGAGCCATCGGAGGCTTCGGCTTCAGCCTTCAAGGCTCATTCATGTCCCCTTGAACTTCACTGGGGAGCTCGCTCTGGTTATCCGCCCGAGAATATTATGGCGGGCAGGTCTATCAATGGATGCTGTTTCTTCCGTACGGCCTCCTCTTCCGCCTCCTGCTCTTCCACTTCCTCTTCCTCTGCTTCGCCTCCTCTCTCGTCCTTCCGTTGTGGCCTTCACCAGCTTCGACCGTTGAGGTTCAGACAGCGCTCTATGGTTCCGACGATGCTCTGTTTCTCAAATTTTCTATCCAAGCCGCATATCCATGGCTACAGGTGTGTCACACGAACCCGCTCGGTTCACAATCTCGTCGAGGCTGTTATAGGGGATCTTGAAGCTCTACGACGCACCAAAGGAATTCGCGCTGGCGCCAAGTAAGTTCAACGCCTTTTCTCTCTCCATGCTTGTAGGCATCAATACGAAATCGACCTGCGTGTGAAGATGCTGATGTAGGACACAGATTCTGAAAATCAGTTGAACTGGTGGCTGTCGATGTAGGATGTTTGCTGGATAAGATAACCATATCTTATGAAGTTAGACAAGTACTCCGATTAATTCCATGAAAGTGTTCGGTGAAAGGAACTGATATAGCTGTCGTAGCTTCTACCTACATAATGGTCCTCGTTTACGGTCAACCCGAAGTTCCTGCTAAAAGGAGGCCATTTACCACCTACACATCCAGTTCACTCTTTAGTGACCCTTTTTGGGGTTTATTTTTTTACAAGGCCATTCTCTGTCTTTGCTGCTGAACTATGAAGGGTCGCTATGTCGATAAGTGCTTACTTACTCGTAAAGCTAAATCTGAACAGCTTGCCAATTCTCATGATAGTATTAGATTCACCGATATAGCTTGTGTCTCCTGGATTCCAGTAGATTAGAGCCGTGCCAAATTTCTTTTCAGATAAGACACAATTTTTGCTCTACCCTAGAGTATTACATTTCCTTCTTGGATCAGGATCCCATTTCAATGGCCGCTGTTTTTTTGCAGACTGGGGTTCACCAGCAAAGAAGGGCGTGTTGAGGATAAAACACAGCAACTCAGGAAGGGTTTGCTGCTCGAATATAAGAAGGATACTGAGAGGGTATTGCTGGCAGTTGCTCAGAGACCTGATGGGAAGAAAAATTGGATGGTTTATGATCAGGTCTTGGCAGATTACACAATGAGCATATCATGATATGTTACTAGGTGTTAGGGCCGACATATTTTTTTCTTCTAATATAAGGTTATTTCCTCCTACTTGTCTAATGTTTTCCCTCACTCCTCACTGAGCAGAATGGTGTCCACTCTTCTATTAAGCCGCAACAGATAACTTACATTGTTCCTGGTGTGGAAAATTTTGACAATACACAGATCTCCACTTTTATCCAAAAGGCTCAGGACAACTTGGTAAGAAGAACGTGTTTTCGTTTTTATGCAGACTCCATATTAGAAAATTAATTTGGTTTTCCAGGATGCAGGATCACTCTCTGCTTGAGTTTGCCTGGATTGAGCTTCTGGAGAAAAACAAAACAGTCTCACCAGAAGAATTAGCTGAGGTAGTGTATTGTTGAACAATAACCTCCACATATACTGTTTTACAACTTATTTAACTTGTTACACAGATTATTTTTGGCAGTGATGAACCTCTGGAGAGTTATTGTGCCCATCTATTACTGTCAAAAGATGAGATCTACTTCTCTGTAATTGAGAACAAGGGTTCTTTCCCTGTTTACTCGCCAAGATCCACTGAAAAGGTAACTTGTTGCTTGGAACCTGAGATTTTCCTGGTAAAACTTTATTTAGTTCTTATTATATGTATCACCGTTTAGTTCTCTTTAATTTTCTTGTGTTATAAGGTCCATAGTTTGTGAGATGAATACGATTATAAACTCAAGATACTATTGATCATCTGAAGCAATCTGGCTACGGTGTTTGTATCCATATTGGAATTAAAGAACATGCCTGTTGTTATTCTAAAGATACTGGTTGGCGTTACTTATCCTGTCTGAGAATTATGGCCAGCGAGCTGCATGAGACTTGACAACGTAGCAAGGACTCCAGTCATCTGTATAAAGTTATGTTCACAACTACTGGTTGAAAATTGATACTGGTCACCGAATATGACAGATAAGTTTGTGTAAAAATAAGAATATGGAAGCTAAGCATTACCTGCTTCCTTGGTTGAGGGATAGGTACACACCATTGTTCATATCAGCTAGTGTGAGAGAGGGGCCCAATGAAATGAACTCTACGGTTAGCTATTATGTTTATCAAGTTCTTATTTATCTTATGGTTGATACTGTTAGTTGGAATTTTAGACTTGTGTATTCTCTAATTAAGTTAAGAAGCCTGTATTGATATAGTCTCCCCTTCTGATAAGTTGAGGCCTGTTTTGCTCTTTTATGGGGCATATATACTCTGACTCGTCCTGAACTTGTGTCATTTTGTGAATTGAGCTCTTTTCATAATGTCAGGTAGAGGAGCTTATCAGGCAGAAGCATGCAAAGGACGCTGCTGAAAAGGAATTTCAAGAGTTTATACAGCTACTCAGATCTGCAAAGTCTCAGCCTCCACATTGTAAACCTCAAAAATCTTCATGGGTTCAAGAAAAGATCCATCACTACATTGAATATCTGGAAAATTTTGCAATTGATGTTTGGCAAAGTGATGAACAGAGGAAAACCGCTGGGGAGGTGCTCTCTTTTTCCTCTGAAATTTCTGTTTAACCTGATCTGGTAATTTTTTCAAGTTTGTGAGGAGTGAGTTAATCCTACTTTGGGAGGTAAAAGAACGGATGAAGAAAGACAAGCACTAAATTTAGATCCTTCCTTGGTGGACAGAAAATTTCTTCCTCCTAGAGTTTGTGGTCCAGTGTGTAAACTTTCTGTCTGAGCTCGTCTCCTATTTATTTTATTTTTGTGTAAATTTGGTTGCTTATCCAAATGTATGGTCTCTGATCTCTCTGTCTTCCTGATTCATCTGTGCTGTTTCTTTCTTTTTTCTTGTACCTCTCTCCCTTGGCTACTCAAATTAGTATATGATCTAACATGATTATATGTGCTCAATTTTTCTTTTCCTGCTATGGGTCAACTTAACGTGATGAAAGCTTAGTAGCGGTTAAAGGGTCTTCTCCTTTTACCATAGCATGATTGTTACTTTGACCATATCTTATCTAGGGGTTTTAGTTTTAGCTTATGTATAAGACTACGGTGAGGGGGAGTGGGCATCCAGAACATATTCTAAAAGCTTTCAGTTATGCAAGAGAGTATCTGTTGTTGGAGAGCTTTAGCTCTTGGGTTTGTTATCACATTTATCTTTCATATGTCATTTTACTGTTTTCTTATATTCTTCTAACAATGACTAATCTCTCTGTCTTCTGCATCTTTTGTCATCTTGTCAGATACTCAAGGCGATGGGGTTGGCAAGGACAGCAGCATCAGCAGTAAATCTCCTCATAGATATTGGATATTTTCCTGCTCATGTCAATCTGGATATGGTGAAGTGCAATATCCGAACTGATCACTCTGAGGAGTTAACAGCAGCTGCTGAAAGTTTGCTAGCAGAGTCCCCTGATCTGGATGAGGCATTATACATCTCCCATCTCTATGTGTTTTTGATAGTAATTATTGCTATGATCTGTTTATGGAACTTAATTCTTTGTAAATCATTGGATTATGATACTCATGGTACACAAGCTATCCCATTACTGTTAAAATTTTAGTTTGTTACATCTGAAGAATGACAAATTTTTCTTTGGGTTTTCTTGTTAAATGTCCTTATTTCATGTATTATCTTATGTTACCTCATTTCCTGATAATTTTGAGAATGTTTGTTCCTTGCTGAAGCTATCCATGTCTATTGTTTTCTTCTGATGTAAATTAGTTTAGCTTGTTAATACTAACCTGCACCTTCTGCTCTTTTTGAGTAAACTTCGTATTAATACATAACAGCTTGTATACTATCTTCTAAAGGAGTAGAAGATGCTTTTACTACTCTTTGTGTCCTTGGTTTTTTGTGTTGATCTATGCATCCGATAGATGCTGAAACTCCCTGAAACATCTTTCGTTCTTGATACAGTGCTATATACTGTGGATGCTAAGAATTTTCTTATTTGAGAGATTGTTGTTACTAGATGGAATCTAAACTACAGAACATCAATGAACACGCTCCTTGGACATTGCACTAATTCATTCAAGAGTCTTACATTCTTTTTTGTCTTTTCTTTCGCTGTATATCATCTGATATCATGAGCTCACAGGTGGACAGAAAAGATCTTACCCACTTGAAAGTATATGCAATTGATGTTGATCAAGCTGATGAGGTAAAATCTCAATACTTTATTAGAGTTTTGTAAAGGGCACTCGTGCTTGCTTGTTTACTTTTACCTTTTTGTTGACAAATGCTGATAGAGCTGTAGTATTTTTGACAGCTTGATGATGCGCTGAGTGCAACAAGGTTGCAAGATGGCCGGATCAAAGTCTGGATACATGTAGCTGATCCAACTCGCCTAGTTTACCCTGGAAGCATCATAGACTTGTACTTTGTGACTTTGTTTGAGCCACTTGATGATACTCATATCAATCTCCCTCGAGCACATGATGTGCTATCCCTTAATACTGAATGATTTCCATGATTTGTAGGGAGGCTAGGAGGAGAGGAACCTCTGTCTTCTTGCCCACTAGGACATATCCTATGTTTCCAGAAAAGCTTGCCATGGAAGGAATGAGCTTAAAACAAGGAGAGATTTGCAAATCTATTACTGTTTCGGTCGTGTTGCGTTCTGATGGCAGGTAGTCTGTCTCCCATTTGTAAAGTTTACTGCATATCCGTTTGGCATCAAGCATATTTCTTAGTCCACTGATTTCTACTTTCTTGTTTGATTTGGAGAGGGAAAAGTTTGCAGTCTTATCCAGTCATATTCCTACTATTATTAATATTTATGATTGTCTCTTTATATTTAGTTTGCTTGAATTGGTAGAGCTAGGACAATAGCTAGTTCAAGCATCTCTTACTTAAACTCTAGTGGTAGTAAGATTACAATAGTAAGTAATTTGTTGGTTTGGCTTGTAAAGATGGATCGCTTGGAGAAAATAGAACTATTTCTATAGTTTATAACCTGTATCACCCAAGCAAAGATGTCCTACTGATACTAGTTTATCGAAATCCTAGTCAAACTAATAATACAGAACTTTATCCTAACTCAAGAAGAAAGCTGAGGTACAGAACATGACTACTTATTACCTTTTTCATAAAAGCATATCATCATAAACTAGAAGACAATATCGATATAATTGCATCCTTGATATATGTTTATGAATAAACTTCTCGACAGCATATTGTCATTGTAATGTAATTAGTAAATTGATGATTATTTCTCTTGACTAAGCAGAGTATAAATACATACAATGTGTACGTTGAAGTAATAACTAGTTCCTAGATCTAAGGGGTTAGTGGAGAACTATTAGGTTAGTTGAGAGAGAAGTATGGAGATGGTTAAGTAGTGGAGAGATATTAGGAAGGTAAATAGAATATTAAATGTGTTAACTATTTTCCTTAATATGCCCCCGCAAGCTGAACGGTCGGTGGTTGAGTTCGAGCTTAGAGATGTTGGTGTCAAACTGTGCTCGTGGAAGTGCTTTGGTGAGTACGTCCGCAAGTTGGTCAGTTGTCGAGATGTGTTGGATGCGAAAAATGCCGGCTTGCACCTTTTGCCGAACAAAGTGGTAGGCAATGGCAACGTGTTTCATGCGGGAGTGAAACACCGGATTGGATGACAAGAATGTAGCACCCATGTTGTCGCAGTGAATTGTTGGTGGGGCCACAGGGTGATTTAATTCTTGCAGGAGTGAGAGTAGCCACAGGACTTCAGAGGCGGTGTCGGCAAGGGCTTTGTATTCTGCTTCGGTGGAGGAGCGGGCTACGCCTTTTTGTTTTTTGGAGCTCCAGGAAATTGGTGTGGTGCCGAGGTAGATGAGATAGCCGGTGGTTGATATGTAATCGTCATGATCACCAGCCCAGTCTGCATCAGAATATGCATGGATGGTGGTGGACGGATGCGGCCTGATGTGGATACCGTGTGTGAGGGTACCGGCGAGATAGCGAAGTAGGCGTTTCAGCGTTGTCCAATGTTGAAGGGTGGGTGTTTGCATGAATTGGGAGAGCTGGTTAACAGTGAAGGCTATATCAGGACGGGTGAGGCCGAGGTATTGTAGGCTGCCAACTAATTGGCGATAGAGTGTGGGGTTGTTCAGAAGATTGGTGTCACTGCGAGTAAGAGGTGTGGTGGATGTGATAGGGGTGGGCGAAGGTTTGCAGTCATCCATACCAGCTTTGGTGAGAATGTCGTGAGTATATTTTCGTTGAGATAGGAACAAACCATGAGCTGTGGGAATGACCTCCACCCCAAGAAAGTAGGAGAGGGGACCAAGATCTTTTAAGGAAAAACGGTTTGAGAGTATGGTGATGAGGCGTTGGACAGCCGCGGTTGTGATGCCGGTGAGGATTATATCGTCGACATAGACAAGGAGAAGTAGGGTGGTTTGGTTGTGGGTGTAGATAAAGAGGGAGGTGTCGGACTCGGAGGGGTGGAAGCCCTGAGTAAGAAGGAAGTTTTTGAGTTCGGTGTACCATGCACGTGGGGCTTGGCGAAGTCCATAGAGAGCGCGGTTGAGGCGGCAGACATGATGTGGTCGATCGGGGTCAACGAATCCGGGTGGTTGGGACACAAAGTCTTCTTCATGGAGTGAGCCTTGAAGAAAGGCATTGTTGATGTCCAACTGGCGGAGTGGCCAGTTGTTGGAGACGGCGAGGGTGAGGATGACGCGGACGGTTATGGGTTTGACTACCGGGCTATATGTTTCGTTGTAGTCCCAGCCGGGTCGTTGGGTGAAGCCTTTTGCGACTAGGCGGGCTTTTAAACGATCAACCGTGCCATCGGGATTATATTTGGTCCGATAGATCCACTTGGTGCTGACGATGTTGTGTGACGGTTGTGGGGAGACGAGAGTCCAAGTGTTGTTGCGAATGAGAGCGTCGTACTCCTGTTGCATTGCCGTGCGCCAGGATGGGTGTTTGAGTGCCTGAGTGATGGTGCGGGGCTCAGGCGGGGAGGAGGTGGTGGTGGTGAGATTGAGTTTCTGAATTGGTTTGGAGATACCGTGGGATGAGCGTGTGATGGGGCGTGTGGGCATGATTTGTAAGGGGGGTGGTGTGGTTGGATCATGAGGGGCCTGGGATGGTGATTGGGGCGGGAGAGTGGTGTGGGGATTGGGGGGTGACGGAATTGGGCTGGTAGTTGGGGGCTGGGGAGGTTTGAGTGGGCTGGGGAAGCGTCGGGGCGGGTGCAGAAGCGTGTGGGGTGGGGAGTAGTGGGCCAGGAGAGGGGAGGGTGATGTGGGTTGGGCTGGGACGGGGTGTGGTGAGGGCGCGAGAGGGATGTGGAGCGAGAGATCGGTCCAGGTGGTGGGATCGAGTGTGGTAGGTGGGTCATGGGCCGGTTGGTGGGCCATATTTTTGTAGGGGTAGACATCCTCGTTAAAGGTAACATGCCTAGAAACATACACGCGGGTTGTTTTTGGATCCAGACAATAATACGCGTGCTGACTTGTGGAATATCCTGCAAAGATACAAGCAACAGACTTGGGGTCTAGTTTGTTAGTCGTGTATGGTTTTAACCACGGATAACATAAGCAACCGAAGCTTTTTAATTTCGTATAGTCCACAGATTTATTTAATAACCTAAAATACGGGGTGTCTGAATGAAGGGTAGGAGTGGGTAATCTGTTGATGAGGTACACGACGGTGAGCATCGCATGAGGCCAGAATGGTATGGGGAGGCCGGAGTAACCGAGCAGGGATAGACCGGTTTCGATCACATGGCGGTTTTTGCGTTCCGAAATGCCATTGTGTTCGGGGGTGTGAGGTGGGGTCGTGAAGTGACTGATGCCGTTAGTTTGGAGATAACTGGTGAGACCGACATATTCACCACCATTGTCGGTGTATAATATTTTGATTTTCTTGTCGAAGAAGTTTTCCACGAGTTTATGAAACTGTGGAAAAATAGTGGAGACGTCGCTTTTGCGTTTGATCGGATATAGCCAAGTGTAGCGAGTAAAGTGGTCAACGAATAAAACATAGTATTTGAATCCGTTGTAAGAGGGAACGGGGGAGGTCCAGACGTCGCTAAAAATTATTTCGAGTTTGTCAGAGGAATGTAAACTGGAACGAGCAAAAGGAAGTTTGTGACTTTTATTCAACTGGCAAGCAGTACAGTCTTTTTGAGAGAAATTTGAAGTACATAACCGATATTGTTTTTGTAAATATTGGAAAGTAGATGTGGATGGGTGGCCCAGACGATGATGCCAGGCGCCGTTGGATGTGGAACTTAGGTGATAGGCCGATGGTGGTGGTGTGGGCCACGTATAGACTCCGTTGGTGCAGGGCCCGGTTGCTAGGATATCACCTGTGGTGAGATGCTTTACAAAGAAAGAGTCAGGTAAGAATGTGACGGAGCAATTATGTTGGTGGGTGAGTTGTGAAACAGATATAATGTTTTTAGTCATGGAAGGGACACACAGCGTATTAGGAAAATTAAAAGAACGCGTAGAGCCCGAAATTAAAAGAGTTCCGGAGGATGTTATGGTCAAACCTTCACCACTCCCCATTTGTAATTCATCGGGGCCGGTATATGGGTATGCGGGGGTGAGGTGCGCCGGATCAGTAACGACGTGGTGCGAGGCGCCGCTGTCGAGGAGGAAGCCGGGCTGAGAGGCGGCGGCGGTGATGGTGTTCGCCTGAGGAGTGCGGGGCGGAGGTGGTGGCGGTTGCGCGTTGGGGAACTGTCGCTTGAAATCGTCACAGACAGTGATCCAGTGTCCTACGGCCCGACACCACTGGCACCGGCCGAGAAAGGGTTTTGGGGCGGCTGGAGGACTGCGGGTGTGGTGGTGTTGTCGATTGGAGGCGCTGGGCGAAGCGACACCAGGAGGCGTGGAGGCGACGCCATAGTGTGGGAGTTGCGGGCCGTGAGATTTGCCAGAGTGGGTGTGGTTTTTGGATGTGGCCACGAGGGCGGTGGCAGAGGCGAGATTGGCAGCGGCGGTGGTAGTGAGTTCCAGTTCGCGAACCAGGAGCTTGTCGTGCAGCTCCGCGACGGCAATGGTTGAATCCCGCACCTGGATAGCTTCAACGACTGCAGAGTAGGAATCATCGAGGCCATGGAGGATGTGAGCAACGATGTCGTCGGCGTCCACTGGTTTGCCCAGCTCGGCTAGAAGATCGGTAGTGGCGGTGACGTGTTGTATGTACTCCGAGATGGTGTGAGTGCCTTTGACGGTGGTACGCAGCTTCTGTTTGAGCTGATTGATGCGCCCCTTGGAGGGATTGGCGTAGGTCGACGTTGATGTGTCCCAGGCTTCCTTCGTTGTCTTGGCGCGGGTGATGAGCGGGGCAACCTGCGCAGTGAGAGTGCCAACAAGGGCACCAAACAGCAACCGATCTTGACGATGCCACGCTGTGTATTCTGGGTTGGAGGTGGTGGACTCGGCGGTGGTGGTGGTCTTTGGCGGGGCGGTGGAGGAGCCATCGACGAATTTCAGAAGGTCGTATCCTTGTAAAATGGCTTGCATTTGGATTTTCCAGGTAATGAAATTCTGAGGTGTTAATTTGATTACGTTGGATAGATTGACAACGATAAATGGTTGGTTGGCATCGTTGGGGTTGGTGGGTGTGGTAGAGAGGTTGGCCATCAGAGGATGGTGTGTAGAGCAGAGACGAGACAGAGAGGTGTGGGTAGATCGAGATTAGGCTGATACCATGTAATGTAATTAGTAAATTGATGATTATTTCTCTTGACTAAGCAGAGTATAAATACATACAATGTGTACGTTGAAGTAATAACTAGTTCCTAGATCTAAGGGGTTAGTGGAGAACTATTAGGTTAGTTGAGAGAGAAGTATGGAGATGGTTAAGTAGTGGAGAGATATTAGGAAGGTAAATAGAATATTAAATGTGTTAACTATTTTCCTTAATAGTCATTACCTTTATGCAACTTGACAACACTTGTGGTCATATGGTTGATCTTTTCGTTTGATAGATGTATTAATTATACTTGGCTCAAGGTTCAAGCGTATTAGAATCAAGATTAGGGCAGGGCAGTCCGTCATAGAACTATTTTGCTGCAAAGAAGAATATCTCTTCGTTGCACTTGTTAGACACTATACGCATCCTACATGAAACTTTTCGTATTCAAGTTCATTGAGATATTACATATTAGATCAGGAGATTTCATTTGAGACCAAAACTTCGTTGGTGTGTAGCTTTGTCTAGTCCTATGGCTGAAGCCCATAGGAGATTCAATGTTGGCCTTGTTTTGGCGCAGCAGTTATAAACAGTGCAACAATTCACTCATCCCTCCCGAACTTCAAACCATCATGAAAAGTGTATTGTTAAGTCATAAATAGTTGGCTGACATTATTTCCTCTCACAAAAATGGATAAACAGTCGATCGTCACATACATTTAACAGTTACAATGAACAGTCTTTAAAGAAGGCCTTGTGTCATGAACTCTAGCAGCTATAGTATTGGGATGCTTTCTAAAATTTTCCATCCACATAAAATATCTAAGATTTTGTCTTCTCAGAACCTTTTGAACCACCAAAGTATTCACATTAGTTGGCTTTTTCGCCAACCTAACTCCATTTGTCGAAGCTTATTTAGCTAGCTATGTCAATCCTTCTTGACGACCTTTCAGCTTAACTAATTGGTTAACGGTCATGAAACCCTTAGTCCAAAGCTGAACTAGAAAACATATTGCCAGAGTACTGTTTGAGTGAATGTCGGTGATCTGTCTTTGGAATCATCCTTAGGAGTTGATGTAAATCTTTCATTAGAAATTGGTAAAAAATGGAGGTCCTAATTAGATCATGTTACACTAGAACAGTTTTAGGTGAATAACTTTGTAAAGTTTTTCATGCTAAGAGAATTTGTTACATTTCTATTTTTTAGACAAACTATTGAAATGTAGCCCTTCGAAAAGGGGGTTGATTCGTGCAGTCACTTTTCCAGTACGTGTAGTTGCAAAAATATGTTTTTGCACTTGCTTCTACATTTTTAAAAATTACCATATTCACCTTGTATTGATAAGAAATTATGAAATTACCCAAGTGCAAGTGCATGCTATTGACCCAGGAGTGTTTTCTATCTTATGTGAATAATTTACTGTTTTGGACTAGATTTAGGTTGAAACTTACTGAAAATACATAACAAATAAAATAGAAAACAGCTTGAAAACTCGAAAAAAGTGAGACCACCTCCAGGTTGGGCAGCGACCAAACCTGGTGGAAGTTCCTCGCTCTGGCGCCTCGTGATCGTCTATAGGTCTAGTCCCGGGCGACCATCGCCTGCTCAACCTGGTGATGTCATCCACTGTTTTATATTTCAGTCCGTTTCAACTTAAATCTAGTCTAAAGCAGTAAATTATTTACAAAGGATAGAAAAAAAACTGTATGAGTAGTACACAGCTGCCTCGGCTGTTTGTGTAAAAGTTGTCATATTTAAAAAAATAATGTACGGTATGCTGTTACTTCAATAGAAAGATCTCGACAAAATTAATGTCATCTGTATAAAAGTTGTCAAATTTTGAAAAGAAGGTGTCATATATTATTATTTCAAAGGAAGGATAAATTGGTAAGTTTTACAAAAAAGGACCGTGTAATAGGAAATTGACTGCATGGACAAGTTCAGTTAAAAATATGCTCAATGTTGAAGGAAAGTATCTTTAACTATTCAAGTGCTTTCATTTGAGCTTTAGGTGAGCTTGTTCTTGTTATAGCTCACCACAAGCCTTTTATAATCTGTACACTGTCGAAGCATTCAAAGTCACTGTTACTACACTGTTTTGAACATTTATCAATCTGAATTTCATCATCAAGTTTGCAGAGTGCTGTAGCTACTATTGATATAAAGGTACGGTGGATGAAAAAGTAGCTGCGAGCTTAGAAATCTTCGTTTTAACAATCCTAGGCAGCATATCATTTTCTATATCCCAGACTATTAGCAAATACTAACAATTTTTTTTTTCTGGGCAACAGTATTGCAGAGTATTCTGTTGATAACAGCATCATCAGACCAACATACATGCTCACTTATGAGAGTGCGTTGGAGCTGCTTCAACTGAATCTTGCAGAAGAGGCAGAGTTGAGGATGCTCTCCGAGGCTGCTAATCTTAGGTTACAGTGGCGTCGAGAGCAGGTTGGATGCAACTTTGTCTACTAATCGTTTTTATATTTGTTTCTGTGGGACTATTTTGGTAATAAGAAGTTCTAACTTTTAACCACCTCATGGAGAAAAGCGTTACCGTCCTGTTACTTCTCCTGTGAGATTGACTATACATTCAATCAAACTCAATGTGTTATCCCACACAATCAGTGAATTGAGTTTTTACTAATTAACTGCTGTGTGTTGTCTGCATTTTGTAAAGCAAGCTATGAACATTTTTCTTTGAGTTACTGGTGAGCAGCTAGTGTTACAGGTGATTACATTTGTGAGTTATTGTATCCAGTGTCCAGAATGTTGAAAGTATCTTCCAGTACTATTATTTTCAGAGTAAACCGTTCGCATCTGAATGATGAACAGTTTGAATGCAGAAAACGTGCTACAAATATAGTTGTATGGAAATGATATAGTTGTCTAGGTGCAATGTCATCTTGTATTTCAGCTTATGAAAGTTCTTTTTTCTTTATTTTTCCATAATTTGTGGGATTTGTTGTTACCAGTGGCGACCTACGTTGGACTCTGTGGGGGCACGTGCCCCTACAGGTTTTTGGAAAAAATATAAGTATATATGTGTCCATATATAGCAAAAATAAATAATAAATGTTAGATAACTAAATAATGTAGCTCAAATATGATATTTTGACATTCAAAATATTACATGTTTGAAATTTTTGTTGATTCTGTTAGTTACTACAACTATATCGGAAATAGTATCACATCCTTACTCATGAAATATATTAAGATAGGAGAATGATATAGAATCGAACATATTTAAGTCTATTAATAATAATATTATTAAATATGATTTTCAGATTATAAAGACTATATAAATAAATATAATTTAAATATCGAATATTGTTTTAATTTTTAATATTTTATTTATTAGATTTTTATTCAGTCAAAGTGACCCTACAGGTTTAGTACTCTAGGTCCGCCACTGGTTGTTACTGAGCTGAGGCACTCTTTTGAAGTTCTGTACCGACTACTTTATCAGTTAGTGCTTCAACTGTAGTGCCTTCTTTCAGAACTCACAAAATGATGAATTCTTTAGCATTTCTCTGGCTTAAGATTTATGATCTGCAAGGCTCAACTGCTATCATTATGTCGTGTTACCTTTCTCCTCTGCATGTACCATATCTTAACTTTAAACTTTGGGACTGTGTCCTTATTTGATTTCTTTTTTATCTTAATTAGAATTGATGCTGATTCCAGGGTGCCATTGACATGCCCAACATCGAAGCTCGAATTAAGGTTGTAAACCCTGATGATCCAGAGCCACAGATCAATCTATATGTGGAGGATCAAGCTAGCCCTGCAATGAGACTGGTTACTGAAATGATGATACTTTGTGGTGAAGTGATGGCAACATTTGGGTCTCACAACAGTCTCTGTCTACCTTATAGAGGCCTTGGTGGATCATTTTCTGATGCATCTGCATTCTCCCATCTGCCTGAGGGACGTGCGAGGAATGGTGCTCTCATGAAGGCTATGGGCCCTGCTTTGTTGGATTTCAGACAAGCTAGGCGTCATGCAGCTCTGGGTATTCCTGGTTATGTTCAGTTCACTTCCCCTATTCGCAGATATATTGATCTCCTTGCTCACTACCAGGTTAGTTTTCTGACTTGATGATAATGTTAAGGGTATGAGGTTATAGATAGTAGATGTCAATGATATGTATTGGTTTGTAATAACTAATATGTAACCTTGATCCGTGGCACATATGTTTCCTCCCTCCCTTAAAAGGGACCTTCTGTCTAGTCTGAGTAGAATAGCTAGGGATTACGACATCTCACCTGTTTCTCTTTTGACCAGCTGTACCCCATCTTGTTTTTTTTTAGTTGTTGCACTATCTTAAACAAGCAAAGTTTCATTCTCTCCAGTTTTTATAATAGTATGAATTACATGTCAGGATTGAAATTTTTCTTGGAATGTCTCAGTCACGTTTGTGTTCTTTTATTGAGCTGAATTTGTCTCTCTTTGATGACGTTGATATGCCATGCTCAAAACTTTCAGGTAAAAGCTTTCTTGAGAGGTGATGCTCTTCCATTTACTCCTGGTACAATGGAAGGGGTGGCTTCAGTTGTGAATATGCAGTTTAAAGTTGTGAGGCAAATCTCAAACAGCAGTTTGCGGTATTGGATATTGGAGTACTTGAGAAGGCAGCCGAAAAATAAAAGATTCAGAGCCCAGGTTCTTAGATTTATCAAGGATCGACTTGCATCGTTGTTGTTGATGGAGGTAAATCTCAGTGGCGGATCCAGAAATCTTGTTTAGGGGGGCTAAAAATTTTTTTGACACCCAAAAATTATTTAGGGGGGCTAAAAAAAATTTTTGACACTAATTTTCTTTAAAACTTTATATTATGTCGTATTTTTTAAAAATTTATAAGATTAATTTGACAAATTTTCAAAATTTTCAGGGGGCTAGAGCCCCCCTAGCCCCCCTCTGCATCCGCCTCTGGTAAATCTACAGAGATATATGAATCTGTTTGCATTTTTCTCGAACATGTGGATGGGAAACAGAATGTAATTACGCCTGACTACGGCATTTTCTGTTTAATATATCATCTGAAGTATTTTTATACTTTTGTCCCTGGGGAATTTTCTGCTTTGGGACGAGGTTTATAAAAACGGAAATAAATAAGAAAATAATTCAGGGCCACTCATTTAAATATATCTTTGTTAAACAATTTCAGGTAGGATTTCAAGGTGCTGCCCTGGTCTCCGTTGGAGTCCATATAGGAGATGAAATAGAAGTCACAGTAGACGAAGCACACCCAAGAAATGATATTTTGGTTCTCAAGGAAGTTATCGGTTGATTGTTCAACTCCGAGAAAAATAGGGAGGAGGGGCAAAGGAAAATCAGGATTCTAATATATGATGTACGATTTTACCGCATGCATGGTGGATGTTGCACTGAATGAAAGTTCCACTGGAGCAACTTGTGGATCGTCTCAAATGGTGTGACATCCTTTTTGCCGAGGTATGCGTACCAAGCTGATGATTTGTCCGTTTGAGAGTTTTTTTTCTTGCCTTGGAAGTGAGAATACCAGAATGGTTTGGTTTGGTTTGGCTCTGCTTCTGGGGAAATATTCCGGGGAGAGTAGAGGTCTTTAAGAAGTTTCTGATGTGAAAATGCAAGTCCACGGACTAGCTAAATTGTGTGTTTATGTCATTCTGATCTGTCAATCAGAGCATAGCGTACAGGATAGAGCTCTGCTGTTTTCATTGTATAATTGTTGCAAAAATTACAGTGCCCACCCACGAGGGTTTAGGAATTATCACTGCCCACCCATGAGGTTTGAAATTTAACACTGCCCACCCATAAGATTTAGGCATTTATCTCCCGTCATCTTTTTTCCTTGTCTCCGTCATTTAAGTGTTATGTTTGACTTGTTTACTTATTTTGACTCAACTGGAAAAATAAAATGACACGATCTTCATTCACGCCCGCATCACTGTCGTCTTCACCACCACCATCACTCTCTCGCCATTGACGTTACTGCTCTGCTTCTTGCGGTGGAGCCCTCTTGTCTGCGTCGGCCACAGGAGCTTCGTCGGCCACAGGTTTGAGCCCTCCTTGTCCTTCTGGCATGCGCAAGTGCGGTGTGCTCAAAGAAGGTGGTAGCAGCGAAGCCGCCCTTCTGGTAGGTGCGTTAAAAGGAAATCATAAACAAATTACAATTTTTGATTTGGATCATTAATATCTATAGTTTCCTCTGTAAATGCTCAGATCATTTGGGGTCTGTTGAAGGGATCGCAGAAGTATGTAATTTGAGAAGTCAATAACAGTTTAACAAAATCCATCATCAATAGAGCAGTAATTTAATATCAATACAAAAGTTCAGGTGTCAAATAGTAGAGCTTACGGCTTACCCAAACCAGCGAGCAGTGCTGAGGAAACCAAAAGCACATACTGATAAGGTTTGAATTTTGGTTTTGCAATCGTGACAGGGAGAGTGAATACTTTTGGTTTATATAACCAAATTGGGGGCGTATCAGTAACATAAACCCCAAGAAGAAATCCAGATATGAATCCCCCAATATGAGCAAATTGTCCACATGAGGAATCAGCCACTGCCATATTCAGGACGACAATCACGATGAGGGTCAACATAGCAGCCAACTGAGAGATAATAGCAAAAATTGTAAGCCTCATTTCACTTCACCGTTCCACCCAAGAAAACAAAAGAGGGAAATGTTGTAACATAACATCAACTGGTTGAAGATATGAAGTCACTGATTCATATGACCTACCTTATTTGCGTAGATAGTCCAGTTGGTAATAAGCTCAGAAAGCATGGCTCCTAGCAACCAAAAAGTGCGCCCGATGCTCCCTTTGGAACGCACGGCATGATATCTGGACGGTCGACGTGACCGTCTCGTATAGCTTGATGACACCTTCGATGTTTTCGATAACGGTGGGGTTTGTTGTCGTAACTTGAACTGGTTAAAGTGATGGTTGATTTGTTGTCGATATTGAAGATGGCCCCCATTTTTCTTCTCCTCATAAAGAGTCGGCTTGAAAAGAAGAAGACGGCGAATTGAGTATGAGTTAGCAAACTTAGACAAGGATATATACAATTGGGGGTCTGCGCCCCCATCGTGCTGCTGCTGCAGAGATTAGGGAAGGAGATTGGAGGAGTGGGGAGCAGCACCAGCCGACCGGCGGGACCAGCGGCGGAGGCTTAGGCGACGGCAGCGGAGGAGAAAGCCAGGAAGAACGAAGAAGAGAGTCTGGGAAGAAAAATGAGAAAAGGGACGGGGGAATCGCCTGGTGGGGTCGTGAGGCGTAAATGTGGAGATGAAGTGAGGTGGTCTCGGTGGTGTGGTCTGGTGGTGGAGTCAATGGTGTGCTGGAGCAGTAACGTCAATGGCGAGAGAGAGAGTGATGGTGGTGGTGAAGACGACAGTGATGGCGGGCCGTGAATGAAGATCGCGTCATTTTATTTTTCCAGTTTGATCAAAATAAGTAATCAAGTCAAACATAACACTTAAATGACGGAGACAAGGAAAAAAGATGACGGGAGATTAATGCCCTAAATCTTATGGGTGGGCAGTGTTAAATTTCAAACCTCATGGGTGGACAGTGATAATTCCCTAAACCTCGTGGGTGGCATTGTAATTTTTCCTAATATATTTTATAGTAGCATTACGCTAACGTTCATATGAATCCTACGGTGCGGACGGTACGCACATCTATTCAGATGTACTATCACAGTAAATAGGAACTAAGCTAACTTTCGTTTTCTGCGATGCATCTGGAAACGGTTGGTTACAGTTTTACCAATTATTTGAGGGTTGGTTGGTTGGTATGAAACCTGATTAGGTAATTAGTTGGAAGGTCGAAATTTTTTTGGTGTCTTCTATAGTTCTATAGTTCCATGTGCTGATAGGATTGCGAACTGTGGTGCCGGCGTGGCCTAGCTGTGAAATTCACAGATACTAGGCTTACTCTTTGTTTAAGGGCATGTCACATAATGATAATAAACTATTTTGACTTAGGCCCTGTTTGGTTCCGTGATTAATTTCAGTTGCATTGGTTTTTTGGGCTTTCATTGTTACCTCATTATATAAATTGATTCGGGCTTCAGTGGCAGCTTGATTTGCCATTTGCGGAGGGGAGCTCTGTTCATGTGCTCACATATGATTGGGCCCATACGGTGTAAGTGAATTTTATTTGGAAGTTACTATATTTCAAAGCGTCTATTATACCTTGCTTTGGGTCAGAATAAATCAGTTAAGGGAAATTTTATAGATACTATTGAGTTTTTTGTGAATTTTATCTCTAAAGTTTTATTTTCGTTTTGGAGGTTTTAACTGGGGTAGCAATTTTTACTCAACCCGATAACCCGATCCATACCTAACCCGAAAATAGCGGGTTTGGGTCATGATTATTGACCCATTTAATTATTGGGTCGGGTATGAGTTACCTATTAAATTTTTGGGTTGGGTATGGGTTTAAAGCCCTAACCCGTAGTCAACCCGACCGTTTATTTTATTTTATTAAAAATAATAATAAGTAAATAATTAGATAAAATATAAATATATTAGTAAGTAGTGCTAACCTACTATTATTATAATACAGATTATGTAGTATCTTTTTTATGAGAGGTTGGTTATTTGATAATACTACTTTGTTGTATTTCTTTATAAAGCAAAAATGAGAGAATTCGTTATGTGGATTGTCAAAAGGCAGTGTGCTGCTCTCTCCTCCATAGCTCCCACTGTGGTCCTATCTCTTCTGTACTCTGAAGATTTTTGTCTATGTTTTGATTCTATTTTCTGAAGGAGAAAATACAGTTATATTTGGCCTAAGCGCGTACACATCACCTTCTTCTATTAAGTGCTACTAAGCAAGACATGTATGTGGAAAAAGAAAAAAGACAGAGGATAATGAAAACTCTAGAATATCTACCATATTGAATGTATGATTTTATTCATTTGTAACTCCGTTTGAGCAATCATATAAAACATTTAATTCCAGATCTTTTAAAATTTGTAAAGCCTAATTATGTTGGGTTAAACGGGTCGGGTATGGGTTTAATCATTTTATATGGGTCGGGTATGGGTTGATAATTTGTAACCCGATTATTATTGGGTCAGGTATGGGTTAATACAATTTTAATTGGGTCGGGTATGGGTGAGCTTTCACCCGACCCATTAACCCGAATTGTCACCCCTAGTTTTAACTTTATTATGAGATGTCATTCTGTTCAATATATTATGTTGAAAAATTTCATGAAATGTCACTATATTTTTGGTTAATTTATGAAACACCACTAAAAAATAGTCATAAAATGTTACTATATTTTTGTAAAATTCTATGATATGTCACTATAGTCATTGACCAGATGGAAAAAAGATACATATTTCTACTAGTTAACAAAGGATTTTTAAAGTTCACAATATGGCTCTATGTGTTAAAAAATTATAAAAGTTCATAAAAATATCAAAATTTTTATACAAATTTAAAAAATTTAAAAGATTAATTTTTTTAAAGCTTTTTTAAAAAATTATAAAAATTGAAAAAAATTAAAAAATATCAAAATATCATAAAATATTAAAACAAATAAATATTTCATTTTTTAAAATTTATTCAGTACCATAAAAAGAATATGAGTAAATTATTCAGAACCCCTTGAAGATTGGGCATAATACAGTTAACCCCCTTGTGTTTATCATAATTATTAGTAACCATCTTGAGGTTACAGTATCTTTAACTATGGGCCTTTTAACTATAATTCCATTATTAAAACGTTAACTACGTGTTGACCCATCAACTTAATGACATGCTTGACAAAAACCAGTGTTTAATTAGTATTCTTATTGTCCGAAAAACGTTAACCCTACCTCAAAAATGCATCTAAATTAAGATGAAGGAGAGTTAAACGATGTTGATTAAGCAGTTTTGTTGTCCAAGCTGGTATTAATAATGTGATTAAGTTGATGGGCCAGTATGTAGTTAACGTTTTGATAACAAAGTTATAGTTCGGGGGCTTATGGTCAAAGATACCGTAATTTCAAAGTGGTTACCAATAATTATGATAAACACAAGGGGTTAACCGTATTATGCCCATTCCTAAGGGGGTTTTGAGTAATTTTCTAAACAAATAATTTATATCAATTTTTCAACCAATTTATACCAATTAAGTACTATAGTTTTACCATACAATTTCAGTTATTATTTTCTATTAATTAAAATGATTCTTCAAAGTAACTAATTTTATTTTTTAATTTGGCTTATAAATTTTAAAAATTAAAATTTCTAAATAAAAAAATTTATTTTAAAGAAATAATTTAAATTGATAGAAAATAATAATTAGTAAATGTATGGTAAAAATTGTGGTACGTAATTGGTATATATTGGTAGAAAAATTGGTATAAATTATTTGTTTAGAACATAATATTTTTTATGGTATTGAATAAATTTTTTAAAAATGAAATATTTATTTGTTTTAATATTTTATGATATTTTCATTTTTATATTTTTATAAATTTATTTATATTTTATTGTATTTTTAATTTTTATAATTTTTTTAACATTTAGGGGAATCTTGTAAGTTTTAAAAGTACTTTGTTAACTAGTAAGGGTATTTTTGTCTTTTTTTTCAACTGAACAATGACTATAGTGACATTTCATGGAATTCTACAAAATATAGTGGCATTTTGTGACTTTCTTTTTTTAGTGGCATTTCATGAGTTAGCCAAAATATAATGACATTTCATGAAATTTCCCCATTATGTTTACATATCTCTATTTTATCATCACATCTTAGACTCTGCAATATCTTCAGAAGTTTATAGCGAATGTCTTTTTAAATTTGTAATATTAAAAAAAATACACAAAATAATAATTTATTTATAAAACATTGTTACATAATTTAAAAAATTATAGGTATGATTTAAAATCATGATAAGTTAGAATATTACATTAAATATAAAAATTATTATAAATTTTTACAAATTATAAAAGCTTATTAAAAAATATTTATTTGATATAATCATAAGAAAAATGATCATATTTTATGGTCTTTGTACTTTTTTAGTGAGTAAAATAATGATATACTATATGTAATTGTTACTTTAAATTGTTAATAACTTTTTAAAGATTTTAAAAATATATTCCTAAAAGGGAAAATTACATCCCACCCATGACAATTGACGAAATTACACATCCCAATTATAAGGTTTCAAAAATCGTTTTCCTCACCCATGTGGTTTCTCTCGTTTTACATCCAACAACTTTTTTAATTTTCGTTCAACTAAAAAAATGTGTAAATATTATCAAAGTTGATGAAGCTTTACATGGATAATGATACAGTGATATAGTTTTGTCCAATGTCAAATTCAAAGTTTTTTAGCTTATATATTACATGTGGGATCCAATAAAAATACATTCACATGTCACGTGGTTTATTAGGTCTCACAGATCACATATGAGCTTAAAAAACTTTGGATTTCGTATTGGACCAATATCTAAAACTTTAGCATCGTCCATGTGAAGTTTCATCAAGTTTGGACAACATTTAAGCATCTCCTGAGTTGATAAAAAATAGAAAAGTTGCCAAATGTAAAAAGGAAACCATATGGAAGGGGAAAGTAATATTTGGAATCTTGTGGGTAGGGTGTGTAATTTTGTCAAACATCATGAGTGGGGATGTAATTTTCCCCTTTTTAAATTACTTAGTCATTTCCGTTTATTGTTTATTTAATTATACTCATTTTTTAAAATTGATTTCAAAATTTTTATGATCTTTAGTTTTTTTTGTGTATTATTTAAGATGTAAATTTTAAAAAAACTTTGACCATACATCTTACTCCCCAAAGGTTGGTAAAATTGGGATATGAAAATATAATATATTAGAATTTGAGTAAATGAGTATCTCGTAATAAATTTGGAACCTCGGGCAATTTGTAATGAAAATAAAACCTCAGGGGTAATAAAACCTCAGAGGTGTTTTATAAAATTCGCTAAAATCCCAGTGGTATCTCGTGAATTACCCATAATTTTAACTTCCTAATAATTTAGAAAATATTCAACAATTTACGATTTAAATTCTTTTCTCTTAAATATCTATAAACATTGTTCATGTCGCAGTTATCATGGTTCTTCTCTTTCTTTCTCTCCTACTCTCAGCCAGTTCAATCTAAACTCAAGATCAGAACAAATTTTTTACAATTGGCATCGATGGATAAATCGACGGAATTAAAAATGTTGAAGAACCAGGGACATACATGATGTTGTAACCATAGGTAAGTCATAATAATCATCGACCTTTTTGTTTTTTACTAGTATACGATAGAATTATTTATGTAGTTACATATGAGAGAATCTATCCCTACGACGATAAGTAAAAAATGTTAATATAATCAGTCTTTTCTAAAATTGATTTTAAAAAACTTTCAAGTCTGCGTTCATATTAACATACTGATTGTTTAATTTTTAACACATTTTGTTCAAAATTTACTTGATTGATTTTTTGTTTTTTTAGAGTTCATGTTCAAGGGTTGAAACATAATGTTAATTGTTCAATTTTTTGAATCATATGTTTAACTATTGTTTATAAACTGTTCATAAATTTGGTACTAGTTTGTTAATCAAATTTTTTATAAAAAACAATGCCAATATAATTATACCATTTCTATTTGTTTGCCATTTTTTAAACATCATGTTTTTATAAGTGATACACGTTGTTCAACTTTTAAACAATTTATTTAAAAATTGCTTCATATTGTTTCTAAAATTTAATCAGATTAAAATAGGAGGTTAGTTATTCATGGACAATTAATTCATAAAACTGTAATTCAATTTAACATTTTAAATTGCATTACCATTTTAAAAACATTTAAGTTTGTAGTTATTACAAGGTATTAGTTGTTCATTTTTTGACACATTTTATTAAGATTTTATTTTATAATGTTTTCTTTTTCTTTTAAGTTTACGCTTTAGAAATCGCAAATTCGTATGTACGGAACCGCTGTGCACTATACCGTGCAAACCATCTGATATGGCAATCCCAGTCAGCAGCTGACTGAGTTGTCTTTTTTATTATATAACTTTAAATGATTATAACTTTTAATATATAAGTCCAAAATAAATAAAATTATATCTTTGTTCATCTAAATTCAAGCTCTTCAAACAAGACCAGTCATGGATATGTTTTGACAATTTTGAAAAAAATTATTTTTACATATGTATGATGATACACTAAAATCATATATGATTCATAGTTTTGATATATGATTCATTAAAATTGATATTTTGATTCATTAACTAATAAGTAGTGAATTAGATTACAAATTTCGAAACCATAAACTCATTATTGTTTTTTAGGTTATTATTATTGTTGAATGGTGATTTTAAACCTTATATGGTGAATCATGTATTTTTTTATGTATCAATATTGTTTTGTGTTTGTTTATTATTTAAAAAAATTTCTTTTATATGTGATTGATGATTCACTAAAATGATGTTGTGATTCATTAAACTTGATATTACGATTCATTGAAATTGGTGTTATGATTCAATAACTAATAAGTGGTGAATTAGATAACAAACTCCGGAACCGATACAAAATCATTATTATTTTTAGTGTATTATTATTGTTGTATGGTGTATTTTAAACCTTATATGATGAATCATGTAATTTTCATACATAACAAATATTGTTTTGTATTATATTTTGTTTAAAATTTTTATTTTTTATATGTTTACGATGATACACTAAAATGAAGATATGATTCACTAATTTTAATATTATGACTCATTAAAATTGATATTATGATTCATTAACTAATAATGTGAATTAGATAATAAATTTCGGAACTGATAAAAATCATTATTGTTTTGTAGTGTATTATTATTGTTGTATGATGTATTTTAACTTATATGGTGAATCACGTATTTTTCATACATACCAAATTTATTTTGTGTTGTATTATTGTGTAAATTTTTTATTATTATATGTTTGTGATGATACACAAAAATGAAGATATGATTCATTAATTTTGATATTATGATTCATTAAAGGTGATATTATGATACACTAAAATGATGTTATGAATCATAAGTCTCATTGATATATATATGTATAATATAAATTTAAAAGTTGTCAAAACATATCCATGTCTGATCTTGTTTTGAAAGCTTGAATTTAGATAAACAATGATATAATTTTTTTTATTTTGGACTTATATTTAAAAGTTACAACTAATTGAAGTTAATAGAGTAAAAAGGCAGCCCAGTCAACAAAACAGTCCAGTCAGCTACTGACTGGACTGCCAAATAGACAAGATTGTACGCTCTTGGGTGTGGCGTCCCGCAGCATCTACCTACTGTTAGAAGTTAGAAATATAAATTTAGTTAGGGGTGAGCATTTGAATTGGATAATTTGGATTTATCCAAAATCCAAATTAACCGATTTTTTTTGGATTTTTAACCAAATTTTAAAACTGAATTTAAATTTCGGTTATTCGGATATCCAAATTATAATTCGGTTTGGATATCGGTTTTAACCCTGTAAAATTCGGTTAACCGAATCATCCAAACTTTTTTTTAAAAAGAAAATCCCTAAATATTTCCTTAATAGTTAATTCTCTTTAAACATGATAAACAAAACGTCAAAATTCAAAACCCTATCTCACATTTCTCCAACCCTTCAATTATAATGTCATACTATTCTTTTTTCGTCAATTATATGTATTGGTTGTTTTGGAACATCGTTCATCGTTGTTCACCCCTAGTTTGATGTAACTAGTCTAATGTTTGAATGAGTCCTTTCTTTTCTGTTATGATGAATTGACACTAGGAATTCACAATTTCTAGCAGCTTATGGGTATTACTACTACTGATGATAACATGAAACAAAAAAATGTGTTTGGTTTTTTTTTTTAGAAATTCGGTTAACTGAAATCCGATTTATAAAATTGGTTTTTGATTTTTTTTAATTTTGCTTAATTGAAATCCGAACTGAAGGAAATTTTGGATTTTAGTTCGGTTTTCAGTTTCAATTTAATTTTTTTTGGATTTTGGATAATTTGGATTTCGGTTAATTCGGTTTAACCGAAATCTTTTTACAATTTGGATTTCAGTTAACCGATTATCCAAATGTTCACCCCTAATTTAGTTGTTCAATTTTTTGGACCATATGTTAAACTATTATCTATAAACTTTTTTGTAAAAATTACTGGTTATTCATCAAATTTTTTATAATAAACAACGTAATAATATGTTCATTAAACATCAAGTTTATGCTCATATAAATGTTACTTGTTTTTCAAATTTTTGAACTGTGACACCTCGATTTTTCTATCACTTATATCATAATTAACAAGTTTGCAACGAGAATAATTAAAATCCTATTGGGGCCGCTACACCCCCAAGTGAGTGTTAAGGCTAATACTTACTCCAATACAATTTGTTACTAAAAACATATCTTATATTGATATAAAGCCTTACAAAATTCTGGTATAAAAGTTACAAAAAGGGTTCTTTCGGGTAAAAACTTCTGGAATAAACCTGCTATATATTCTTTCGGAACAAACTTCCGGAAGAAATCTATGACGATCCCTTCCAACCTCCCATAACTAAGCTTTATTTAACAACCAACAACCATAAATTTAAACAAACACGAAAAAGACACACAAATTAGTTAAACTGAGTAAATCATCGTTTCACCATGTAAACTTTATTTTGTTTGGAAACACTTTTAACATGATATAAAAACCATCAGAACATTCAACTTAACCCATAGAATCCATAATATCCTTATGCAAACAGGCAACAAACTTTCCATATACTCAGACCAATAATAACCCTAAACCATTTAACAAATCATACTCCGCAACTTAGATAATTTGTTATTCACCCAGTAATCAAACACCAAAAAAATCATACACCACCAGTCATATACCATAATTTGTCATGATAAGGGAAAACTCCTTTGTTCATCTATTGCTCACGGGACACCCAGAGAAGGGGCCGCTTGTCCTTATTTTCAAATGCTCACAGGACACCCAATAAGAGACCCCAACAACCATATCCACCTCACCCCAGATCATAGAGCTTCACCACAATTCATTGGTAGCGGTGCAAAGTCAATGTAAACACTTTGTTCATTTTCATGAATAACATTTCCTTATCCACCAATAGAATACACATCAACCAAATAGTTCACACTCACGAACATGAATGAACACCCTAATCAAAGCAAACCAATAAGTCAAGTTGTTCGAAAACAATTCCAACACTCCCCACCATAATTATCGGTAGTAACAAGTACAACAATCATGCGCAAGGTATAACAATGATGAACACAACAATTTACCAGCAAGGTACACAATTTAGGTGAAACACAACAATTTACCTCAACACTTTTGATAGTAGGAAGTTGTAATCCTTGTTACTAAAAGCGACAACACCTAACAGTATAAATAGATGTTCAAGGGTAGGCTTAAGTGATACTCATGATCAAGGCGGTTAAAGATTACTCAAGGATGAGCAAATTTTGACAGTGAATAGCTAGACACTTATAATTCTCCAGGCTATTGGGTTCGTAGTTCACTAAAAGAGGACAATAGAAGGGTGAGTAATAAAGTATGACTGCGGGTCCCACACTTATTTCCGTCCTTCTTCTTATGGAACACCTGTTCTTGAACACTTCTTTCGGAATTATTCTTCTGGAACATTCTTCTAAAACATTTCTAAAGAATACTCGTACCAACAGAAACACACACTAAACCCAACTAAGATTTTCTGGATATTACATAAAAACTGACTATATTTTTTTAAATAATTGCATAAAGTGACTGTAAAACCCAGTCGAGTTTTCACTCATAGACAACGAATGAATGCTTATACTCATCAATAAAACAGTTGCACTTGAAAAAAACTACATAAGTAATCGAAGATGAATATGGTGGATTCTTAAATGAATGATCTATGCTATGATGTAAGCTTCCCTACTGTATAGACAAGTTGTTGAGATATAACCACGTGGGGAGAGCAAATTAATAATATCGTCGACAAACGCGAAAGAAAATTCATTGACGAAAGAAGTGGGTGAATTGCCCATTGCATCGAGGAGGATCTTGTGTGGTAAACTGTCAATTATGGTCGTGTATTGTCTTCCGTATATTAGCCGTACGTTATTGTCTTTTCGGTTTGTTCACATATGTAAATGAGGCAAGCATGGGCCTTGGCTTGGGGATGACATATGGGAACGCAATAAGTGAGACCACGTGGTGGGTTGGGACTAGAAAACAAAACAAGGGATGTAATGAAAAGAGGAGCACCTTGGAACGACCACTCTATAATTCACACTGATAACATTTGGTTTGCAACTGGTAACTCATAGGATTAGCTTTAATTCACCAAATGTACTTTATCTTTTTCCGTCTACAATATGTTAAGTGTTTTGCAAGAAGACCAAAATACGTACCCTTATTATCTATTAAGACAAAAACATAACCTTCATTTTGGAAGGAAGAAACTTACACTTATATGCGGTTTCACTCATATATTTTTGTTACCATACACGATAATTAAAGATAGTCATCTCAATTAACCATTTAACTTCAATCTAACATACTAGTAGGGTTAGGTGTTACTAATTTTTGTGTGAATATGCTGTCTCAATAAGTCTGTTTAAACATTCCAAAAAGGGAATGGATGCATATCTCTGTTCTTCTGACTTGTACATCTTCATTGCAGGCAAATTCTTCCACTGCAGCCCTATCCGAGTGGAATCTAATGCCGTGAGTCGGAAAACCTACCCATTGAAACACTAGAACTTAACTTACGATTCATTGTTCTTTACTACAACAAACTTAGTACATTTTTTTTATAAGTGGGGTAGGTTTTGAACCCAGAATCTTTGGTTCGAGGACACCACTCCTCTACCACCAAGTCCGCGAGGGCTTGCTACAACTTAGTACATAGACATCTATCTCACCGAATGTAACCGCAATGGTGACACGGAGCAGTCAGTGGGTTCATGAAAAGTCACCCCTACAAGTGACATCCGTTTGTGCACTTTAAATCCTAGAGATAATATCCGTATTCACTCAACATCAAATAATAGAAGAACGAGAATCAATGTTGTGAGTTCAATTCCTTTTCGTTGATTTGCTCACCCACTTGAAAATAAGAGCAATTTCATTCTTTTGTTTCCCTAATTTTACTAAGCTTGCGTTTTCAATTCGGCTCGAGCATTAGACGAAGAATGAGAATTGGAAAACGGGTGAATTTTGTGTAAATCTGTTGAACAGGAACGAGGAACACTACAGAAGCCAGTAGGATTATGAAATATGTTTGTATGATTCTGTCCTTCAGTGTGGTCGGCTCTATTTGATGACCCAAAGCGGTAGTTGGCAGTTTTCTCATATTTTTTCTCATCTATTTTATTGGTTTTTGAGCTGATTACTAACAGTTGTCAACTTTTACAGTAATTTTTTCCCCCACATTATTGATTTTGACCCGCTGACATCTAACGAAGCCATAGAATTTTTTCTGTATATCACTAAGATTGGATGGAAAACTGACCATAGTGTTAGTTGGAGAATTATATTAACATCTATATCATTTGATGGAACTGTTAAATCTCAATAGCAAATACTTACTCAATTATAGATTATTAAAAATTTTATTATATTTTGATATTTTTGTTAAGTTTTAATACTTAGGGTCATATTGTGAACTTTAAAATTACTTTGTTAACTAGTAGGGGTATTTTTGTCTTTTTTCTCATCTATAGTGACATTTCATTGACTTTTAAAAAATATAATGATATTTTGATTTTTTTTTTTTTTTGTGACATTTCATGAATTAACTAAAATTTAATGGCATTTCATGAATTTCCCTTTTTTAAAAGCAATCTATTCCGTCGATCACATACATAATCAATAAATTGAACAGTTAAACCATTTAGGAATGTGTAGTTACTTTTTTGGTCAGAAGTTTCGACGTTATTTTCTATTTAAGTCAGCTTACGTACATTCATACTTGTACGTACCGACCCAGGATAGCGATTACGTTCAACATCTCCCTATTAGAATATATGATGAGCTGATGCCTTTCCAATTCCATTCCCCACCACACCGCCCTTCAAGGAATGTGATCCCCTCTCCTCTTTACTCTCATCACTCTCACTGTCGACCTTCACACACAATGCAATATTAGTAATTATAGTACAGACATCCATTAATGTCACTCTCTCATCTTTCTCCCATAAATACTGGCCTCACCTCCCCTCGTTTGCTTCCAAAATCAAGCATTCTCGTCCTGCAATTTTATCGCGTGCGCTCTAGTGCATTGCATACACTCTCAGTAGTATAGTACGTACCTTAATTAATTAAGCAGAAATGGAAGGACGCAGGGGCGTCCTACTTGCTCTGTTTTTACTGTCAGTCAGTACTGTTGCTGTCCATGCCAGAATCGGCGGTAGATACCAAGGCGGTCCATGGCAAAACGCTCACGCGCTACTTCTACGGTGGCAATGACGCCTCCGGAACTATGGGTACTAATATAATCTACTATCTGTTACTTATAGTAATACATATATATCAAACCAATAAATTTCATTGCGTCAATTACACAACAGGTGGTGCGTGCGGGTACGGCAATCTCTACAGCCAAGGATACGGTGTTAATACAGCAGCACTAAGCACGACTCTCTTCAACAACGGACGGACTTGTGGAGCCTGCTACGAGATGAGATGCGACACAGCAACCGATCCACGATGGTGTCTTCCAGGAAACCCAACCGTTACAGTAACAGCCACCAATTTCTGTCCACCAAACTTCGCACTCTCAAACGATGCTGGCGGGTGGTGCAATCCACCCCGTGAACACTTCGATCTCGCTATGCCGGTGTTTCTCAAGCTCGCGCACTTCAAAGGTGGGATCGTCCCGATATCGTATCGGAGAGTACGGTGTCGGAAGTCTGGTGGGATAAGGTTCACGATTAATGGGTCGAGGTTTTTAATTTGTGTTGGTGACGAATGTTGGAGGTGCAGGGGATGTGGTTGGGGTGTGGGTGAGAGGGTCTGGTGGTGAGAGGAGGGTGTGGGAGAAGATGAGTCGGAATTGGGGGCAGAATTGGCAATCGAATGTGGTTTTAGTGGGACAAACGCTGTCGTTTAAAGTTAAGACAAGTGACCGGCGGAGTTCAACTTCAGTTAATGTTGTTCCTCTGACTGGCAGTTTGGACAGACTTTTGTGGGGAGAAACTTCAGAGATTAATATTTGACTAGATCCCTTAAATTAAATATATGATAGATGAAAGAGGCGCATTATAAATGACTTGAGTGAGGGTTATGTTAAGGTCTAGTTTAGTAAGTATAGGGTTATTGGTGTGAGTACGTATTATTACTAGTGTTGAAAAAGTGTCCTTCGTTGAATGATGCCAGTCACCAGGGAGATTGAAGAATGGCTGAAGTGGCTGTAGGAATAGCCCGCAGTCATATATTTTACATGCTTTTTACGTGCTAATATATATACACTGCATTAGTGTGTCTGTGTTTACAGTAGTTTAATCTGTTTAGTTTCCTCTTTTTAATTGGACTTTGTCGCTGATGATGGAGATGTTGTGGTGGGTATCCACAAATTCTGCAACAATTGTAAAACGTTGCAATAAATCCATATATGTTTGTGGAAGCGTTTTAATGTATACAGTATGTCTTCTTTTGACTGGAAACTTGTGTGTGTGACTAGACTACATCACGCGCCATTGGGGGTTTGAAGCCCTATACTATATTATTTTTACGGTTTGCGGCTGACTTCGACCCACCAAGAGTTTATAAATATTAATAATCCACTCTTGAAGCAACTTATCACTATAATCCACTCTTGAAGCTGAAGATCTATAAGTATTAATAATATTAATATTCATCTTCTCTCTACTACCTTGATTAAAATGAAACCTAAATGTTTCAATTATACTCAACTAATCAAGTGGAAATAAAAATATCCTTGTAACTTTTCTAGAAAGAAGAAATAAATCAGAGTAGTTTAGGGTAATTCTAATCTCATTCCCATTTTTAAAATACAACATGAAATATCTAGTAATCATTTTAATTTTCTTTCCTAACAAATAAAAAACATTATGACTATTTTCTTTTTATTTTCCTCAGAAAGTGTCATATCCCACAATCCTATACATATACTACACATACATGATATGATTCTATTCAGATCCGTTGGAGCATTCCTAGGCCTAGCACGCCCGGACGTTATTGGGAGTCCCTGCATATTCTTTATTGTATTGATCATATATTCAAGAGTGGGGATTCGAACTCTAGTCTAACCCGATCATATTAATGAAGTACGGTTTTTATAACTTAAAAGAACTATGAAAATAATATAATGTACTCTCATAATTAACCTCAGCTTCTTCATTCCTTAACTGCTTTATAGTACACTACACACCCTTTCGTTTTGTCGTGAGATAATTAAACATACGACTGTGTCACTGTAGTGTTACGAATCTTACTTTTCCTTTCCTTAGCTTAAACATAGCTTATAGATAAGTAGGGGTGGCAAAACGGGTTTGCGGGTCGTGTTAGGTTAAACCCAAACCCGACCCGTTTATTAAGGGCGATCCGACCCAACCCGTTTAATTAATCATGTCAAAAATATGAAACCCAAACTCAATCCGTTTATTAATATCAAACGGGTTGACCCGTCTGACCCAATTAACTAATTATGTCCAAATTTAAAACTCAGATCCACATATAACTCAAACCTAACATGTTTAGTTATATAAAAGAAAATAATTTGATTAATTAACATTAGATTTGTGATGATATTATTAATTTTAGTTTAATTAAATACTTAATTTTAATATTTATATATCTTATTTATATTAAAATTTGATAAAAATGAATAATATATAATTTAAAATATATATTTATTTAATATAAATTACTTAAACGGGTTAGCGGCGGGTTACATATCTTAAACCCAAACCCGACACGGTTATTAAACGACTCGTGTTCGGGTTGAACCGTTTATTTAATCGTGTCAATTTTAAAACCCAAACCCGCTAATTTCGTGTCGGATTCATGTTGATCAAACAGGTCGTGTTAAAATTGTCAAGTAAAAACAGCCGTTCGACACGTACGAACTCAAGAATCTTGTAATTGCTGTCTAGCTGTATAAGAAACCGATAACATATTCTAATTAACTTTTTGTGTCGCTTCAGCTAATGATATCCGTCCACTGATGCAGTTGACATATACACAAAGCTAGCTAGCCTCATATAAAGGTAACATTCCGTTTTTATCTTACTAATTTTCGATACTTACCCTCATATAATATGTCAATTGTCATGTATACATATATGGTATTGGTATATATGCATACATTATCGGTCTATCGACTAACCTCAGCCAAAGGAAACCGATCGATCCAATGCATGATATCATATCTCACTGTTGACCGATGCAACAACTATAACACTATCACAGATATATGATTCTCTGATCACAATCCTGAACATACATATATATTCTACAGCATTCGGTGCATATTCCAACTCTAATTTTATTCTTTTTGTTGGGCGGCTAGCTAGCTTTTGATTATGATCAGATGATATACTTTGACGACAAAGAGTACTTGTTCCGTCCTTCTATACCAAAAGAAAAAGAGTACTTTGTTCATGCTACTAGCTTGATACCATTCGTGGATATATTATATGCTTGAAAAAGGACGATTTATAAAGTTAACTTCATTGTTTGCGTGCGATCATGATGAATCGCGCTTTATCTTATCTTTGCTATCTATCCGGGGAGAGGTCGGTTGATGATGACGAACACTGTACTTACCTGAGAAAAAGTGCTTTATTCTACCGAAGAAGTTCCTCCCTCACTAAAGGTTACTCCTTCCTCTTTTATAATAATAAAACAGTTTTCTTATTCCTTATATATTTACTACTCCTATAGGTGTTCATAGGAAATCATAACCCAATACCTCTCTAAGGAAGCAATTTATCCTTTTTTTTATGTATATAAGATATCATATAAATGTCAAAAGTCAAAAGTTTTCATTCTCTAGCCACCACAATGTCACCCATCAATTGCTCTCCCTGGTTATCACTAGTAAAAAAAAGGCGATTTCGACACCCCTATCTCGTCAGTTGTTGAAGAAACCGTGGAGATAGTTTCTCCGTATTTTTTTTAATTAAAAAAGTAATATCTATTTCGGCGTTCCTAGTCACAACCGCCGAAATAGATATATTTGGTAGTCTATTTCGACGGTTGTGACTAGGAACCGTCGAAATAGATGTTACTTTTTTAATTAAAAAAATACGGAGGA
This sequence comes from Limonium bicolor, assembly GCA_023374045.1. Classification (NCBI taxonomy): domain Eukaryota; kingdom Viridiplantae; phylum Streptophyta; class Magnoliopsida; order Caryophyllales; family Plumbaginaceae; genus Limonium; species Limonium bicolor. Next base: position 125,448,926 of record CM041777.1, on the reverse strand, counting down.
ACTATTTCAGCGGTTTCTCTAAAGGAATCGCCAAAATAGGTCGTTTAATAAGCCCTCCACTCAGCGCGATGCAACTTACGCTTTCAGTCCCTAATTCTCCTTTCTCCCTCTGTTCGCCGGCGATTACTACTGTTGCGATTTCAACCACCACCACCTGCCACCGCTCTGACGTCGCCCACTCTCCTCCCGCCTTCGCTCGTCGTCACCCTCTCGCCCTCCATCGCTGGCCGTCACCCGTCATCACCCGTCAACTCTGCGTCCCATATAGTTACAACAACAGTTTTTGTAACTATAAAGAGGTAATGTCGATTTTCAATTCAAATTCTGTCACTTTTGTAATAATGATAGATTTAAGGTTTAATGTGGTTGTGGATATTGAACTTATGTGCGTGTGCAAAATGTGTATATAAAAGTGTGTATTGAGTTAATATTTTTACTAGTTCACAAACATGCTCGATAAAATGTTTGTGTGTACTATAATGTTCCCATTTAGACACTCAACACTATTATCACCAACAACACCAATCACTTCCACTATCCATTCATCAAAACCCTAACTGGTGCTACCGAAACCCTATCCGATCTTTTACAACCACCAACTGTAATAAGTGTAGTTGAACTTAAACTAACTAAACCAATCCCTTGATTACTTTGTAAACCAATAAAAGCAAAGAAATAATCCAATTCCACTTGTTGATGAAATCCGTACTGGTTTCGGTACCAATTTCACTAATTTAGTACAAAATCCAACCATGGAAATGATTAAGAAAATCATACCTTCGATAAATACAATACCTAATGCAGTTAAATAAGTGATATTCCCTGTTCTATGATAACCGACAAATGAATAAGCGAAATAAGCGTTTGTACCCATACCTGATGCTTATGCTAATGCTAATATAATCTAACTTATCTTCTTCTCTTTTATGGTTGACTTTGTAATTGATTGCCGCAAATTAATTGTTGAAATTTGGTTTGATGGATGAATTTGGTTAAATTTTGATTTGTGTCAATTGCTGAAACTTTGTGTGGTTGAATGAAATTTGTGAATGCTTAATAATAAGCATGGGATGGGTATAATTATACAAAGGTAATGCCAATTTTTTAAAAAGTATTAGTAATTAATATTGCTTATCGTTTGTGTATATGTATAACGATAACTGGAATATTTCTTTACTCCCAGCTGAGACCCAAATTTTCTCTCACGCTTTCGATTTCTCTCTAATCTCTCTCTGCGCGACGTGACCCAGGCGATTCTCCAGTGCATCAGCTGCTCCGACCATCGCATTTGCCGTCACCCGCTGCCCGCCGCTGCCCGTCGTCGCCCGCCGTCGCCCGTCATCGCCCGTCGTCGCCAGCCGTCACCCGCTGAAGCCTAGAAAATGCCCTATATTGGTAAGTTCGAATTTCAATATAAAAATTGTTATTAATATGTTGTTATAAGGCTCTGATTTAGGGTTGAATGTATTGTTTGTGTTCTTTGCAGCGATAATTTAGGAGCGTTAGCGACTCTCTTATTATCTAGATTGCAAACAGGGCTGAAAGCCATTCATTTTCTCTTCGGTAATATACTTTAACTTATATATTCATTCTCTTCATTCACTATAATTTTGCAAGCCTATTTATGAACAATTAACATACATGTTGTGGCTTTTTCTTTCTAATTTTTTGTTTTTGCACATTTATAGAGATATATTATAAGTAGTATCACTGCATTTCTCGCACACTAGCCTACCTCTCGAACACATATTCCCCTCTCTCTATAAATCCCCCAAAAAAACAAGTAAGTATTTTTACTCCGATATTTGTTATATGAACCGGTTAGTGAAGAATTGATAATATGGTTTGATTATTGTTGACAATTAGCTAGTGAGAACGTGGTTTGAAAATATGGTCTAGTGTTGTTTGCCAGTTACACTAAATTGAATTGAATTTTTTAGAAATGGTGGTTTGATCATTCAATTTGTATTTAGTTTGATTTCTACCATTGTTGGAATGTTTGTGGTTGCAATGACTTTGGTGAGTGCTTAATAATAAGCACGGGTTGTGTACAATTATGAAAAGGTCATGCCAAATTTTTTCTAGAAATGTTTTTGTAATGATGTATTTTGTCTCAATATTTAACATCGGTTTCTATTTAAAAAGTGCAACAATTATATTGTGTTTGGAACCTTAGAGTTAGGCTAGACTACTTGACAATCATCCCAATCATGCTCCATTAGGAAATAAACATGTGCAACTAAATACAGACCATATTACATAAACATTTTAGTTTTACGTAGGCTATAACTCACACCTGTGATCTGTTGCACATATAGTATGGAACGTGTCTGCTTGTATGGTGATCGGAGGGAACACTATGACAAGATGCTGAAAGAGTTTTGCAAAGCTGCAGTGCAACATAAGGACAGGTTAAAGGTGGTAAAAATTCCATGTTCTTGTGTTGATTGTGGTGTGGTTAGACAATATTCAAGCATCAACGTCCATCTAAAGACCCGTGGTTTCATGCCACATTACAGAAGATGGACTTTTCATAGAGAACTTGTTCAAGATAATGCTTCAACTTCCTACTGTCATGATCTGTGTCACTCAAGAACCGAGCAAACCTTCGATACTACCAACGAGTTGGATCAATTCCCGAGTAATTCAGGAGTCAATGTTGACTGTGAGATGACTTACCACGATGAGCAAATGGATGATATGCTTGATAATGTCGAGGACAATTTTGTCGACAGGCAAAATGAGTATTAAAGATTGTTGGATGCGTCCAAGACAGCCTTGTACCCTACGTGCATTAAGTACTCAAAATTGATGGTTGTTCTGAATTTGTTCAACTTGAATGGAAGATATGGATGGAGTGACAAGAGTTTCACGATATTTCTCGAGTTGGTTTATGATATGCTTTTAGATGGGAACGGTCTCCCTACCACCACTTATGAGGCGAAGAAATGGACATGTTCAATGGGGATTGAGTATAAGAAGATACATGCATGTCCCAAAAATTGTGTGTTGTATAGGGGTGATTACGAACACCTAGACAACTGTCCAAAATGTTCATTGTCTTGATACAAGCTCAAGGATGGTGACTCCTTATCCCCTAAGAAAAAAAGTCCTCCGGTTAAAATTTTATGGTATTTACCGATCATACCTAGGTTCAAAAGGTTGTTTGCCAATCCGAAAGATACAAAGAACTTACAGTGGCACGCAGAGGGTAGAAAAAGTGATGAGAAACTAATACATCCAGCAGATGGGCTCAGTGAAGAAACATCAATAGACGGTACAGAGAACATTTCGGACATGAAGATAGGAATATGAGGCTTGGGTTATGTACTGATGGAATGAACCCATACTGCACGTTGAGTAGTCAACACAGTACATAGCCTGTTCTGCTAGTGATCTACAATTCGCCCTCATGGTTGTGTATGAAACGAAAGTACATTATGTTATCGCTCCCGATATCTGGTCCTAAGCAGCTAGGCAATAACATTGATGTGTATCTTGCCCCTCTGATTGATGATCTGAAGCTATTGTGGAATGAGGGGACCGTGGTATATGATGCTTATGCAAAAGAAAATTTGACACTCAAGGCTTTGTTGTTCTGTATTGTCAACGACTTCCCTGCATATGGGAACTTGACCGGTTACACGATTAAAGGAACATTTGCATGTCTCGTATGCGAGGAAGACACTTGTTCGGACCATTTAAATTCTGGAAAGAATGTTTATATGTGTCATCGATGTCATCTACCCGAAGATCACCCTTATCAAGTAACGAGGAGAAAATGGTCAGACTGAAACTTGTGTGGCTCGTCTACCTCTGAGCTTTGAGGAAGTGTACGAAAAGGTTAAGGATATTGCAAATGTATTTGGAAACACATCAAAACCGGCAAAGAACATTTGGAAAAAGTGTTCTATCTTTTGGGATCTACCTTATTGGTGTCATCTTCTTGTGAGACAATGCCTAGACATCATGCACATTGTGAAGAACGTAGGTGAGGCAGTGAGTGGGACTTTGCTTAACATACCCGGCAAAACAAAAGACGGATTGAAAGTCAGAAAAGACATGCAGATCATGGGTATATGAAAGGAGTTACATCCACAAGAGTTTGGAAGATGAATATACCTACCTCCTGCATGCTACACGCTCTTAAAGGCTGAAAAAATTAGTTTCTGCAAATGCCTGCATTCAGTAAAAGTACCATCTGGGTACTCTTCAAACTGAAAGAACATTGTATCGATGAAGGATTTGAAACTTTTAGGCATGAAATCTCATGATTATCATGTCCCAATGTTACATCTTCTTCCAATTGTGATCCGAGGGATATTGCCATCTGATGTCAGAAATGCTTTAACTCGGTTATGTTTCTTCTTCAACGCTGTTTGCTCCAAGGCAATTGACGTTACCTCTCTAGATGATGTACAACATGAAATTGTTGTCACATTATGTCAACTTGAGATGTATTTTCCACCATCTTTTTTTGACATAATGGTGCAACTAAGTGTGCACATCGTTCGAGAGATATAACTTGTGGTGCAGTATACTTACGGTACATGTACCCTTTGAACGGTACATGGGTATTCTGAAAAGTAGAATGAAGAACAGATATCGACTAGAAGGGAGCATTATTGAAGCAACGATGACTAGGAAGTCACAAAATTTGTCACCAATTATTTAAGTAAGGCAGAGTCAATTGGTATCCCAAAACCACGACACTACAGCAGGTTCAGGGGTAAAGGTATCATTGGCAGAAAGATTGTGCAAGGTCTGCGTCATCTTATTCATTAAGCACATTTATTTCTTACAACACCTTGAGGTTGTTGAACCTTATTTTGACACCCATATGGTTGAGTTAAGACATCAAAATCCTACAAAAGACCACATTTGGTTGACAAAGGAACAATACCGAGTTTTTATCCAATGGTTCAAAGATCATGTGTTTACATTAGCATCATCGGATCCTGAAGCTGTAAGTGAAGAGATCAGATTTTTGGCAATCGGGCCTGAAACTAATATTACATCATTTGAGGGGTATGATATTAGTGGATATACGTACTACACAGCGCGCCAAGATGCCAAATCGATAAACGAGAACAGTGGAGTAAAAATTAAAGCTGCAACCACTGATTACCACAACAACGGTCCGATCAACCAGTTAGGAACTCTAGCTGGTATTATGCAATGTTCACAGAATCACGATTCGATCCCACGATCCTGATCTTATGATCCAAATTCATAGTTACGGTCTGGATGTCAGGTAGGATCAGAAACATGTAGAATCGTCAAAGGATCACGATTCTATCGCACGATCCTACGATCCTATGCTCTAGATCCATAGTACAATTCTATGATCTGATCGATCCTAATATTATTTGTTGCTTATATTTTTCATATAAATGTAAATTATATCTTAATAAAATGTAAAGAAACTAATAGTTCTCAGAATTTTGTAGAAATTTTCATAATCCCGAAAATATCATGACTTTGAACATTGCAACTAATGTTATCAAAAACAACTTTTATATGTAGTTTTATTTGAGGTCATTGAACAGAAAGGATTAAGATTAATATATCAGTTCTTGTTACTCTCCATCATGAAAGAATACAAAATTTACCTAGGTGTTCATTAAATGCATAACATTTAAAGTTTTATTTTATATTGTAATGATTGGAAAATTTAAAGTTATAAAAATTTTAAGTAGTAAATAAAAAATAACTTAAAAGGACTAATACAAATTTATAAAATATTATTGATTCCTTTGATCATTTTTTCTTTATTGGTTTATAATTAAAACAATAAGCTGTTAAAGCTCATTTTGACTTCGTGTTCCATTCCTTATTTACTCTATTGAATGACATGGATGTGAAAACCCTGATTTTGTAAATAAAAAAGTTGTAGCTCATAATATTCATTGGGAGGGTGATGAAAGAAATAAAGACGGACAAAAAATTTATGAAGTATATGGATATAATTTATGTTTAATCTGACTCATTTCATTTTATCTTTTTTTTATGGACAATATTATGTATTGTCATAGTTGTGGTCTTACTTTATTATTTTTTAACTCAATAATGCTATATTTTCTTACTCAAATTAAACTTTAAGCTTTAAATAGAAGTTGTTTATAACATATGTATATTTTTTAACAATATTAACTCACTTTTTGTAGGATCGAACGATTCCACGATTCGATCCCACAATTCGATCCTAGGGGTCACTTACGATCCTACACTAGGATCGCGATCCTAAGAACATTGGTATTATGGTGTCATCGAGGAAATTTGGGAACTAGACTACCACATTGATTCCATTCTGTTTTCCGATGCAAATGAGTGGACAACCGACGTGGTGAAAATGATGGAGGACTTACCTTGGTTGATCTTTCACGTGTCGGTTATAAGGATGACCAATTTGTTCTGGGAAAGGATTCAAGTGTGGTACGTTGAGGAACCGAAGAACTGGAGATGGTCTGTTGTTCTTCCAGGAAGAAGGCCGGTTGTAAACAAAAATGAAAATGAGGATGACGATGACAATGGGATGGTAGAGGAAACAACTTTGTTTCCTAATGGATTACCGGATTCGATTGATGTTACCGAAAATGATTTGCATTACTCACGATTAGACCTTAATGCGGGTGTTTGGGTTGAAAACATGAAATGATTTATGTTTTCATGTCAAGTAATGTTGTTAGTTAAATGTAGACTGTAATGTCATCTTAAGTGTTATTGTTGTTATATATGTTTTATAGTATTTATGTTAATTTATATAATGACTTTATCTGATGAGAATGCTTTATATTTTTCATAGTGGATGATCACCCTATGGATGACCCTGTTGGACAGTTTCTCATGATTGGAGAGGCTGAGCCACAGCAGGAGGGATCAAGTAAGCTGGTCGCATGAGGAGGAAGAAGAAGAAGAGCGATCAGTTAGCTACACGTGAGACTGAGGCTGGCCCTGCACAGCAAACTGAAGAGCCGCCAGTTGCCCCACCAGAGGCCAAGAAGCCAAAGAAGATAGGTCCCACGCGTACGTTGAAGGCTAACAAGGGCCCTCCTACAAAACCGGTCCAATTCAATGAGAACGACCAACCACACGGCAATTGGAAGAATGACTTCACTGCTTACAATAGTCATTTGGTGAAGACATACTGTAATATAAACCACAACTGGAAGCAAGTGCCTCAAGCGTTGAAGGATACTATGTTTGAGCGTCTTCAGGTAAATCTCTATGTTATTAGTATGATGTTATAAAAAAATAGAATATTTATGTTCTTTTTGGTAACCGATTAATCATGTATGTAGGCTCGTTTCTCTGTGAATCCCGCACTTAAAAAGGATGTGCTGTCATCAATGTCGAAACAGTTCCGGGACCACAAGAATAAGTTGGATGACAAGTTCATTTACAAGATGCCTGCCCCACAAGATCCAGATGCTCTAGATCATGATGTTGGCGGTGAAAGGCCATCATGGGAGATTTATGAAGGCATCACCGAAGAGCAATGGATACAATTTGTTGACCATCATCACACACCGGAGTTCCATGTGCATTTTATTGTCATACATACATATGTTAAGCTTTCTTATGTCCTTTTCGTGTTTAATTTAACTAAATATGATCATATAAATTTATGCAGGCTCTCCGTGATAAACAACAAGCAACCAAGAAAAATTTTGTACCCTCACCACTTAGGTGGAAAAAGTATTGCTCAACGGGTACCAGAATGGGAGCAAAAGGGATATCTGCCCACGGATGACTCATTAGATACCAGTGGTAGAAGAATGAAAGTCTGGGAGTTAAGCCACATTCCAAAGAACTCGACCCCGAAAATCCTCAATATGACGACGCCACGAGAGCAGTTATTGCTCAAATGGTAAGTAATATCATTTCATTTTTAGTGAAAGTGGTCATTTCATTTGTATATGAACTTATGATAAATTAATAACTATATGTGCATGGTACATTAGGGTGACTTAAGCTCTCAGCTCTCCTAGGGCACCTAGACTTCAGAGAGGAATGATGATCCTCTTACACGTGCTCTTGGAAAGAAGGATCATCGAGGTCGTGCCATTGGGTTTGGTGGGCACGTTGGTATCCGCCAGGCATTTGGCGTGCCCAGGTCTAGAAAAGCACAAGGGAGGACGATCACTTACGAGGAGCACCTGAGAGTGATCTCTGAAATGGAGCAGAGGATACCCCAATTGGTCGATGAGAGGATCGCTCATGCTATGTCTATGTATCAGTCACAGAGGCCTAGCAGTCAAGAGGTTTCTCGACCACCAATTGAGTCACCCATTCAGCAGCAGAGTACACCAGTATTGGGAAGTAACGTCCACTCGGCTGAGCCGTTTCCCCCATGCATCTCTAAAGGTTAGTCCCACATTTAAATTGAATATATGACGATTAAGATTTTTCACTTGATTATTAATATCATCATAGAACTAGGATTTCACAATTTTCATCGAAAAAAGTTCCACATAACATTTAGGCACTCATTGAGTGCACATTGTTTTTACAATCTATAAATGAAGAGGTCATGGTGGGATGGGGTAAACTTTTCCCCTCAACTGCAAATGATATTGTGAATGGTGAACCACTACGACAGTACCATGCACGGGTGCTTCTGGACGACTTTGTTGCAGAGCATGGTGACGTATGTTTACTGGTGCCAGCTCCACAGAGATATACACTATGTTCTGCCCAAACTACGACATTGTAGTGGCCAATTCGATTGATCAAACTCCCTGGGCAAGTAATTATTTTTAATTATTGCTCTAAACTATTGATGAAGAATATCCTTTGCATCCGTATACTTAATTATTTAATATCATAGGAAATGAGTCGACCAAAGACTGATAAGGGAAAAGGAAAAAGAATTGCTGCACCTGTTCAATCGAAGGCATCCACCAATTTTGTGATTAGACCTAATTTGGTGGAGCAAAGGATATTGGCTGGCTTGTCAACTAATATGAAGATTCTCCACTCATTGTTACTGCTGGATGCCACCTCACAGTGATTTGATCACTGTGGAAGATCACGAGGGAATATTTCACTATCAAGTTGAAGCAGGAGATACACATCGATTTACGATATATATGTCCGACTTTATTGAATGTTTCACGAGAGATTGGTTAAATGTGTCGATTATCAAGTCAGCCGCCATGTGAGTGACTTCTACCTTTTATAATTTGAATGCATTGATTGGTTATGAATTAGATAATTGAATATAAAGTAAATAACTAATGATACTATCTTCATGGTGCAAGCATGTGCATAATAAGGCGATTGAAGTCTACGAAGATCACAGTTTCAGATTCTTGTGTCCTGCTATGTGCTGTGAAACCTATCTGACAAGTGACATACAAGGCCTTATGCAATATCTGACTAATGACATCTTTGAATGTGCAAACAAGTCATTTTTATGCTGTCCTATCATCAAGGGTATACTCTTTGACTATTTTTCTTAGTATAATCTATTTATAAATTGTGCTAGTTGTTTAATGATTTCAACACATTATGTAATTTGTGAATAGTCGACATTGGTCATTGCTTGTGCTGGTGATGAAGCACCCACAAGTCTTGCAATTTGACTCACTTGGTAGGGGTGTCAAGAAACCGAAGATCGCTAACATAATATTGAGGTAAGTTTGTTATCTTAAACAACAATTGTTATCACTTAACAATTGTTTCAAAACTTCCTATCGATATTTACAACTGTATTGCTGATGTATATATAGTTCCATGAGAGCTGCATTCATGACAATGAAAAAACCATTGAAGAATAACATCCCTTGGAACCTAGTCAAGGTACTCTTAGTTGCTAAATTTATGTGGTAATGTCAATACTAGTTTATAATTTTCAATATGTGTGTATGTATAGTGTCCTGTGTATCCTGGGGGTTAGGAATGTGGATACTATTTCATGAGATTTATGCATCACATAGTACATCGCCATCCCTTTTCCTATAACACTCATTAGACAAGGTAATATTCTTTGAAAGTTTTAGTTAAGCTCTTTACATGTTAGACTTGTTGGTTTTAAATTAATGTTCAATTTTTTTCAAGGCTTACGAGGAATTGCTTCAAGGTTGTCAATATGAAGATCCTCAGATAATTGAGATGCTTGAGGAATGGTCGGAGTTCATCTGCACAAGTTTAATGAATTGTTGATGATGAGAATGATTTGTGTACTTTTTGGATAATGTAATTGTAATTCTGTACATCTGTGGATGATGTAATGGTAGATTTGAATTTTGATTTGGTTTTCTCTTTGTAATGAAAGTGTGTAAGTATTTGCATTGATTTGTTTAATCTCAATTGAGGTGCGCCGTTGATATTGGGCGCTTGTAGAACTTTATGAATGTGTGCTGGAGCGCCATGTGTGGATGTAGCTATATTATAGGTCTTATCGAATCATTTAGTGTATTGTGGTGAATATATAAGCTAGGATGGAAAAAAAGGGGAGCTATACCGCCGAAATAGATACGAAAGTAGGGCCTATCTCAACGGTTCTTAGCTTACAACCGTCAAGATAGACACATGGTCGGTCCCGGGGTCGGTCCCTAGGGCGGTCAATTCCAGAATGTATTCTGAAACAGACCGACCCAGGGACCGACCCTGGTCTAAGGTCGGTCCATCACAGAAAGCCTTCTAGTATTGACCACCCCAGGGACCGACCCTGGGACCGACCCTGTGTCTATCTCGGCAGTTGTAAGCTAAAAACCACCGAGATAGATGTGGTCAGATTTTGATTTTGGCAACCACCTATTTCAGCGGTTTGTTGTTACAACCGCCGAGATAGGTATACCTATTTCAGTTGTGCTCATTTCGGCTGTTTACAACTGCCAATGTAGGCCCCTTAGAACCGCCAAAATAGGTTATTTTTCTACTAGTGTATCTCGCTCCTCCATCTCTCTTCATCAGGAGGATTTTGCTCACTTCGCCACTCTAGTTCCACCGGGCATTGAAAAATGTATGCAATGACATCTTATTTACATGGATGGAGAATATCTCTTCCACCGTCCAAAAGTACTCGAGTAGTGAGAATCTTCCCTCTATGAAAATTCCAATGCACTATGGAATGCAACCAGATATCCACCAACTTTTCATCCTGACTATTTGTATTCCCCTACCTATATTGACGTATTCAACGCCACTCCACTTTTCCATCTCCCTCCACACCTTTTTGTAGCACACCATACTGATAAACCCACCTCCACTCTGCTATGCATGGGCGGCTTTTAGCATGTCCAACAAGTGACATGGAAAATTGGGGGCCCCCAATTTTTGAGACTTATTTTTTTAAGTGGAGTCAATTATCTTGTAGTTATATAATTAAAAGGTTACATAGGTTTCTAACATATTCATTATAACATATAAATAATAGTTGATTGAATTTAATACTATTAATGTTTTTTAGCAGACAAATAAAATTATCGGTGAAATTGTTTATATTCCAATAATATCTATTTAAAAAGATATAGATATATTGATCTTCCCTCTTTTTCTACCTAGTAAATTACAATCTCTTCAACTACGTACTTCTGTCCAATCAAATACTAACACTTATTTCTTCAAAGAGCTTGCTGTAAAATGCTAGTAGAATCAATATTTTTACGTGATTATTCAATAATAAGTAAACTTCTTCTAGATTGTCATTTTTGACATTTATGTCATTACATAACTTAATATAGGATTAATTGTAACACAATTAAATTAATATTTCTATATTTTATATTTAAGTTTTAATTTATAAAGGGCCCCGTTAAAATATTCTGCACAGGGCCCCACAAATTACCGAGCTGCCCCTGCGTGCTATGTTTGTCCTTTTATCCACATAATCAGCATGGATCTGATTCATGTCAATGGTTTCCAACTTACTATTAAATGTTGTCTCCTTGGTCAGCTTTTCTCGACCATTATGATTTATGCTTCTTTCACTTGTGCATCGTTAAAGAGAGTTGGAATGATTTTGGAGGTTTTAGATTCACAAAGATTGGGGATAACCTCAGTGTGTTTGAATTGAAACAACAGAGGCACTCTAGGACCATGGATGATAAACAACAAACTCTTTGTTTTGCAAACAATCAACCCCACAAAGTCTTTGAACCAACATGTGTTCACATGGGTACCTTTCTAGGTGCGAATCCATGATGTCCCAAAGAATCTTCACACAATCAAATTTGCACTCAGGCTGCGTAGAGACTCAACCGATTTTTAGGTATTATGGAAGATGGAGTTGCTACTAGGTATAACTATCTCCGCCTTAAGATTGAAGTGAATATCCAATTTCCAGTGCACCATTCTCTACCAATGTTTCTTGATGGTCATTACCATGTGTTTGCTCTATCTTAAGATAACATGCCACAAACGCGTTGAAATTATGGTCTTTTCCTCCATTCTACTCATGCAAGCCCGCACCCACGCCAAGGGAATGATATAAAAACTTCTATGGTATGGGATAACCGCTAGGACTTATCATCCTATAGGGTGTGTGCAACATTACTATGCTCTATTGGATGCTTAAAACATACAAACCTTAAAGATTTGAGAGCATGGATCATGAGGACCCCTTCCCAGGCATGTTTCAGTGTGGGCAAACTGACACAGAGCTATGATGCAAGGCTATGAGCTCCACCCAATGGCCCTAGACCCAACTAATGGCCTGGATTTGTCCTTTGGATCCCGCTGAAGGAAGTTCACTGATGTCTTACTTGAAGCATCTAGGGTGGAACTTTGGGATCTTCATTTCCTGGAGGCAAGACGTAAGGGGAAGGGAAAACCATTTGAAGGCTAAGGAAGCCACCGCTTGAGGGAGGAGGCTAGCAACAGCGGAGGAGCCATAGGCAAAGTAAAGGTGATTCTGGGTTCATCTCAGAATTGCCATGAAGGGTAATCTTAATCTTGCTAATTGCACGGAATTGGGCACAGGCTGTGTAGTTAACCATGAAGCGCGGGTGCCCTATTTGTTGATCATGGTCATCGGTTTTTGGAACTTGGATAATGTTAGTATTAGGAAGATGGTCTACGTCGCATTGCCACCTTATTTTGTTGCTTTTGTGATTCTAGATTATGGTGTCTCGTTGGAGGTGAGCATGTCCATGCATGATCGACCTTCTAGTCACCTTCTAACATCAATTCCACTGTGGAATTCAAAGTGTTTTGTTGATCATGGTGAAGGTTTTGGGGTAGGTGGCAATGATATGGGTTTTCGATGATTAGAAGTTGTGTTGGGGTTTTATTCTATCTTTAGTTTATCTCTTAGTGATCTACAATTATGCTTGGTTCACTTAATCTAACATAATCTAGTTTATGAACAAAAAAAGATATTCCCCCCTGTTCTAAATAGACGACTTTCTAGCTTTGAGTACTAGAATTAAGGAGACAAAAGTAGACAATTTTACCCTTACTTTTTGCATTGGAAGTCAAAGTAAATTGAAAAGTAGAGTTGTCGTTGAAAAAAAATGAGGGGTAGAGTTGGAAAGTAAAGGACAAAAAAGCCAAAAATATTATATTTTGAGTGTGAAGAACAAAAAAATCATCTATTAAAAACATAAGAGAGTATTACATTATTGTCAGTTATATATCTACTTGGCGCTTAGTGAAAGACTAGTTTTGCTTTATTATTTCTTTTTCATTGCCTAAGATATTTTCTCTTTCTAGATGGTGCTAGGGTTTCTATGGAAGCGTCTGTTTTCTTTCACAAGAGCATGGTCGGCTCATAGCGGCTTGTGCAGGCATGGCGATCGAACAGGGCCCCCTATATTTGAGGGTCCAATTTTTATTTCATCTTTTTAGATTTTGTCATGAGAAATTATACAAAGGCCTCAAATTTATTTTTGATGGAATATATCAAAACTTTATATTTGAGATACATTCAGACATTGAGCACTACATAATCTAATTTAGTAATTTCTCTACATTTACATAATTAATTCTATAAGGGGCCTCATTTTATATTGGGAAATTTCATGAAATGCCACTATATTTTAGGCTAATTCATGAAATACCACTAAAAAAGAAAGTTACAAAATGCCACTATATTTTCATAAAAAGTCCATGAAATGCCACTATAGTCATTGACCAGATGAAATACATCGACACAGACAACAAGACAAGTTCTTAGTCCCGCAATCTACTTTTTACGAGTTATAACATTGTAGTTAGATTCAAGATACCCTTAAGATAATAAGTATCATACTTGGGAGTCTTCATATAATTGTGCCTACGGTGAGCACCATTTGAACGAAGATGATCCTGAATGCCAGCTACTGATTTTCCATTTCCATAAGTCAAAAAGTAGTTTGGATTCCACGAGTTGACTCTTTCTACAAGCCAAAGTAAATATCCTTTGGAAGAAGGTCATAATTCTTCTTGAACATGGATACCTATCTATTGGAAAGAAAAAGAGGCGTAGGTGGAAGAAGAAGAGAAAGGAGATAATCGGTTTGCTTTTATTTTGAATATTGACTCTTGGTCAAGAGACCGATGCTTCTTGTTCCAAACACAAGGACTAACTACTCCCTTAATATAACTAAAGGTAAGACTATCCACAAGAAATAAGAAAAGAACTTTAATGATATATACAATACTTTCTACAAAATATAAGGAAAGAATCATAACAATTAAGCCTAATAACAATCATGGACCAAGATGAATTATCCGGGCCACAATACTTTCTACAAAATATAAGGAAAGAATCTTAACAATTAAAGCTAACAATTAAGTCTAATAACAATCATGGACCAAGATGAATTATCCAGCCCAATACTATCATACAGTGCAACACCAGAAACCATTACCAATCAACATCAACTAACATAAACCTATAGAGAAAATCCTACACATCACTCTGGTCCAGCAAGCACAGAGACACCAAAAGGGTAAATCCCTCTCACTTTCAGAAATGGCTCTTCGAATAACTTTCCAACAAGCTATTCAACGTAGCTTATTTGTCAAGTACATCAACTACACTAATTGCTTATTACTTTTTCTTTGAGATACTTCTATTTCCTATCTCTTTTATAACAATGAGTCTTAGCTACAACTATATGTAGCCATCTTTGGTTACATTTTTCATGGTACAGTTTATTGCAGAAGGTTATTTTCTAAGTGGTTAAACTGGTGTAAGATTAAAAGAAAAGAAATTAAAAACTCAAATTATAAACGTCGGGCTGCAAACAAATCCCGGTCGTAGTTAGTAAAACAAGTGTCGTATCCACAGGGAGATTGTTCAATTTATCCTAGTCTTGGTAGTTACTTAAAAACTGTAAAAAAGGGGTTTAGCCGGAGGCAAGCTTGATTTGTTGTTTGATTAGTGCAAATATAATAAAAACAGTAAAAAGGTGAATTAAGTGATGTGAATGAAAAAACGTATCCTAGGATAGCGGGGGAATTTCCTAAATTACTTAAACATATTTATAACCTTGTCTCAATTATTTATTGCCTATTAGAGTTAATAATTGTCAGTTACGAACTCTTAATAAAAGCCTTAATATTTTCCTGCTCAGTCCGGAGTGTAAATACTAAGATTAATTCCTTTGTGGTACCTAGACTATCTCAAAATCATATGTTGATAGTTACCAAATAAATGCAGTCGTTTGTCGCGCAAGCATTAGCAATATTAGTTGAAAGGAATTAAAACAAGTTAAATGAGAGAAACAGGTGATAATATTAATTTACGTAATATTAGAAATCAAACCCCCATCCTAGGATACAAAAGAAAATTACTCAGACATTAACGGAGATAAGAATTACACAGATAGATTTTGACATTAATTCAGAGGAAGAACTGGTCTGCTCGCTCTCACTGCTGCTGCTTCTATTTCTTTTGTTACTGCGTGAGTGTGGAATGATGTGGTGATACGGGAGGAAATATAAGTGGAAGCGAATGGGTGAGTGTGGTGAATGGTTTCTTTAGACTCCCGTCGTGCGTGGTATGCGTGGTGTTATTTTGCAGTAACGGTGCTGGGTTTATATAGAGGATTTGGAGGAGGCAGATCCGTACGTAAGAATTGATTGCAGATGAAGAAGAGCATTGATTGAGCACTAATTGCAGACTGATTGCTTCATTTAATGCAGGGGACAGAGCCGACGCGTGAGCGATTTAAGGTAGGCGGTGCGGGAGTAGATGGATAGCAGAATCCATTTGCAGAACAACGCGTCGCGAAGAAGAAGACTAGCGGCGTCTCTTGTCCTCCTGGAGTCCGCTTGCAGTCCGCGTGCGTACATTACTGAAATTGGTCCGGGACTTGGGCAAGAGTTAGGTCCCGGACCATAATGCAAGCAAATCTTCTCGGTGTTAAAATACATGTGGTCTGGGACTTGGGCAAGGACATAAGTCCCGGACCAAGCTGGCAAATCTCTCGGTTGTCGTCTGTCTCTCGTCCGCCTTGACTACCGCCCACAATATAGGCGGTTGTATGTTGTTTGTCCGCCAGTTAAGAGGCGGTAGCCTCTATGCCTTGGCCGCCCAAAATGAGGCGGTTGCCTCTGTTTATCGTCAATGTTGTTGGTCCGGGTCCTTGCACATGAGTCAAGTCCCGGACCCTTTCTTACAGAATCCCTCGGCCATTTTTCAAGGGGTGGTCCGGGTCCTTGTATGGGACCTAAGTCCCGGACCACCCACGGCTATCTATTCTCGGCCTGTTTTAATATGCTGGTCCGGGACTTAGTTCTGGATTTAAGTCCCGGACCCTTCAACCGGCTCCAGATTCTTCGTTATAAGTCCGTTTTACTCGCCGTCTGCGCCGATGCGTTCGTACTCTTCGTGTACTTTGCTCCTAGCTTGGTTTTTCCTCATGTTTAAACCAATAAATTTGTGAGTTAATCAATAAAACATAACTAGAGGAAAAACATACGATAAGTGAGAAATGAGCAGAAAAGTGCTGATATATATGAAATACACCCATAAAACATGCTCATTTAGACACTTATCACACCCCCACACTTACCTTTTGCTTGTCCTCAAGCAAAACCATGTACCCAAACAAGTAGGGAATGCTCAATACTAACAAATATTATTATGAAGGGTAGGATAAAGAAGTCAATAGTACATGATCTTAAACTTTTTAGAGGAGTGTGATCCATCACCTACTGGTGGCATAGGTGTACTCAGGGCAAAAATAAAAATTAGAGTTTCGGGGTATGATCCGGAGTACTTCAATGCTTCTTAGTTTAAGGTGACTTTGAGAACTTTTACCATGGCCAACTTCTCTCAAGAATGGGCATTGAGGAGAAAACAAAAGGAAAAATAGATTTATGCATTTGCTTCACTTTTGCATAAGAGATGAGAAGATAATATGTAGGCATTAAGCCTTTGTTTTATAAAAGAACACTCAACTATCTTTGTTGGTTACCAATGGTGTCTCGCAAGTCCCTTATTTATTATTTTTTTTATATTTTTTTGACAGAGAAGCACCCCTTAGCAATCCCTAAGAAAGAAGACAGAAAGAACCCCTGAGTAATAAAAATCATCCATTTCAGATCATTTGGTCACACCGCATAAAAATGCTCCTCAAAAGTAATCAGAATTTTAAAATTTTTGTACATTTAATACCATTTATCCCACAATTCATAACAATATTTATTCTTAAAGAGAACAACCCACATATAAAAAGGGTCCACGATATTGAATTTGAACAAACGCAAGATAAGTAGAGAGATTAAGCATTTTAGCATAAAATGTCACCGAAAAGGGCACACTCCCCCACACTTAAATTGAACAATGTCCTCATTGTTCAGCAAAAAAAAAACAAGGGAAAGTTTCAGAAGGCCTTTTCGGTAAGTAGATAAAACAGAGAGAACACGAAGCTCACGAATATTCATTTAAGCACATAAACTCTCCTCTGCATGATTTATTTAAATAAAAGCATAATTTAAAGAAACTGGTACTCCCCTGAGATTATTTTTGCTAGCGTGTATTGAACTTCCCCCACACTTAAGCTTCATGGTTCAAGTAGCGTAGCTTGGTTGCGGTGTAGACATGAAGTTGCACCTGCATAAGACACTAGAAGCAACCATACTATAAACGGGGTTAAGAGTTAGCAAAAACAAAATTTAAAGGGAACCTGAAAATTAAAACAGCATAAAAAGCATAAAAAAGATAAGTTCGTCCGGGTTGCCTCCCGGAAAGCTTCCCTTCTTTAACGTCTTTAGCTAGACGCTTTGTCGTTAGATCGATCATGGGGGGTGGTTATGAGGAGGAGATCCAAAGCATGACTCGATGGTATTTTTGAGTGTCCACCTGGATGCATGTTTTCTTTTCTTATCCCGCTCTTCATCTGGGATTGATGGTGGTATCTCTGTAATAGACATGCCGTCTGGAAGGGTGATAAACAGAAGTGGGGATGATGATGATTGAGTATCCCTTATGAACTTGAGATCCTTGGATTTGCTATCTGGAGATCTTCCTGATGCAAACTCCAGCTTTTCGTTATAAGCTTGAAGGGTGATTTTCCCCTGGGCTACCCAAATGTGCACATCGGCTGTGGCAAGGAATGGTCGTCCAAGGATGAGAGGTGTAGTGGAATTCTCTTCGATGTCTAGAATGACAAAATCGCATGGGAAGTATAAGTGTTCCACTTTAATGATAACATCCTCCACCACTCCGCTTGGGTATGTTACCGAACCATCTGCCAGTTGCAGGGTCATCTTAGTCTTTTTCATCTCTCCAATTCCCAGCTTTTTGAAAGTGGAGAGGGGCATCAAATTTATGGAGGCACCCAGATCGCATAAGGAGTATGGAAATGAGGTGCTACCAATTGTGACTGGAATAGTGAAGCTGCCCGGATCATTGCATTTGGAAGGTGGTGGTTGTTGCAGAATAGCTGAGCAAGCTACATTGAGAGGACCGTACCGACTTCGGCCAATTTAGTTTTGTTGGATATGAGGGTTTGAGGAATTTGGCATAGTTTGGCATTTTGGCAATGAGGTCTACAAACTGTATGTTGACGTTTAAGTGCTTCAGCATCGCCAGAAACTTACCATATTCATTATCCAATTTCTGCTTCTGGAGTCGGTGGGGAAATGGTATAGGCGGTTCTTGTGAAGATGGTTTTGAAGCTGATGGAATAGTGAGGATGGTAGGAGATGTTTTTTCTATAGGGGCCTCAGCTTTTTCTTCACTATCCTCTTTGGATTCTTCCGATCTTTGCGGGATGTGAATCTCGTCGGTTTTCTTACCGCTTCTCAAGGTTATCGCCTTAACCTCTTCTTCTTCTTCTTCAAAGTCGAGCTTTTCATTTTCATAACCGGCCACCAAGTGCTCAAGGTAGGTATTCTCAGATTGAATGCGATTATTATAGACTTTGGCGGTACTTTCAAGTTCAGCTACATTCCTTTTGGAAGTTTCGATTGCTACAACCCACTCTTGGAGGGAAGGGTGTAGTTCTGGAATCGTAACTGTTTTAGCCACCTCCATCTTTTCTTCATCGTGCTCCTTCACATAGATGCACTTGGCTTGCTCTCTTGGATTTGGTTCATTTTGGCTGGGGAGAGCCCCTGGCGGTCTTCGAGCAAGATGTTCTGCAAGTTGATTGAATTTACCTTCGATTTTCTGGTTGAAGGCTTCTTGTGCAGAGAGCTGGTTCTGAGTTATGGACATGAATCCCTTCATCATCTCTTTAAGTTCTGCATTTGGATCAACAGAGGATGAAGATGGTTGTTGTTGTTGTTGTTGGAAACCTGGAGGGGCACCTTGTGCTCTATAACCCATATTAGAGTTTGGTGGTCGGTTTCCCTGATAGGTATTGGAATTGTTGTTCTGCCCTCCTTGGTTCTGATCATTATTTTTCCATGAGAAATTCGGGTGATTTCTCCATGGATAGTTGTTGTTGATGTTATTGTTGTAGGAATTACCGGGGCGGTTTCCTATGAATTGTACTTCCTCGTACTGGCCTTTGCCTTCGCATGATGAGTTTCATGAGGACCGGCGCATATGACACATCCTTCTGTAGGTGGAGCTGGTGGTGAACTTGTAGGTGGGAAGCTATTGTTTTTACGATTTCGTTTTGTGATGTTGTTAGCTTTTCCACCATCTTTGCAAGAGACGAGATCTGAGCTGATAAATGATCTGTAGGCTCAACGTGGAGTAGGCCTGCTGCTCGTGGTGTTCTTCCTTTGGATCTCGTCCACTGTCTGGTATTGCTCGTCATGGTTTCGAGAAGGTCCATTCCTTCTTTAGGAGATTTCATCATGAAACTTCCTCCTGCAGAGGAATTGACGAGTAGTCGGTTTCCATCATCCAGACCTTTGAAAATGACAGGCAGAGGGATTGATCGTCAAGACCATGGTGGGAACACTTCATTAGCATATCCTTGAATCTGTCCCATGCGTCGTATAACGTTTCTCCTGGCTCCTGACAGAAAGTATTGATTTCACCGATCAACTGCCTCGTTCTACTGGTTGGGTAGTATTTGGCAAGGAATTTTTGGGCCATTTGCAGCCATGTGGTGATTGATCGGGAGGGAAGGCTTCGGTACCACCTGTTTGCTGAATCCGATAATGAGTGAGGAAATAGTTGTAGACGGATTCTTTCTTTGACGTTGCCGGTCTGACCAAAGGAATTGCAGAAGTCTAGGAAGAGACTCAGATGATTTGGGGCTTCATCTGGGTTTGCTCCACTAAACTTGCCTAAATCTCGGACGGCGGTGATGTAGTGGGTTTTGAAAACCCATCGTCCGGCTTCTTCTGGTGTTAGTTCAGGGAGAACTATGGCTGATGCTCTTCCTTCGGTGTTCGGTTGGTGGTAATCGATAGGCACGGTGTTCTGGTTGATTTGCATGGTCTATTTCATTTATAACTTCGTTATTGGCCATGGCTTGGTTTCTCAGGTTTCTTTGTGCTTGTAATAAAGTGCGCTCGGGTTCGGGGCTCGGACTGATCGGTGGAGAACCTCGAGTTCGAGTGTTTGGCATGCACAGAAGATAACTTGTGGTTTGTGAGAAACTGCGAAATTAATTAGTAAATAGAATAAGAAAGACAGAGATATTGGTTAGGCTGATAAACGTTAGGAGTTAGTATACTGGAAATTATAAGTTAGTAGTTAGTATACAGAAATTTGAAGGACAATGGAAATGAAATGTTAAGGACAATGGAAATGAAATGTTAAGGACAATGGAAATCAAAAGTTAAGGACAATGGAAAGAGATGACAGGAAATTTTAAGTTAGTAGTTAGGGACAATGGAAAGAAATGACAGAAATAATAACAATAATATTAAGATGTCCGAAGTTAGATGTCCAGTCAGATGTCCAAGTCAGATGTCCAAGTCAGATGTCCAATTCAGATGTCCAAGATTAACAATTTAATAGTATTAACAGATTAATATATAGCGAGTGAACTACCGGAAACTAGGGAAATTGATGGAATCAGTCTCCCCGGCAACGACGCCAATTTGCAGAAGGTTATTTTCTGAGTGGTTAAACGTGTAAGATTAAAAGAAAAGAAATTAAAAACTCAAATTATAAACGTCGGGCTGCAAACAAATCCCGGTCGTAGTTAGTAAAACAAGTGTCGTATCCACAGGGAGATTGTTCAATTTATCCTAGTCTTGGTAGTTACTTAAAAACTGTAAAAAGGGGTTTAGCCGGAGGCAAGCTTGATTTGTTGTTTGATTAGTGCAAATATAATAAAAACAGTAAAAAGGTGAATTAAGTGATGTGAATGAAAAAACGTATCCTAGGATAGCGGGGGAATTTCCTAAATTACTTAAACATATTTATAACCTTGTCTCAATTATTTATGCCTATTAGAGTTAATAATTGTCAGTTACGAACTCTTAATAAAAGCCTTAATATTTTCCTGCTCAGTCCGGAGTGGTAAATACTAAGATTAATTCCTTTGTGGTACCTAGACTATCTCAAAATCATATGTTATAGTTACCAATAAATGCAGTCGTTTGTCGCGCAAAGCATTTAGCAATATTAGTTGAAAGGAATTAAACAAGTTAATGAGAGAAACAGTGATAATAATTAATTTACGTAATATTAGAAATCAAACCCCCATCCTAGGATACAAAAGAAAATACTCAGACATTAACGGAGATAAGAAGATTACACAGATAGATTTTGACATTAATTCAGAGGAAGAACTGGTCTGCTCTCGCTCTCACTGCTGCTCTTCTATTTCTTTTGTTACTGCGTGAGTGTGGAATGATGGTGGTGATACGGGAGGAAATATAAGTGGAGCGAATGGGTGAGTGTGGTGAAGGTTTCTTTAGACTCCCGTCGTGCGTGGTATGCGTGGTGTTATTTTGCAGTACGTGCTGGTTTATATATAGATTTGTAGGGAGGCAGATCCGTACGTAGAATTGATTGCAGATGAAGAAGAGCATTGATTGAGCACTATTGCAGACTGATTGCTTCATTTAATGCAGGGGACAGAGCCGACGCGAGCGATTTAGGGTAGGCGGTGCGGGAAGATATGCATCATCCATTTGCAGAACAAGCGTCGCGAAGAAGAAGACTAGCGGCGTCTCTTGTCCGCCTGGAGTCCGCTTGCAGTCCGCGTGCGTACATTACTGAAAATTGGTCCGGGACTTGGGCAAGAGTTAGGTCCCCGGACCATAATGCCAGCAAATCTTCTCGGTGTTAAAATACATGTGGTCCGGGACTTGGGCAAGGACATAAGTCCCGGACCAAGCTGGCAAATCTCTCGGTGTCGTCCTGTCTCTGTCCGCCTTGACTACCGCCCACATATAGGCGGTTGTATGTTGTTTGTCCCCAGTTAAGAGGCGGTAGCCTCTATGCCTTGGCCGCCCAAAATGAGGCGGTTGCCTCTGTTTATCGTCAATGTTGTTGGTCCGGGTCCTTGCACATGAGTCAAGTCCCGGACCCTTTCTTACAGAATCCCTCGGCCATTTTTCAAAGGGGTGGTCCGGTCCTTGTATGGACCTAAGTCCCGGACCACCCACGGCTATCTATTCTCGGCCTGTTTAATATGCTGGTCCGGGACTTAGTTCTGGATTTAAGTCCCGGACCCTTCAACCGGCTCCAGATTCTTCGTTATAAGTCCGTTTTACTCGCCGTCTGCGCCGATGCTGTTCGTCTCTTCGTGTACTTTGCTCCTAGCTTGGTTTTTCCTCATGTTTAAACCAATAAATTTGTGAGTTAATCAATAAAACATAACTAGAGGAAAAACATACGATAAGTGAGAAATGAGCAGAAAAGTGCTGATATAATATATTAAATACACCCATAAAACATGCTCATTTAGACACTTATCACACCCCACCACTTACCTTTTGCTTGTCCTCAAGCAAAACCATGTACCCAAACAAGTAGGGAATGCTCAATACTAACAAATATTATTATGAAGGTAGGATAAAGAAGTCAATAGTACATGATCTTAAACTTTTTAGAGGAGTGTGATCCATCACCTACTGGTGGCATAGGTGTACTCAGGCAAAAATAAAATTAGAGTTTCGGGGTATGATCCGGAGTACTTCAATGCTTCTTAGTTTAAGGTGACTTTGAGAACTTTTACCATGGCCAACTTCTCTCAAGAATGGGCATTGAGGAGAAAACAAAAGGAAAATAGATTTTGCATTTGCTTCACTTTTGCATAAGAGATGAATAATATGTAGGCATTAAGCCTTTGTTTTTAAAGAACACTCAACTCTCTTTGTTGTTACCAATGGTCTCGCAAGTCCTTATTTATTATTTTTTTATATTTTTTTGACAGAGAAGCACCCCTTAGCAATCCCTAAAAAGACAGAAAGAACCCCTGAGTAATAAAAATCCATCCATTTCAGATCATTTGGTCACACCGCATAAAAATGCTCCTCAAAAGTAATCAAATTTTAAAATTTTTGTACATTTATACCATTTATCCCACAATTCATAACAATATTTATTCTTAAAGAGAACAACCCACATATAAAAGGGTCCACGATATTGAATTTGAACAAACGCAAGATAAGCAGAGAGATTAAGCATTTTAGCATAAAATGTCACCGAAAAGGGCACACTCCCCCACACTTAAATTGAACAATGTCCTCATTGTTCACAGAAAAAAAGGGAAAGTTTCAGAAGGCCTTTTCGGTAAGTAGATAAAACAGAGAGAACACGAAGCTCACGAATATTCATTTAGCACATAAACTCTCCTCTGCATGATTTATTTAAATAAAAGCATAATTTAAAGAAACTGGTACTCCCCTGAGATTTTGCTAGCGTGTATTGACTTCCCCCACACTTAGCTTCAGGTCAAGTAGCGTAGCTTGGTTGCGGTGTAGACTGAAGTTGCACCTGCATAAGACACTAGAAGCAACCATACTATAAACGGGGTTAAGAGTTAGCAAAAACAAAATTTAAAGGGAACCTGAAAATTAAAACAGCATAAAAGCATAAAAGATAAGTTCGTCCGGGTTGCCTCCCGGAAAGCTGCCCTTCTTTAACGTCTTTCTAGACGCTTTGTCGTTAGATCGATCATGGGGGGTGGTTATGAGGAGGAGATCCAAGCATGACTCGATGGTATTTTTGAGTGTCCACCTGGATGCATGTTTTCTTTTCTTATCCCGCTCTTCATCCGGGATTGATGGTGGTATCTCTGTAATAGACATGCCGTCTGGAAGGGTGATAAACAGAATGGGGATGATGATGATTGAGTATCCCTTATGAACTTGAGATCTTGGATTTGCTATCTGGAGATCTTCCTGATGCAAACTCCAGCTTTTCGTTATAAGCTTGAAGGTGATTTTCCCCTGGGCTACCCAAATGTGCACATCGGCTGTGGCAAGGAATGGTCGTCCAAGGATGAGAGGTGTAGTGGAGTTCTCTTCGATGTCTAGAATGACAAAATCGCATGGGAAGTATAAGTGTTCCACTTTAATGATAACATCCTCCACCACTCCGCTTGGGTATGTTACCGAACCATCTGCCAGTTGCAGGGTCATCTTAGTCTTTTCATCTCTCCAATTCCCAGCTTTTTGAAAGTGGAGAGGGGCATCAAATTTATGGAGGCACCCGATCGCATAAGGAGTATGGAAATGAGGTGCTACCAATTGTGACTGGAATAGTGAAGCTGCCCGGATCATTGCATTTGGAAGGTGTGGTTGTTGCAGAATAGCTGAGCAAGCTACATTGAGAGGTACCGTACCGACTTCGGCCAATTTAGTTTTGTTGGATATGAGGTGTTGAGGAATTTGGCATGTTTGGCATTTTGGCAATGAGGTCTACAAACTGATGTTGACGTTTAGTTGCTTCAGCATTGCCAGAAACTTACCATATTCATTATCCAATTTCTGCTTCTGGAGTCGGTGGGGAAATGGTATAGGCGGTTCTTGTGAAGAAGGTTTTGAAGCTGATGGAATAGTGAGGATGGTAGGAGATGTTTTTTCTAGGGGCCTCAGCTTTTTCTTCACTATCCTCTTTGGATTCTTCTGATCTTTGCGGGATGTGAATCTCGTCGGTTTTCTTACCGCTTCTCAAGGTTATCGCCTTAACCTCTTCTTCTTCTTCTTCAAAGTCGAGCTTTTCATTTTCATAACCGGCCACCAAGTGCTCAAGGTAGGTATTCTCAGATTGAATGCGATTTTATAGACTTTGGCGGTGCTTTCAAGTTCAGCTACATTCCTTTTGGAAGTTTCGATTGCTACAACCCACTCTTGGAGGGAAGGGTGTAGTTCTGGAATCGTAACTGTTTTAGCCACCTCCATCTTTTCTTCATCGTGCTCCTTCACATAGATGCACTTGGCTTGCTCTCTTGGATTTGGTTCATTTTGGCTGGGGAGAGCCCCTGGCGGTCTTCGAGCAAGATGTTCTGCAAGTTGATTGAATTTACCTTCGATTTTCTGGTTGAAGGCTTCTTGTGCAGAGAGCTGGTTCTGAGTTATGGACATGAATCCCTTCATCATCTCTTTGAGTTCTGTTTGGATCAACAGAGGATGAAGATGGTTGTTGTTGTTGTTGTTGGAAACCTGGAGGGGCACCTAGTGCTCTATAACCCATATTAGAGTTTGGTTGGGGTCGGTTTCCCTGATAGGTATTGGAATTGTTGTTCTGCCCTCCTTGGTTCTGATCATTATTTTTCCATGAGAAATTCGGGTGATTTCTCCATGGATAGTTGTTGTTGATGTTATTGTTGTAGGAATTACCGGGGCGGTTTCCTATGAATTGTACTTCCTCGTACTGGCCTTTGCCTTCGCATTGATGAGTTTCATGAGGACCGGCGCATATGACACATCCTTCTGTAGGTGGAGCTGGTGGTGAACTTGTAGGTGGGGAAGCTATTGTTTTTACGATTTCGTTTTGTGATGTTGTTAGCTTTTCCACCATCTTTGCAAGGGACGAGATCTGAGCTGATAAATGATCTGTAGGCTCAACGTGGAGTAGGCCTGCTGCTCGTGGCGTTCTTCCTTTGGATCTCGTCCACTGTCTGGTATTGCTCGTCATGGTTTCGAGAAGGTCCATTCCTTCTTTAGGAGATTTCATCATGAAACTTCCTCCTGCAGAGGAATTGACGAGTAGTCGGTTCCCATCATCCAGACCGTTGAAGAATGACAGGCAGAGGGATTGATCGTCAAGACCATGGTGGGAACACTTCATTAGCATATCCTTGAATCTGTCCCATGCGTCGTACGTTTCTCCTGGCTCCTGACAGAAAGTGTTGATTTCACCGATCAATTGCCTCGTTCTACTGGTTGGGTAGTATTTGGCAAGGAATTTTTGGGCCATTTGCAGCCATGTGGTGATTGATCGGGAGGGAAGGCTTCGGTACCACCTGTTTGCTGAATCCGACAACGAGTGAGGAAATAGTTGTAGACGGATTCTTTCTTTGACGTTGCCGGTCTGACCAAAGGAATTGTAGAAGTCTAGGAAGAGACTCAGATGATTTAGGGCTTCATCTGGGTTCGCTCCACTAAACTTGCCTAATCCCGGACGGCGGTGATGTAGTGGGTTTTGAAAACCCATCGTCCGGCTTCTTCTGGTGTTAGTTCAGGGAGAACTATGGCTGATGCTCTTCCTTCGGTATTCGGTTGGTGGTAATCAGATAGGGCACGGTGTTCTGGTTGATTTGCATGGTCTATTTCATTTATAACTTCGTTATTGGCCATGGCTTGGTTTCTCAGGTTTCTTTGTGCTTGTAATAAAGTGCGCTCGGGTTCGGGGCTCGGACTGATTGGTGGAGAGCCTCGGGTTCGAGTGTTTGGCATGCACAGAAGATAACTTGTGGTTTGTGAGAAACTGCAAATTAATTAGTAAATAGAATAAGAAAACAGAGATATTGGTTAGGCTGATAAACGTTAGGAGTTAGTATACTGGAAATTATAAGTTAGTAGTTAGTATACAGAAATTTGAAGGACAATGGAAATGAAATGTTAAGGACAATGGAAATGAAATGTTAAGGACAATGGAAATCAAATTAAGGACAATGGAAAGAGATGACAGGAAATTTTAAGTTAGTAGTTAGGGACAATGGAAAAATGACAGAAATAATAACAATAATATTAAGATGTCCGAAGTTAGATGTCCAAGTCAGATGTCCAAGTCAGATGTCCAAGTCAGATGTCCAATTCATATGTCCAATTCAGATGTCCAAGATTAACAATTTAATAGTATTAACAGATTATATATATAGCGAGTGAACTACCGGAAACTAGGGAAATTGATGGAATCAATCTCCCCGGCAACGACGCCAATTTGCAGAAGGTTATTTTCTGAGTGGTTAAACTGGTGTAAATTAAAAGAAAGAAATTAAAAACTCAAATTATAAACGTCGGGCTGCAAACAAATCCCGGTCGTAGTTAGTAAAACAAGTGTCGTATCCACAGGGAGATTGTTCAATTTATCCTAGTCTTGGTAGTTACTTAAAAACTGTAAAAAGGGGTTTAGCCGGAGGCAAGCTTGATTTGTTGTTTGATTAGTGCAAATATAATAAAAACAGTAAAAAGGTGAATTAAGTGATGTGAATGAAAAAGTATCCTAGGATAGCGGGGGAATTTCCTAAATTACTTAAACATATTTATAACCTTGTCAATTATTTATTGCCTATTAGAGTTAATAATTGTCAGTTACGAACTCTTAATAAAAGCCTTAATATTTTCCTGCTCAGTCCGGAGTGTAAATACTAAGATTAATTCCTTTGTGGTACCTAGACTATCTCAAAATCATATGTTGATAGTTACCAAATAAATGCAGTCGTTTGTCGCGCAAAGCATTTAGCAATATTAGTTGAAAGGAATTAAAACAAGTTAAATGAGAGAAACAGGTGATAAATATTTTACGTAATATTAGAAATCAAACCCCCATCCTAGGATACAAAAGAAAATTACTCAGACATTAACGGAGATAAGAAGATTACACAGATAGATTTTGACATTAATTCAGAGGAAGAACTGGTCTGCTCTCGCTCTCACTGCTGCTCTTCTATTTCTTTTGTTACTGCGTGAGTGTGGAATGATGTGGTGATACGGGAGGAAATAAGTGGAAGCGAATGGGTGAGTGTGGTGAATGGTTTCTTAGACTCCCGTCGTGCGTGGTATGCGTGGTGTTATTTTGCAGTAACGGTGCTGGTTTATATAGAGGATTTGGAGGAGAGATCCGTACGTAAGAATTGATTGCAGATGAAGAAGAGCATTGATTGAGCACTATTGCAGACTGATTGCTTCATTTAATGCAGGGGACAGAGCCGACGCGTGAGCGATTTAGGGTAGGCGGTGCGGGAGTAGATGGATAGCAGAATCCATTTGCAGAACAACGCGTCGCGAAGAAGAAGACTAGCGGCGTCTCTTGTCCGCCTGGAGTCCGCTTGCAGTCCGCGTGCGTACATTACTGAAATTGGTCCGGGACTTGGGCAAGAGTTAGGTCCCGGACCATAATGCAAGCAAATCTTCTCGGTGTTAAAATACATGTGGTCCGGGACTTGGGCAAGGACATAAGTCCCGGACCAAGCTGGCAAATCTCTCGGTTGTCGTCTGTCTCTCGTCCGCCTTGACTACCGCCCACAATATAGGCGGTTGTATGTTGTTTGTCCGCCAGTTAAGAGGCGGTAGCCTCTATGCCTTGGCCGCCCAAAATGAGGCGGTTGCCTCTGTTTATCGTCAATGTTGTTGGTCCGGGTCCTTGCACATGAGTCAAGTCCCGGACCCTTTCTTACAGAATCCCTCGGCCATTTTTCAAGGGGTGGTCCGGGTCCTTGTATGGGACCTAAGTCCCGGACCACCCACGGCTATCTATTCTCGGCCTGTTTTAATATGCTGGTCCGGGACTTAGTTCTGGATTTAAGTCCCGGACCCTTCAACCGGCTCCAGATTCTTCGTTATAAGTCCGTTTTACTCGCCGTCTGCGCCGATGCGTTCGTCTCTTCGTGTACTTTGCTCCTAGCTTGGTTTTTCCTCATGTTTAAACCAATAAATTTGTGAGTTAATCAATAAAACATAACTAGAGGAAAAACATACGATAAGTGAGAAATGAGCAGAAAAGTGCTGATATATATATGAAATACACCCATAAAACATGCTCATTTAGACACTTATCACACCCCCACACTTACCTTTTGCTTGTCCTCAAGCAAAACCATGTACCCAAACAAGTAGGGAATGCTCAATATAACAAATATATTATGAAGGGTAGGATAAAGAAGTCAATAGTACATGATCTTAAACTTTTTAGAGGAGTGTGATCCATCACCTACTGGTGGCATAGGTGTACTCAGGGCAAAAATAAAAATTAGAGTTTCGGGGTATGATCCGGAGTACTTCAATGCTTCTTAGTTTAAGGTGACTTTGAGAACTTTTACCATGGCCAACTTCTCTCAAGAATGGGCATTGAGGAGAAAACAAAAGGAAAAATAGATTTATGCATTTGTTTCACTTTTGCATAAGAGATGAGAAGATATATGTAGGCATTAAGCCTTCGTTTTAAGAACACTCAACTCTCTTTGTTGGTTACCAATGGTGTCTCGCAAGTCCCTTATTATATTTTTTTTTTTTTTTTGACAGAGAAGCACCCCTTAGCAATCCCTAAGAAAGAAGACAGAAAGAACCCCTGAGTAATAAAATCCATCCATTTCAGATCATTTGGTCACACCGCATAAAAATGCTCCTCAAAAGTAATCAAAATTTTAAAATTTTTGTACATTTATACCATTTATCCCACAATTCATAACAGTATTTATTCTTAAAGAGAACAACCCACATAAAAAGGGTCCACGATATTGAATTTGAACAAACGCAAGATAAGCAGAGAGATTAAGCATTTTAGCATAAAATGTCACCGAAAAGGGCACACTCCCCCACACTTAAATTGAACAATGTCCTCATTGTTCACCAGAAAAACAAGGGAAAGTTTCAGAAGGCCTTTTCGGTAAGTAGATAAAATAGAGAACACGAAGCTCACGAATATCATTTAAGCACATAAACTCTCCTCTGCATATTTATTTAAATAAAAGCATAATTAAAGAAACTGGTACTCCCCTGAGATTATTTTTGCTAGCGTGTATTGAACTTCCCCCACACTTGAGCTTCAGCCTCAAGTAGCGTAGCTTGGTTGCGGTGTAGACATGAAATTGCACCTGTATAAGACACTAGAAGCAACCATACTATAAACGGGGTTAAGAGTTAGCAAAAAAAAATTTAAAGGGAACCTGAAAATTAAAACAGCATAAAAAGCATATAAAAGATAAGTTCGTCCGGGTTGCCTCCCGGAAAGCTGCCCTTCTTTAACGTCTTTGCTAGACGCTTTGTCGTTAGATCGATCATGGGGGGTGGTTATGAGGAGGAGATCCAAAGCATGACTCGATGGTATTTTTGAGTGTCCACCTGGATGCATGTTTTCTTTTCTTATCCCGCTCTTCATCCGGGATTGGTGGTGGTATCTCTGTAATAGACATGCCGTCTGGAAGGGTGATAAACAGAAGTGGGGATGATGATGATTGAGTATCCCTTACGAACTTGAGATCTTTGGATTTGCTATCTGGAGATCTTCCTGATGCAAACTCCAGCTTTTCGTTATAAGCTTGAAGGGTGATTTTCCCCTGGGCTACCCAAATGTGCACATCGGCTGTGGCAAGGAATGGTCGTCCAAGGATGAGAGGTGTAGTGGAGTTCTCTTCGATGTCTAGAATGACAAAATCGCATGGGAAGTATAAGTGTTCCACTTTAATGATAACATCCTCCACCACTCCGCTTGGGTATGTTACCGAACCATCTGCCAGTTGCAGGGTCATCTTGTCTTTTTCATCTCTCCAATTCCCAGCTTTTTGAAAGTGGAGAGGGGCATCAAATTTATGGAGGCACCCAGATCGCATAAGGAGTATGGAAATGAGGTGCTACCAATTGTGACTGGAATAGTGAAGCTGCCCGGATCATTGCATTTGGAAGGTAGTGGTTGTTGCAGAATAGCTGAGCAAGCTACATTGAGAGGTACCGTACCGACTTCGGCCAATTTAGTTTTGTTGGATATGAGGTGTTTGAGGAATTTGGCATAGTTTGGCATTTTGGCAATGAGGTCTACAAACTGTATGTTGACGTTTAGTTGTTTCAGCATTGCCCGAAACTTACCATATTCATTATCCAATTTCTGCTTCTGGAGTCGGTGGGGAAATGGTATAGGCGGTTCTTGTGAAGAAGGTTTTGAAGCTGATGGAATAGTGAGGATGGTGGAGATGTTTTTTCTACTGGGGCCTCAGCTTTTTCTTCACTATCCTCTTTGGATTCTTCTGATCTTTGCGGGATGTGAATCTCGTCGGTTTTCTTACCGCTTCTCAAGGTTATCGCCTTAACCTCTTCTTCTTCTTCTTCAAAGTCGAGCTTTTCATTTTCATAACCGGCCACCAAGTGCTCAAGGTAGGTATTCTCAGATTGAATGCGATTTTATAGACTTTGGCGGTGCTTTCAAGTTCAGCTACATTCCTTTTGGAAGTTTCGATTGCTACAACCCACTCTTGGAGGGAAGGGTGTAGTTCTGGAACGTAACTGTTTTAGCCACCTCCATCTTTTCTTCATCGTGCTCCTTCACATAGATGCACTTGGCTTGCTCTCTTGGATTTGGTTCATTTTGGCTGGGGAGAGCCCCTGGCGGTCTTCGAGCAAGATGTTCTGCAAGTTGATTGAATTTACCTTCGATTTTCTGGTTGAAGGCTTCTTGTGCAAGAGCTGGTTCTGAGTTATGGACATGAATCCCTTCATCATCTCTTTGAGTTCTGCGTTTGGATCAACAGAGGATGAAGATGGTTGTTGTTGTTTGTTGTTGGAAACCTGGAGGGGCACCTAGTGCTCTATAACCCATATTAGAGTTTGGTTGGGGTCGGTTTCCCTGATATTTGGAATTGTTGTTCTGCCCTCCTTGGTTCTGATCATTATTTTTCCATGAGAAATTCGGGTGATTTCTCCATGGATAGTTGTTGTTGATGTTATTGTTGTAGGAATTACCGGGGCGGTTTCCTATGAATTGTACTTCCTCGTACTGGCCTTTGCCTTCGCGATGAGTTTCATGAGGACCGGCGCATATGACACATCCTTCTGTAGGTGGAGCTGGTGGTGAACTTGTAGGTGGAAGCTATTGTTTTTACATTTCGTTTTGTGATGTTGTTAGCTTTTCCACCATCTTTGCAAGGGACGAGATCTGAGCTGATAAATGATCTGTAGGCTCAACGTGGAGTAGGCCTGCTGCTCGTGGTGTTCTTCCTTTGGATCTCGTCCACTGTCTGTATTGCTCGTCATGGTTTCGAGAAGGTCCATTCCTTCTTTAGGAGATTTCATCATGAAACTTCCTCCTGCAGAGGAATTGACGAGTAGTCGGTTCCCATCATCCAGACCGTTGAAGAATGACAGGCAGAGGGATTGATCGTCAAGACCATGGTGGGAACACTTCATTAGCATATCCTTGAATCTGTCCCATGCGTCGTATAACGTTTCTCCTGGCTCCTGACAGAAAGTGTTGATTTCACCGATCAATTGCCTCGTTCTACTGGTTGGGTAGTATTTGGCAAGGAATTTTTGGGCCATTTGCAGCCATGTGGTGATTGATCGGGAGGGAAGGCTTCGGTACCACCTGTTTGCTGAATCCGATAATGAGTGAGGAAATAGTTGTAGACGGATTCTTTCTTTGACGTTGCCGGTCTGACCAAAGGAATTGCAGAAGTCTAGGAAGAGACTCAGATGATTTGGGGCTTCATCTGGGTTCGCTCCACTAAACTTGCCTAATCCCGGACGGCGGTGATGTAGTGGGTTTTGAAAACCCATCGTCCGGCTTCTTCTGGTGTTAGTTCAGGGAGAACTATGGCTGATGCTCTTCCTTCGGTGTTCGGTTGGTGGTAATCAGGATAGGCACGGTGTTCTGGTTGATTTGCATGGTCTATTTCATTTATAACTTCGTTATTGGCCATGGCTTGGTTTCTCAGGTTTCTTTGTGCTTGTAATAAAGTGCGCTCGGGTTCGGGGCTCGGACTGATTGGTGGAGAGCCTCGGGTTCGAGTGTTTGGCATGCACAGAAGATAACTTGTGGTTTGTGAGAAACTGCAAATTAATTAGTAAATAGAATAAGAAAGACAAGATATTGGTTAGGCTGATAAACGTTAGGAGTTAGTATACTGGAAATTATAAGTTAGTAGTTAGTATACAGAAATTTGAAGGACAATGGAAATGAAATGTTAAGGACAATGGAAATGAAATGTTAAGGACAATGGAAATCAAAAGTTAAGGACAATGGAAAGAGATGACAGGAAATTTTAAGTTAGTAGTTAGGGACAATGGAAAGAAATGACAGAAATAATAACAATAATATTAAGATGTCCGAAGTTAGATGTCCAAGTCAGATGTCCAAGTCAGATGTCCAAGTCAGATGTCCAATTCAGATGTCCAATTCAGATGTCCAAGATTAACAATTTAATAGTATTAACAGATTAATATAATATAGCGAGTGAACTACCGGAAACTAGGGAAATTGATGGAATCAATCTCCCCGGCAACGACGTCAATTTGCAGAAGGTTATTTTCTGAGTGGTTAAACTGGTGTAAATTAAAAGAAAGAAATTAAAAACTCAAATTATAAACGTCGGGCTGCAAACAAATCCCGGTCGTAGTTAGTAAAACAAGTGTCGTATCCACAGGGAGATTGTTCAATTTATCCTAGTCTTGGTAGTTACTTAAAAACTGTAAAAAGGGGTTTAGCCGGAGGCAAGCTTGATTTGTTGTTTGATTAGTGCAAATATAATAAAAACAGTAAAAAGGTGAATTAATTGATGTGAATGAAAAAACGTATCCTAGGATAGCGGGGGAATTTCCTAAATTACTTAAACATATTTATAACCTTGTCTCAATTATTTATTGCCTATTAGAGTTAATAATTGTCAGTTACGAACTCTTAATAAAAGCCTTAATATTTTCCTGCTCAGTCCGGAGTGTAAATACTAAGATTAATTCCTTTGTGGTACCTAGACTATCTCAAAATCATATGTTGATAGTTACCAAATAAATGCAGTCGTTTGTCGCGCAAAGCATTTAGCAATATTAGTTGAAAGGAATTAAAACAAGTTAAATGAGAGAAACAGGTGATAAATATTAATTTACGTAATATTAGAAATCAAACCCCCATCCTAGGATACAAAAGAAAATTACTCAGACATTAACGGAGATAAGAAGATTACACAGATAGATTTTGACATTAATTCAGAGGAAGAACTGGTCTGCTCTCGCTCTCACTGCTGCTCTTCTATTTCTTTTGTTACTGCGTGAGTGTGGAATGATGTGGTGATACGGGAGGAAATATAAGTGGAAGCGAATGGGTGAGTGTGGTGAATGGTTTCTTTAGACTCCCGTCGTGCGTGGTATGCGTGGTGTTATTTTGCAGTAACGGTGCTGGGTTTATATAGAGGATTTGGAGGAGGCAGATCCGTACGTAAGAATTGATTGCAGATGAAGAAGAGCATTGATTGAGCACTAATTGCAGACTGATTGCTTCATTTAATGCAGGGGACAGAGCCGACGCGTGAGCGATTTAAGGTAGGCGGTGCGGGAGTAGATGGATAGCAGAATCCATTTGCAGAACAACGCGTCGCGAAGAAGAAGACTAGCGGCGTCTCTTGTCCTCCTGGAGTCCGCTTGCAGTCCGCGTGCGTACATTACTGAAATTGGTCCGGGACTTGGGCAAGAGTTAGGTCCCGGACCATAATGCAAGCAAATCTTCTCGGTGTTAAAATACATGTGGTCCGGGACTTGGGCAAGGACATAAGTCCCGGACCAAGCTGGCAAATCTCTCGGTTGTCGTCTGTCTCTCGTCCGCCTTGACTACCGCCCACAATATAGGCGGTTGTATGTTGTTTGTCCGCCAGTTAAGAGGCGGTAGCCTCTATGCCTTGGCCGCCCAAAATGAGGCGGTTGCCTCTGTTTATCGTCAATGTTGTTGGTCCGGGTCCTTGCACATGAGTCAAGTCCCGGACCCTTTCTTACAGAATCCCTCGGCCATTTTTCAAGGGGTGGTCCGGGTCCTTGTATGGGACCTAAGTCCCGGACCACCCACGGCTATCTATTCTCGGCCTGTTTTAATATGCTGGTCCGGGACTTTCTGGATTTAAGTCCCGGACCCTTCAACCGGCTCCAGATTCTTCGTTATAAGTCCGTTTTACTCGCCGTCTGCGCCGATGCGTTCGTCTCTTCGTGTACTTTGCTCCTAGCTTGGTTTTTCCTCATGTTTAAACCAATAAATTTGTGAGTTAATCAATAAAACATAACTAGAGGAAAAACATACGATAAGTGAGAAATGAGCAGAAAAGTGCTGATATAATATATGAAATACACCCATAAAACATGCTCATTTAGACACTTATCATTTATGTAGAGTAAATGTACATGTTTTATAAGTTTGTTGTACAGTTTATAAAGTTAGTATGTACATTTAATATAAATTCAGAAATATCACAATTCACTGTATACATGTACATATACATCAGTACAGTTTTGAATGATCAAATGTACAGTTTTCAATGAATGAATATACATGTATGTAGCTATCTATAGCTACATGTAGTTGTAGCCAAGAAATTGGGCTTTTATAATAAAGTTCTCATCTCCAGCTATTAACTAGTTAATTAGACAGGATATCATGTGTTCAATCCTTTTTCCGGAGCTAACATTATAGGCATGCCAAGTTATAAAGATTGTTTAACTTAGTAAAAGGTTCCTTTTATGTCTTCACGCTCAACACTGCTTTCCTACGGAAAGAAAAAATCAGGGATGAGCAAATTGAATGTTGAGTATTGTTACCAATATCCATAAAAGATATTGTGATTACACAACAATCAGCATCTACACTCCACTTACATAATTAGGACAGACAACCATGTCCACATTGCTAGGAACGTCAAGCAACAATTGCCTCAAAGAGTACTCACAAGCTCCAGCTGGATGTATTAGTTCATCAGTGTCAAGGTGAAGTACCCAGTCCACATTGGTCATCCTAGAGAATCGTATATCAGAATTCGTTATCAGGCTGAAGCTAGTGAAAAGAACATAAAATAGGTAATCTGGATTCTACAAAAAAAACTTCCATACCCGAACCATAACGATAGCCATCTCCATATTAAAAGATTGCTTCACAAACAACTCATAATTACATGGCTTGAAAAAGAAACTCGCCAGCCAAGTCTCATTCCAGATTCGACTGAAGTGGGTAAGAAAAAACCGTAGATCAGAGCCTAATTCATTACCACAGGAAATATCCATCTACGAAATAAAAAAGTACCTTGATAATATGCTTAAAGTTATACATGATAAAGATTACTCACATGCAGGTAAAAAAATTTACAAACAATTCCTCGAGAAATTCAGCCTGAATAGCATAACTAAATATACAAGTTATACATCAAGTTAAGCTCACCTTCAAGCCTGCTGTTCCTCCAATTTGTTTGTTCTGTAAATAACTTTAACTCCCTAAAGAAGACAAGCTCCAAAATCAGCAAGAAATATGCACAAGAGATAATAGAAACGGCAGGACAATTTTCAACATTCTAAAGAAAACTAGGATTATAATACAGTATCTGCTCTTAGCCCGCACCAGTACTTGTTGTGACTGCAATTTGTACAAAAGAAACACAGCCATCTCAGTAAGGCAGCCATGTCAAAATGCAGCTAATATTGTGAGTGTGCACCAGATATAATACAGCAGAACGCGCATAACCAGGATCGGTACCATACGCCCGAATGAATCAACAAGTCAAACAACTAGATTAACACTATGATATTTTTTTGAAGGTCATGATTAGTTTAAAAGCGACCTAGCTGCCAGCTATCCTATGTGGATCAGAGCATGAAACGGGTGACAAAACGGCAATTGTTGCACTAATTACTAGTTTCTTCAGCAGAAGCTCAGCATTAATTTTCGCCCCGAACACAGAGAAACTGAGTGAGTATCACCCACAACAACAGGTGATCTGGCAACCTCAACGCCTCAGTTAAGCAGCATGAGAGGAAACAATACCAAGATAACATCCTATGACAATCCATAAAAGATGGAAAGGGGCCAAATGAGAATTATGATTATTTTATATAATTAGGACAGCAGTAATAAATGATGCCTTAGTAAACACAAAACAATTAACAAGTAAGTCCATCCCGGAGTCAAATTAAGATTTAATACTAGTAACTTCGATATGAAAGAATGACACGGCAAACTCATTGCTTCAAACTCTCTTTTTCCTAATCAAAACACTTTGACTAACTAATTTCTCCCTCTCTAATGAGAGAACATACACGACAACTTGGTTATTATTAAGTCATTCCAGTCAATCAATTTAGAGACGCCAAAGAACAACCTCCAATTCAAAACTACCACAAAACAAATAAGAGATTCATAGAAATCAACTCAATTCAGCCCAAAAAATGATCAAAACAACAAGCACGTAATAGTCAAATTAAAGAAATCCCACCATCCAACTAGCACTCGCGAGGTACTTTATACACCAGAATAGAAACTATGTTCATTGAACAGCATAATAGAAACTATCTTATACAGCACCTAATAGTCAAATTAAAGAAATCCCACCGTTCATCAGTTTCGAACTGTCCATCAGCTTCCTCGGGGTACCATCCGGTTTCGAACTATCCCACACTAGCAGTCTTCAAGAGCGCAAATGCATCACTTGCCGTCAGTGCAGCTCTTCGAAGCAGATACTGATGATTAAAGTAATAAGCCCAAGGCCCACGACACTAGTCCAGGCTCAAATAGAAACATAGGCCCATTTACTTTACTTGTATTTCTGGATCACTCAGAGTCCATTGTACATAGATATAAATACTGTAAACTAACACTCAGTCTTGATTGAGGGTTTCATTCAATACAAAATCTCACGTATTAAATTGACGGCTACAGTGCCCTCCTATTGTTTAATTATGGTATCAAGCCCTATTGAGCGATTCTTCTTGCTCGATTTCTTTCTGGTTTTTCGTCCCGAATCATGACGGAGATTACATCAGA
This sequence comes from Limonium bicolor, assembly GCA_023374045.1. Taxonomy (NCBI): domain Eukaryota; kingdom Viridiplantae; phylum Streptophyta; class Magnoliopsida; order Caryophyllales; family Plumbaginaceae; genus Limonium; species Limonium bicolor. The sequence goes on along the minus strand of CM041777.1, from coordinate 125,410,522 downwards.
CCCATCGGGAACTTCAGCGTCTGTAGGATCTACAGCTGCAGGAACCAAATCTCCATCAGTTCCGGAAATTGGAGGAGGCATCTCTGGTTCATCCACCTTCTCTTTTTCCTCTCTGATCTCTTCAGCAAATAACTTCATCAAGCTCAATTCAGGTAATTATCTAATCTGGAAAAAGCAAATTGAGCCTTACCTTCGTGGTCATGGTCTATTTGGAGTCATTGACGGCTCTCTTCCTCAGCCTGCACAAACAAACGATGATGGTACTGTTAATTTGGAGTTTTATAAATGGAAACAGTTGGATCAGTTAGTCAGGTCTGTTCTTACAGCATCATTGTCTGAAACTGTTGTTTGCCAAATTTTGGGCTGTGATACAGCCGCTTCAGTCTGGTCACACATAACTAAAATGTACACCACCAGAATGAGGCAATTATGCAAACTAAAAATGCTCTTATGGATCTTAGAAAGGGGTCAGACACAATCACAGATTACTACAACAAGGCTCAGCCCTAGCGGCCTCTCTTGCCGCAGCTGGGTCTCCCCTTTCAGACAGTGACATGAACTCCTATTTGCTGCGTGGTTTAGGACCAGAGTATGATTCTCTGGTCACCACTATTCTCACAAGGGCTGATCCCATTCCAACCTCAGTTTTGTATGGAACATGCTACATGTTGAAGCTCATTTAAATCAGCAGACTCAGAACTTACAAGGGCAAAATTGTTTGAGTCTAAACTCAACTGCTCTCACACACACAACAACAGTAATCAGCAGAAAGGAAGAGGAAATGGAGGCTACAGAGGCAAGAATGACAGCTATAGGGCAGGAGGAAGAGCAAATCCCAAGTCAAACTTATTCAAAAGGATCTTTCAATCAACTTTCTGGAAAATCAGATCCTCGTCCTGTTTGTCAGGTTTGTGACAAACCAGGACATTCAGCTAAGAACTGCTGGCACAGGTTCAACCATGCTTACCAAGCCACTCCTCCAAGCTCTTTCAGTGCTCACTATACTGAATCCTATCCCTCAGAATCTACATGGTATCCAGACAGTGCTGCTACAAATCATTTTACAAATGATTTTGCCAATCTGAACCTAGACTCAAATGTTTACACTGGGTCTGAGGGTGTCCCTAGGAGATGGCTCTACCTTAACTATCAATCATCAAGGAACAGGCAGGCTTTACTTTCCCTCTCACCACTTCACTCTTTCCCAAACTTCTTCATGTTCCCAACCTTACAAAGAATTTAGTTTCTGTACAACGTTTCTGTGCAGATAATGATACTTATTTTGAGTTTCATGTCTATCATTTCTTAATTAAGGATCAAAAAACGGGCAGATTCTTCTACAATGAGGAGTTAAAGATGGCCTTTATTAGTTTCCTTCCCCAAAAACTCACCCAGAAGCTCACTTTACTGCCAAGACTGATGCCAAGACATGGCATTTGCGCCTTGGACACCCCTCTATCAGAACAACCAAACTGATTTTAAATAAATTTCAGCTTCCCAGCACTCACATACAAAAACTAAATGATAGTTGTATGGCATGTTTTAAAGGGAAAATGCACTCCCTGTCCTATCCCTCAAGTCCTTCAACTTCTAAGGCACCTTTTGATTTGCTGTTTATGGATGTTTGGTGACCTGCCCCGGTTATTGGTTTTTCTGGTTCTAAGTATTTTCTATCTGTGGTTGATGATTACTCTCGTTATTTGTGGTTATTTCCTATCACTGCTAAGTCTTGTGTGTCATCCATTGTGTTGGATCTTATTAAGATGATCAAAACACAGTTTTCCACTTTGGTTCGGGCTATCCAAACAGATGGAGGTGGAGAATTTCAGCCCCTCACTCCTATTCTGCGTGCTCAGGGTATTCTCCACAGACTTACCTGCCCTTATGCTCACAGTCAAAATGGGAGCATTGAGAGCAGACATCGCTCTATCGTTGACAAGGGTCTGGCTATGCTATCTCAGGCATCTTTGCCTCTATTATTCTGGGATAAAGCTTTCAGTACTGCGGCTTATTTAATGAACAAAACCCCTATGGCAGTTCTACAAAACTCCACACCTCACGAGTTACTATTTAAACAAACCCCAGATTTCTCTCACCTAAAGGTGTTTGGCTGTGCCTGCTGGCCAAACCTGCGGCCTTATAACAGACACAAGATGTCCTATAGAACTACTCTTTGTGTTTTCCTGGGGTATAGTTCATCTCATGCTGGTTATGTTTGCTTAAACCCTGCCACAAACCGCATTTACATCTCTAGGGATGTTCTGTTTGATGAGACTATATTTCCCTATCCCACTATCTCCTCACATCTCTCTAAAACAATAACCCAAACTACCACCATACCCACCATCCAAATTCCTCTACCCCAGCCTACTTCTTCCCCATCAGAGGCATCTCCTTCTCTCCCAGCTCCACAAAATCAAAGCCCCTCTTTATCTCCCTCCTCTCAGGAACCCTCTATCTCTCCTATCCCCTTTAACCTAAGTCCCACTTCTTCCTCCTCCTCTGATTCCTCTCTACAACCACCAGCTACCACTAATCACCCAATGATCACACGTGCTAGAGATAACATTTACAAGCCCCTCATCAGGACTGATGGCACAGTTCCCTGGCCTCAAGCCAATACCCACACTGTCATCCCTGAATCCCCATCCTTTACTCAGGCCCAGAAGCACCCTGAATGGAGGCAGGCTCTTTTGCAGGAGTATCAAGCTCTAACTAGCAGCAAGACTTGGGTTTTAGTTCCTGCCCCTCCTAACACTCCCATTCTGGGAGTTAAATGGGTCCTTAGGACCAAATATCATTCTGATGGAACAATTGAAAGGCGCAAAGCGCGATTAATGGCCAAGGGTTATGATCAAATTTATGGACTGGACTATTTTGAGACCTTTAGTCCAGTCATCAAGCCTACATCAGTTCGAATTATTCTCTCCCTAGCAGTTGTTAAGGGGTGGTCTATTAAACAGGTTGACATTCAAAATGCGTTCCTTCACGGGGATCTAACCGAAACTGTGTATATGGCTCAACCCCCTGGATTTAAGGACCCTCACCATCCTCACCATGTTTGCAAATTACAGAAGGCCATCTATGGCCTGAAACAGGCCCCGCGTGCCTGGTTCTCCAAACTATCTGATGCCCTAATCTCTATGGTTTTCACGGGTCTAAAGCAGATACATCACTCTTCATATACTCTTGGTTCGGTGAGACCCTATATGTCCTTATCTATGTCGACGACCTAATAATTACTGGTACCTCTACTGCCCTAGTTGACAAATTCATTACTGTTCTATCATCCCAATTTCCTGTCAAAAATTTGGGAGATTTAAATTACTTTCTCGAAGTCCATGTTCACAGAAACAGTGATGGTCTTATTTTATCTCAACAAAAATGCATAACAGATCTGCTCCACAAAACCAACATGCATGCAGCCCGTGCCGTTCCCACCCCCATATCTCCCTCCACAGATTTATGCCCAGAACACCGAAAAGAAAATTTTTCAGAACCGACGACATACCGCAGCATTTTAGGCAGTTTGCAATAATTGAGTTTAACTCGGCCAGACATTACGTACCTGGTGAATTGGTTATGCCAGCATATGCATAATCCTTCCGTTGTTCACTGGCGTGCCTTGAAGAGACTTCTTCGCTACCTTGGTGCGACTAAAGACATGGTCTTTATCATTCGATCTCGTTCCTCTTCCTCTCTTACTACCTTTGCGGACTCTGACTGGGCGAGCTCCTCCTCGGACCGTCGGTCCACCACCGGGTATTGCGTCTTCCTCAGAGCAAATCTTATCTCCTGGATCTCGAAGAAACAACCGACGGTTGCGCGTTCGACAACTGAGGCCGAGTACCGTGCGTTGGCCGCCGCTGCATATGAGCTCCTCTGGGTGCAACATCTCTTCTCTGAGCTTAGGGTTGCTCTTCCCTCTCCTCCGACTATCTGGTGTGATAATGTCGGCGCCGTCTACCTCTCAGCCAACCCTATTCTTCACTCTCGGATAAAGCATGTTCAATTAGGTTTTCACTTTCTTCGGGAGAAGATCCAGAATGGTACTTTGCGAATTCGGTTTATCTCAAGTCAGAGTCAACTTGCGGATCTGTTTACCAAGCCCTTGCCCACGCGACGTTTTGAAACTCTCCGCTCTCACCTCTGTTTACAACTGGTTCAAGCGTGGGGGGATAATAAGCCCAAGGCCCATGACACTAGTCAGGCTCAAATAGAAACATAGGCCCATTTACTTTACTTGTATTTCTGGATCACTCAAAGTCCATTGTACACAGATATAAATACTGTAAACTTACACTCAGTCTCGATTGAGGGTTTCATTCAATACAAAATCTCACGTATTACATTGACGGCTACAGTGCCCTCCTATTGTTTAACTATAAAGGAATTCAAATCAATCCTCCAAAACAAAACACAAAATTAGTAAGTCTTCTACCTTCTTCAGTACAAGCACACAACTACTATGAATGAATCTCTAAGAAGTTTATCGCTCTGTTCAATAGCAGATTAATAAAGATGGAGATAGAACCTTAATTTTCAAATTTTGCCCCAACTTTAATAAGACTAGATCGATAGAGATGGAGCTCGGAGTAGAAACAAACCGAGATCAAGATGGAGGGAATATGGAGACGGAGGTCAAATTTGGTAAGAATAGCAAGTGAAGAAGAACGCTTGTACAACATACGTAGAAGAACGCTCGTTGTTTTTGTAAATTTACATATAAAACAACCGAGGCGACTTAATGATGGGAGGTGACTTAACTCGGCCCCAACTAGTACTAAACAACCGAGGCGAGCAAGTGCATATTGCCCCCAATGATGTCATAGGCTAACACCGAAAAACATACTAACAGTGACAAAATATCTGTGGTCACTGTCACACGAGAAATTACTCGTTATGACCGGCTTAACTCACGCCCAAGTCGATCAGCCTCCACACCTTTGCTTGAAGCACACCCGCTTCAAGAATTCGTCTTGGCTAGACACTCCCGCACGCCCTAGGAGTGGTAAAGGTCCAACCTTTATGCCTTTGCACCCAAAAAGGATACAAGAATGAGAATACCGCCCACTTCGTGATAACTAGTTCCACTGCAACCTTGTCTCCCTGAACTTGTCTCTGAATCAAGTTCGCAAGTGTTGGATGTTGCAGGACTAGAGGTAGGAATTTGGGAAACACTAACACGCTCACGCTACAATTCTTTGGGGAAGAACTCAGTTGTGACGTAGCTCAAGTTTATGTGAGATCAAGACACAAGTATTCTCTCTGCTTTCTAGCTTCCAAAGCTTAGAATATTTTAGCATAGAATGGATTAAGTGTCGCCCAACAATGATCTCACTAGCCTTATATAGGCCTATTGGTTCGGTTGAGATAATAAGGAAAACAAACTCCTTTATTCCCTCTCCTTAAAATCTCAACAACTTCCCCCGAATCTCTCTAGCCAGTTAGGCGCTTAAATATCTCAACTTCCCACAAAGGGAGGCGCCTAACAACAAATCTTCCTATAAAGGTGGCGCCCCAAATCAGCTAGCCAAGGAGATCTCAACAACCTTCCTATATTGGTGCCGTCTCCTAACCACCTTCCTAAATAAGTGGCGCCTCTATCCACTTAGGAGAGAATCTTAGCAACCTCTCCTAAAAGAGTGTCGCCCACAAGGAAAGGGGATAAAGCTGCCTAGCTGTCCTTATCCAGTTGAGAGAATATCTCAACCTCTTTTCATAATTTTAGGAAGTAGTTATTCGGTTTGTTAGGATAACAATCCTTAACCACTTAGAGAGATATTTGCTACCGGTTTACCCCAGGTAAACTTTAGCAAATAATTATCCCCAAGAAATCTCAACAAACTTAGAGAACCTTTCGCGGATAATATTTTCAGGGAAGGAAATCCAATTTCACCAAGGTAAACTTATTTTTCCCATGGAAAAACATTTTCTCTTTCCAAACATAATTAACCCAGTTAATATATGTTCTTCTACCAGCTTCCAGACATATTTTTTTGTTAAGGGAACATTAGGCTTTATTATCTTCAAGATAATAACCACCTCTAAAGAGCATCCCACAAAAATAAGAACTTTCGGGACTTTCGGGTAAAACCCGAGAATCAGGGTTTTCAGGAGCCACGACACTTGGCGCCTAGCGCATGCCCGTGCTTCTCGCTGCTGTCTAGCGCCCAACACCTGCAGCATGCCTTAGCGCGCCTCAACGTTTTCTAGCACCCAACGCTCTTGACATTGCTGCTCGCATCGCGCACCCAAGACACACCCTTGCACCTTGTCACAGCCAGCACTTGCCAAGCACTGCCAACGCCCGTGTCAAGAGGTGCTCATTCCCTTGTCACCCAACTTGGCCCCGTGCATCTAGCCATAGCCAACGCCCGTGTCTAGCACTGCCAGCGCCCGTGTCATACGATGCCATGCCTAGTCGTGACTCGCTCTTTTCCCTTGTCATGACACACCTTGGCAACTAATGCCACACGATGTCTGGTCATGTCTACCATAGCCCAGCTACCGACATGACACCACGAGTTAGCACAAAGCTATTTCCACCCACTTCTCATTCTTGGTGAGCCTAGCTCACTGTCAAGTACCTGAGCCTCAAACCCATTACTTGCCTAACCTCATCAGGTTCTCACGCATGACAACGTGCCTGGGCCTCGAACCCTTCACTTGTCACCGCTGTGTGATTCGCCAACTTCGTGACACGGCCTGGACGTTGGGCCATCAAAACGCATCCTTGCCCAAATGGCAAAGCCTCGCTTCCCACGCTAGCAAGAACCTTACACTTGGTCGAATATGGGGTTGCTGATCTTAGCGTATTCGCTCCAGAGATGAAAACTGTGACAGTCGCCCCCGTTGATCGGAAAAACAGAGGCCACTAATAAACTCGCCCCCATTGATCCTAAAATAATAAGGCGACTAATAAACTCACTCCCATTGATAGTAAATCAGCAGCGACTAAACAACGCCCCCATTGATCCTAAATTAGAGGTGATAGGATGCTCTCCCACTTTGATCTCTGTTTGGAGGCAAATTTTATATTGCCTCTCTTGATGTTATTCAAATTGCCCCAGTTCATCCATATTCTTGTAGTATTGGTACCCAAATTTATAAATAATTGTATTCCACTAAGAATTTAACTTAACATAATATAAGGTGTATCTTTTAGATATTTAATTTTAAAAAAATTGAATGTGGGCATTATGAGAAAATTAAAGATGGGTAAAAAACCGGATATGAAAATAATTGAAGGGAAAATGCATTATGAAAATAATAATTCAACCTAAAAAACTTGCATTATATAATTGAAGGGAAGTGCAATTTACAATTCATTGTGTGTATCTCAAGATACAAAAGGAAACTCATAAAAGTTAGCATGTGTTGGAGTTGATCATACAACTTGAAAAAACCCGATATGCTTGAGTTGAAAGGATTTCTAGGCGGAATTAGACAACAGTTCAAGTATGAATAAAAAATCAGGCCATATATTGTGGCACAAATTTAAGCACACATGGAGCTTTGTTCGGTTTATATATAATTACTTATTATAGATTTTAATATAACATATATATATCATTCTAATATATCTAATTTAATTTATATGTATAACATATAATTAAAATAATACTCTCTCCGTCCTGTTTACTATTTGGACATGTCATTTAACTTAAATATTTAACATATAAGATAAAATATTTTTAAAAATTTAAGTTTTGCATATGATTCCTTACATGATAAACTATATATTACAAAATTTAGTTTTATAAAAGGGAATATTCACAATATGCCACGATTTGAGTTTGTAAATCATGATATACCCCTTTTTGGAAAGTTGTCCCTCCATTTGAGTTTAAAATTCACAAAATGCCACTGTCCGGTAACGAATGTTAAATTCGCCGTTAACCCTCCTTGGAAAATGACCAAAATGCCCCTGGCGAAAAGTGATTTTAAAAAATATATATTTTTAAAAAAACTTTAAAAGTACACAAAATACCCTTTTTTTTGGTTTTATAGTTTTCAATATGCCAGTATTTAAGTTTTGTAGTTTACAATATGCCACTGTTTGAGTTTTGATGTTCACAAAATGCCACTGTTTTTCCTGTAACGTCTAGTTTTAAGTTCAAATGGCTAGTTTGAGTCCAACAACTCTGTTTTGTCTTTATAAAGACCTTATCATATAAATAGAGTACAAACACTATACTAAAGCCATGACCACATTTACAACTACAATCAATGAAAAATTTTAAACAATTCATTGCAAATGTGGAGCCCCATCAAACCTTACCCTCTCACGCAAAGGTACTTTGGTTGGAAGGGCGTACTACAACTGTTGGGCTTGTAATTTCTTCAAGTGGTGGGCACCGGTGATGCAAGATCGATACTCTCCTCATCCCAGGGTAAGACATCTCAAGGTAAGGCCCACCACTTGAAGAAATCACAATCCCAACAGTTGTAGTACGCCCTTCCAATTGAAGTGCCTTTGCAGGAGAGGGTCTGGTTTGATGGGGCTCCACATTTACAATGAATTGTTTGAAAATTTTCATTGATTGTAGTTGTAAACATGGTTATGGCTTTAGTATGATGTTCGTACTCTATTTATATGATAAGAAGGTCTTTATAAAGGCAAAAAAGAGTTGTTGGACTCAAACTAGCCGTTTGAACTCAAAACTAGCCGCTACAGGAAAAACAGGGGCATTTTGTGAACATCAAAACTCAAACAGTGGTATATTGTAAACTATAAAACCTAATAAGGGTATTGTATGTACTTTTAAAGTTGTTTTTAAAAAAATAGTTGTTACACAATCAAACCAGCGCCATTATTTTTTTTAAAAAAATTCAAACTTTTTGCCAGGGGCATTTTGGTCATTTTTTAGAGAGGGTTAACGACGAATATAATGTCCGTTACCGGACAGTGTTATTTTGTGAATTTCAAACTCAAATAGTAGCATATTAGGGACAACTTTAAAAAACGGGTATATCGAGAATTACAAACTCAAATCATGGCATATTGTGAATTTTCCTTTTATAAAATTATTTTTTCTTATTGAAATGAAAAAACATGCCATAAAACAAGCATAACCGTCAATTCAAGACGGAGGGAGTATAGTATATAGAATTTTAAAGTGTCCCAATCAAATACATTAAAAGGTTTAGAAAATTAAAATTTGTTAACATGAGCCGTAGAGTTTGCAAAAGAAGTCAATTGCAATATATGAGAACGCGTGGCGCGTCACTTCCCCTCTCCTAGGGTTTTGTCGCCATCTCGGCGATTTCCCTCAAGCTGGTGCGCAACTACCGTCGACGACTGTCTCCCCTTCTCCGACCTGTCTATTACTTTAGTAAAGGTTAACAATTGGAGTTATTTCTTTCACCCGCCCCCGAATTTCCTAGTTATTGGGGGAATCTGATTTCATGGAGTTCCATGCGTCCAAATTGGAAGAAGAACCAGTGAAGGCCATAAAGAAGAGGAAATTCCGAAGCTTTCAAGGATTTCGTGAAATCTAAAGAAAAGATGTCGTGTCGAGGGATTTGGGTGATTCCGGTCCTGCTGATAGAAGAACTCTGATTTTCTACCGAGATGTTGTTGAGAAAGAAGATGCGAAGGAAGATGGTAATTCCTCTGGAGACGAGATGTCGGACGAGGAATTAGAAGAGGAAGGGATGGATGATGACCTATTGTGTCCAAGAGTCAACCTTCCCAAGAGTGTCTTGAAGCACATTAGCAGCAAGTGGAAAAAGGCGATCATTGTCAAGATGCTTGGAAAGACCTTCCCTACACATATTCTGTATGAAAGGCTCAATCAAAGATGGCGAACTAAAGGAAGATTTGATATATTCCCGTTAGGTAATGGGTATTTCTCGATTATGTTTGAAAACCTTGAGAATAGGAAATCCGTTCTCTATGGGGGACCCTGGATGGTCTCCGATCATTATCTTACAGTTAGGAGAAGGAGTAAGGATTTTGACGTCCATACGGAAGCGCTGAAGAATCTAGATGTATGGATTCGGTTCCCAGATTTAAAAGTGGAGTACCTCGAAGAAGATGTTCTTTCTTCGATTGGAAGTCTGGTGGGTAGGGTTAGAAAGATCGAACTGATGCGTTCTAGCTTGGGACTTGCCTTCAATGGGCGCGTATGTGTCAGCATTAATTTGGCCAAACCTTTGATCGGGAAATTTCTTTTCAGAAAGGAGACTGAGAGAATTGTCTATGAAGGTATTCATCAGTTGTGTTTCCTCTGTGGTCATTTTGGACATCAACAATCTACTTGCCCCTTGGTAGAAGATACTAGTGCTAGAGTCAATGATGGGGGATACAAGATGGTACAAAAGCCGGTTGAAGAGAAACCTCAGGAGAACGATAGTTTCGGACCATGGATGAAGGTGACTCGAAGGAAGAAAGGCCCTGTCAGGAAAGAACCTGTTGCTAATGGAAAGAAAAGGGGGGATGAAAAGGCTCATCAACGTCAGAAGCCTAAAGTTCCAGGGAAAGAAGCTTCTAATATTGAAGGAAACAATTCTTTTGAAGCCCTAATCGAGATGGATCAGGAGAATTTATCTGAGGCACGAAGGAGACAAGATGGGAATATTAGCAGTGGCCATGTTACCCAAGATGATTCTACACATGGCATGTTAGGTGCTGATCAGGTTGACGAAGTTGGTTGAGCGACTGAATCTCATGGTCATACATCCAACCCAACTAATTTTCTGGATCACAGTAATCATCTTGTGAATCTGGAAGAGTCAGAGTCTCAGGATACTGTACTTGTGGATGCTACTCCGCGGTGTGATCAGGGAGTGCTTCCTTAACTCTTCTTGGTTCCTTTAATCTGAGTATTGATTAGTTATGAATCCAAACTTTAAAATTATGTCTTGGAATGTGCGTGGTGCTTGTAAACCTAGCTTTATGCCTAGTATTAGAAACTTGGTTTCTGTTCACTATCCTGATATTATCTTCCTCTGTGAACCTAGGGTTAGTGGGTGTAGAGCTGATAACATTTGTAAGAAAATTGGCTATTCTAACTGCACTAGAGTTAAGGCTCTTGGGTTTAGTGGTGGTCTTTGGCTCTTTTGGAGTGATAATGTGAATCTTTCTATTCTCGTACAAGATAATCAGTTCATTCATTCTGTTATTTCTAAAAATAATGCCTGCTTTTACTGTACGTTTGTGTATGCCAATCCTCTTGATAATAATAGGATTTTACTTTGGCAGTCTTTGACTGATATTAGTCCTAGTGGGGATCATCATTGGATGCTTACTGGGGATTTTAATTCTATTCTGAGTCTAGATGAGAAAAAAGGTGGCATAAGAGCTTTAAATAGAGGGAGTAGAGTTTTTTGTGACTGGGTTCATTCCAATGGTTTCATTCAAATGCCCTCTAAAGGGAATAAATTTACTTGGACTAATGGTTCTATTTTTGTTAAATTGGATAGAACTTTAGTCTCTAGTGGTTGGTTTGATTCCTTCCCGCATAGCTGGTGTGTAAATTTGCCTAGGACCTCTTCAGATCATTCTCCTATCTTGACCTGCATTAATCAAATTATTTCAGCTTCGCCCCTGGCCCTAAACCCTTTCGGTTTCAGGTTGCCTGGGCTACTCATCCCGACTATGAGAATACTATTAAGGATAATTGGTTTGAGTATAAGAACATGCTCCAAAATCTTACTGATTTAAGTTTGGTGTTAAGTTGCTGGAACAGAAATGTTTTTGGTAATATTTTTGCTGCCAAGAGGAAAATTCTGGCTAGAATAGCAGGTATCCATAAAAGATTGGAAGTTAGGCAGATTCCTTTCCTTAAAAATCTTGAACTTGCCCTTCAAAAAGATCTTGAGTCCGTTCTTCTGAGGGAGGAATTACTCTGGTTTCAAAAATCGAGGGATATATGGCTTAAATTTGGGGATAGAAATACTAGTTATTTTCATAGGAAAACCATGATTAGGAGGGCCACATCTAGGGTTCTCTCCCTTCAGGATATGAGTGGAAAGATTATTGAGGGTGAGCAGAACTTAATGAATCTGGCGGTTGATTTCTTTAGGAATTTGTATTCCCAGGATTCTGCCATCATTTGTATTACTAATTTCCATGCTTTTCCCCATCTTAGTGAAGATCATTTAAGAGAATGTGGTAATATCCCTACGTTTGAAGAGGTGGATCAGGTGGTTAAATCAATGGGTAGTTTTAAAGCTCCGGGACCTGATGGCTTTCATGCGTGGTTTTTTAAGAATCATTGGGATAAAATTAAGCCTAAAGTTTATGAGTTTATCCTTGAGACTTTCACCTCCTCTAAATTTAACAGAGAGTTGAATGAAACCCTTCTCTGCCTGATTCCTAAGATTCCCTCTCCTTCTTCCATGAGTCAGTTTAGACCTATTGCTCTCTATAATACTAGTTATAAAATTATTTCCAAACTCTTGGCAAACAAAATCAAACCATTCCTGCCTGAAATTGTCTCTCCCTTGCAGAACAGTTTCATTCCTGGAAGGCATATCCAAGATAATCATATCATTATGCAAGAGGTTATTTATTCTATGGGGAAGACCACTTGTAAAGATGGCTGGGTGGTCATGAAAATCGATCATGAGAAAGCCTATGATAAGCTCTCCTGGACTTTCATTAGAAACACTCTACATTGTTTGAATCTCCCCAGCAGTTTCATCGATTTGGTCATGTTTTGTATTGAAACTCCCTCTATGAGAGTGTTATGGAATGGTGGCCAGTCTGATAAATTTTTTCCCTCTAGGGGTATTAGACAAGGGGATCCTATATCCCCCTATATTTTTGTCCTTTGTATGGAGAAGTTATCCCATTTAATTGATAGGGCCATAGAGAATAAACACTGGATTCCGATCAAAGTCAGCAGGATTGGCCCTAAATTATCTCATATCTTCTTTGCTGATGATTTGATTCTGATGGGGGCTGCATCTAAATCTAATGTCTTGTCTATGGTGAATATTCTGATGGATTTCTGTTCAGCTTCTGGAGAGCAAATTAACCGGTGTAACGCCCCTATTTAACAAAAATGCAGAGGAAATAAAATACTAAGGCGATTTCAGATCATCGGGTTCCAAACACCCGACACCAAACCTCACCAATTACAACATAAGATAATACAAATGCTACGGTCTGAACTCGAGAAAACATAACATAAACCTAACAATAGCAAAATACACCAACGCTCCACAAATCCTAATTCCCATCCCAATCACTCATACTCTTCGTGGCCACCTGTATAACAATTCATACCTGCAAGATAAAACCAAGCAGCCCACCCCGGGAGGGGTGAGTCAGTTCCCTGAAATGGAACTGGTACAACTCTCCAAAACAAAAGCTTAAAAACATAACTCTTTAAAATAAGCAATAATTTGAAGACAAATGCTTAAAACAAAAATAGAAGAACAAGGCACATCCAAATCACCAAGCCAAAGGTAACAAGTCACGGATAAAGATAAATAATGGGAAGGTAAAGTTAGTCAATCAAAAGAAACCACACCATAAGTTAGTGAACATCCCATGCTTAAGTTAGATTTAATTCCAGTTAGGAGTAGAAAGACTCAAGTAGTCACAAGGACTAGGAATGAAAGGAAGAAATCCAAGAACCACAACTCATGAGTGGAATAAAACCAATTGGGAGAGACGGCCACTGCCAAGTACGTCCTTTTAGGACAGGGGATATACAGCCCCTCGCTGTTTACTACGTCCGATGGGACAGGGGATATACAGCCCCTCGCTGTTTACAACGTCCGATGGGACAGGGGATATACAACCCCTCGCTGTTTACCGGTGAAGATGTGTGCACATCACAACAAAGACTCAGCTCATGGATGAAATAATATCCAAAGTCAAAAGAAGAGTTTACCAAGATTGACATTTCCCATATTCCCACTAGATTATTAACTGTACAAGTGCAATACCAAAACACTCAGTCCTACAGAGCGCAGAGGCGTAAACCCCCGACAGTTAATATCTAATGAGGCAACCAGATAGGAGGAACCAATATTCATGAAAGTTGTACATTCAAGGATCCGTTAGTCACATCAAGCTGAGTTAGTCACACAAACTGTTTCCTTTCGAAATTCATTCAAGCTCAGTTAGCGTTTCTCAAAACATTCCACAAAGTTCGTTACCAAAAGTATTTGAGTACGAGAAATCGTACCTGGTACGTGTAGAAGCAGTAACCAAACTTGAAAGTGCGAAATACTTCCACTAATCACCTATAATTAAGGTATTCCAATCATTGATTAGTTAAGGAACTATAATGCTAAGCATCTTTCATTCTTACTAGTCTATAGTTTCGGATTACAATTACTCTCTCTTAAGGATCTGGCTAGATCTCGTTAATTGAATCTTTAATGTACACTTTAACCTATTCCAATTACCTACTCCTGAATATAGGTTTAGCTTAATTAAACTCTTTAGTTACACTTGGCTAACTTACTTTAATACCTATTTAAGGTTTAGGATATGTATTTCCCCTAATAGCCCACCTAGATGTCACATTAACACTTAATACTTTAATTGTTACGTATGAATTAGGTTTACTCTAATTTTCCTCTTATGATATTCCCCATAAGGTACGTTACTCCTTTTATTTACTCCCAATGTATATACATACATATATATATATTAGGATTTAACCAAAACATTCTTTAAGGAATTTTTATTGTATTTAATTACCTTTAATAACCTTTACACATATCCACTCCCGATATATGGTTTATAAAATAAAGTATTTTCCTTAGTTTTATTTAAGTATATTACCCTCCACATTATACAATTGGTATAAACATAGATTGACTAAATTCCTTGATTTAACATATTACTATTTTAATTTTTATATGTATATATATCTATATATATATATATATATATATTCACTTCACTTAAAAGTTTGTACTCAAAATATTTAATAACATTCTGTATTAAATGTTGGTTTAGTATTATTTTATTATTCTCAACCTACAAAGTTTATTAATCATCTATACTTTAATTTTTGTTACATTCAAAACCATATATTATAATATACTTTAGGAAAAATTCAGAATTACAACTTTTAGACCTATTTCTTCTTGTCTAAAAATCCCCAAATTTAATATATAGCAACTATAATATTTTAGACATATTATAAAAATTTTTGTAACGCCCCTACTTAATGAAAGTGCAGCGGAAAATAAAATACTAAGGCGATTACAGATCATCGGGCTCCAAACACCCGACACCAAACCTCACCAATTACAACCTATAAGATTATAAATGCTACGGTCTGAACTCGAGAAAACATAACACAAACCTAACGATAGAAAAATATGCTAACACTCCACAAATCCTAATTCCCATCCCAATCACTCATACTCTTCGTGGCCACCTGTATAACAATCCGTACCTGCAAGATGAAACCAAGCAGCCCACCCCGGGAGGGGTGAGTCAGTTCCCTGGAATGGAACTGGTACAACTCTCCAAAACATAAGTTGAAATACATAACTCTTAAAGTAAACAATAACTTGAAGCCAAACACTTAAAACAAAACCAGAAGAACAAGGCACTTCCAAATCACCAAGTCAAAGGTAACAAGTCAAAGATAAGGATAAATAACAAGTAAGTAAAGTTAGTCAATTAAAAGAAACCACATCATAAGTCAGTGATCATCCATTGCTCGTGTTAGATTCAGTTCCAATTAGGAGTAGAAAGACCCAAGTAGTCACAAGGACTAGGAATGGAAGAAGAGATCCAAGACCCATAACTCAAGAGTGGAATAAACCCAATTGGGAGAGATGGCCCCGACCGCCAGTCAGTTGTCACAAGGACAAGGTAAACAGACCTCCGCTGTCAGTTGTCCATATGGACGAGGTATAGCAGACCTCCGCTGCCACTGACCCGTTCTCAGTCATCGGTGAAAAGTGAGTGCACCACTTATTAGAAATAATCCATACCCAATACCAAGATTGACATTTCCCATATTCCCACTAGATTATTAGCTGTACAAGAGCAATACCAAAACACTCAGTCTTACAGAGTGCAGAGGCGTAAACCCTCAACAGTCAATATCTAATGAGGCAACCAGATAAGAGGAACCAAAAATCATGTGAGTTGTGCATCCAAGGCTCAGTTAGTCACATCAAGCTGAGTTAGCCACACAAACAGTTTCCTTTTGAAATTCATTCCAGCTCAGTTAGCGTTTTCCAAAACATTCCATAAAGTCCGTTAGCAAAAGTATCCGAGTACGAGAAATCGTACCTGGTATATGTAGAAGCAGTAACCAAACTTGAAAATGCGAACTACTTCCACTAATCACCTATAATTAAAGTATTCCAAGCATTGATTAGTTAAGGCACTATAATGCTACCCATCTTCCATTCTTATTAGTCTATAGTTTTGTTTTACAGTTACTCTCTCCTAAGGATCTGGCTAGATCTCGTAATTAAATCTTTAATGTATACTTAACTTATTCCATTTACCTACTCCTGATTATAGGTTTAGTTTAATTAAACCCTTTGGTTACGCTTGGCTAACTTACTTTGACACCTATTTAAGGTTTAGGATATGTACTTCCCCCTAATAGTCCACCTAGATGTCACATTAACATTTAATATTTTTAATTGTCACGTATGAATTAGGTTTATCCCAATTTTTCCCTCTTAATATGTTTCCCATAAGGTGTGTTACTTCTTTTATTTACTTCTAATGTATTTATATATACACTAATATTTTCCTTAGGATTTATCCAAAACATTCTTTAAGAAATTCTTATTGTATTTAATTATATTTAATATCTTTCACTAGTGGAAAAAATGTTTTTAATGACGGTTATTTTGCCTATATACCACGGTTAGAAACCGTGGTTTATACTGGCGTCGCATATAGCTAAAACCTATATACCACGGTTCAAAAACCGTCGTTTAAAAGGGGTTTTATACCACGGTTCCTTTGAACCGTCGTTTAAGACCCCTTTTTCCCGTGAGATCATTGACTTTATACCACGGTTAAAAGCCCGAACCGTGGTATAAAGTGAGTATTAATGACGGTTATTGTGTAGAACCGTGGTATTTAATTTATAAAATGAACTAATAAACCACGGTTATTCGTAAAACCGTGGTTTATAGTTTTTTTTTTGAAAAATCGCCGGCGATTTTAGCGCCGTCTTCAACTAATTCAACAGAGCTCAAACACTGCAGAATGCAGAACATGTATGTTCCTTGTATGCGAATTAGGGTTGCAAAATAAATGAGTGAATGTTGTATTCCTTGTTCGTCGGTGGGTTACAAAATTACCGTGTTCGTCGGTGGGCTACAAAATTACGGTCTGTTTGCCGGTTAGGGTTGCAAAAATTACAATGAAGATGAAGAAGAGCATGTGTTCCTTGTTCACAAATATTACCGTGAAGAAGAGGCGCAGAGCATTTGTTACTTGTTCACAAAAATTACCGTCAAGAAGAGGCGCAGAGCATGAAGAAGAGGCGCATGTGTTTCTTGTTTTCCAGTTCGCCGGTGGGTTGCAAAGTTGAAGAAGAAGAGGCGCAGAGCATGAAGAAGAGGAGAATTTGTTCCATGTTCACCGGTGGGTTGCAAAAAAAAAAATGCGAAGTTGAAGAGAAGAAGAGTTGAGAGCATGTTCGATTTGTTCGACAGTGAGAGCAATATATCTAATAGGAGAAGGAGAAAGAGCCGCGTTAATTTCGCGGAAAATTTGAATTCCCGCTTAGACTATATACCACGGTTCTCCAAGAAACCGTCATTTAAAGTTTTTACCATGACTAAAACGACGGTTGTCTACAACCCTGGTATATAATGCAAGGGGTCAAAGTATATATGACGGTTCGACCTATAACCGTGGTATATAATAAAACGCGTCAAACTATATATGACGGTTCCTTCAGAACCGTGGTATATAATAAGCTATATACGACGGTTCTGCGTTGAACCGTGGTATAAAATCTCCCGCCGACACTTTTTGTGACGGTTATGATCATAACGGTGGTATAAAGTTTTTAAATGACGGTTACGAGTACAACCGTGGTTTAAAGTGCGTCATTTAAAATGTTTTTTCTACTAGTGTTTTAGACATATCCACATCTGATATATGGTTTATAAAATAAAGTGTTTGCCCTAGTTTTAATTAAGCATATTAACCTCCATAATAATAATATGTAGTTTAGTTTAATACCTTGATTTAACATAAGTTCCTATTTTATTTTTCTCACATATATATATATATATATATGTAAACAACTTTTACTTCACTTAAAAGATAATACCCAAAATATTTATAAACACACTGGTATAAAATGTTAATTTAGGTTTAATTATTTTCCCCAACCTAAAAAGCTTATTAACAAACCATACTTTAATTTTTGTTACATTAAAAACCATATATTATAAGTTATTCTTATGAAAATTCCATAAACATAATTTTTAAACCCATTTACCCTTGACCAAAATTCCCAAATTTAATATATAATAACTATAACATTTTAGACATATTATAAAATTTTTATTTCATAAAAATATCTTTTTAAATTACCCAAATAATTCCATAATACTCGTAACTTGCAAAAATCATAACTTATGTTTAAAAACTCAAAACCCATATTAATTTACATCAAAATAAACTAGATTTTATAAGGAATCTATGGTTAAAATTTCAAGTCAAATACATTCGGGAAGGCCATTAAATAAATCTAGCAAGTTAGGACTTTATTCTGGAAAACATATTAACTTATTACAACTTAAACCCCCACGATCTAATCTCGGCCGTCCATTTTTATTAACCGAGATCGGATGGCCCAGAACTCGCGAGTTCTTCAGAAATCCCCAATTCGCACCCGAGTACTAATCCGACGATATCTCACAATCCACAAAACGAAATTCGATGATTCTTGTTCCTATCGATTCGAAATTAAATTCCGGTTCTAATGGTACCAATTTCCCCAATTATCATGCAGAATTGAATAGATTCGAATCTGGGTTCGAAGTTAGGGTTCATATTCCGGTTTCGATTTGAATTAAACAAATTCTCCTATTGTAATCCGTAATAGACTAAATTGGCATGTGGGTTTGACCGGTAATGAAGTTACGATTGGCAACAACGGAGCAATTTGATCAGATACTCACCGGAATTGCATTAACGGGGAGAATCAAAATCGGAAGTTCTGGAACTCGTTATTTTATGTGCGGTTCGGGTATGCCTCTTCTCGAATCAACTCGCGCCAACTGAGAGGGATTTGATTCATGGAACCTATCACAATCCAAACTAGACATGTAACTCTAGATGTTAGTGGAAGAATCATTGAATTTGATGAACTAGGGAGAAAGTTACAGATCTCACAAGATCTGTGTTTACCTAGTTGGTTTCGGGATGAACTGGGTAGAATTACCACCGTGATCGAGTAGACAACTTTAGACAGATTTATCTCCCAAACCAGTGTGAATCAGCCTTGTACATTAACATAAAAGTTATAGAGGGATTAGAGATCTTCAAAACAAGCTGAAGAATACGAAATTTGGATGAGAAACGAAGAAGTTATGGCGAGACGAAGTTTACCCGATTTCAGGAAAAACTGGAATTCTGGGTTACGAACTCGCAAGGAGGCAACTTTGGATCAAATTTCCGGTCATTTTAGAAGGAGTTAGATAATGTGTGAGTAATGGTTGGAAAGAGGAAAGATAGGAGAATCGAATGAAACAAACGGCATACCAAATGGTGGAGTAGAGAAAAAGATATAGGTGTCTAAAGATCGACCCCAGACATGCCAAAACCGAAGGAAATTCAACCGATTAAGTTAACTTGGTGCTGACTGGGCACGACACGTGTCCCGAGGCGCGCGGCTGAGTCAGCTAGCCCTGGACACGTCAGCAACCTCCAAAATTTTGGCTCTAAACTTCAATTTATCATAACTTTGGCTAGGATGATCCGTTTTCAACGTTCTTTTTATCAATCTTCTTGGTTTTCCATAACCTTTTTATTGGTATACTTTTCATGGCCTGATTTGACCATTCTCAAAAAGTCAATCCTAGCAAGGCTTTTGAAGCTTTAAGGTTTCTATGATTTTATTTTGACTTTTAAGCCTTAAATCAATGTTCAAAATATTTCTAAAATCTTTATAATATATTTGGAGTGTCTTGAAATTTTCCCAATATTTATTGACTCATAAATCTCTCTATTAAATTCATAATACCATATAATAAATTAATATTTAATAGTATCATTTAGGGTTTACTAAAAGAAATCCCCTAAATTAATTTAAATTAATTTATGGGGTATTTCAATTTTATTACATAAAAATATCTTTTTAAATTATCCAAGCAATTCAATAATTCATGAAACTTACAAAAATTATAATTTACGTTTAAAAAGTCAAAACCCATATTAATTTACATCAAAATAAACTACATTTTATAAGGAATCTATGGTTAAAATTTTGTCTCAAAATACATTACGGAAGGTCACTAAATAAATCTAACAAGTTAGGATTTTATTCTGGAAAACATATTAAACTAATTCAACTTAAACTCCCACGTTTTAATCTCGGTCATCCGTTCTTCCTAACTACGATCGGATGGCCCAGAATTGGCGAGTTCATCAGGAAAGGACTATTACGATTCGAATGGGAATCCTTCGATTCCTCTCAATCCACAGAACCAAATCCGTTGCTTTTTGTTTCATTGAGTTCGAAATTTGATTGCGGTTCTAATGATACCAAATTCGCTAGCTAACATGCGGAATTCAAGGTTTTTCGATTCTGGTTCGAGGTTAGGGTTTCTAGTTCAATTCGAAACTCGATTTGGCAAATTCGCCTAAGATAACACGTAATAGATCAAATTGAAACGTGGGTTTGACCGGTAATGAAATTCCGAATGGCAACAACGGAGCAATTTGATCAGAAACTCACCGGAATTGCATTAACGAGGAGAATCCAATCGGGTTTTTTGGAAACTTATTATTTTATGTGCAGTTCAGGTAGGCAACTTCTCGAATCAACTCGCGCCAACTGAGAGGGATTTGATTCACGAAACCTATCACAATCCAAACTAGACATGTAACTCTAGACTTTAGTGGAAAAATCATTGAATTTGATGAACTAGGGATAAAGTTACAGATCTCACAAGATCTGTGTTTACCTAGTCGGTTTCTGGAAAATTTGGGCAGGAATACCGCTGTGATTGAATAGGTGACTTTAGGCAGCTTTATCTCCCAAACGAGTACGAATCAGCCTTGGTCATTAACATGAGAGTTGTAGAGGGATTAGAGATCTACACAACAAGCTATAGAACGTGGATTTTCGTCCACAGACTAAGAAGTTATAGTCAGACGAAGTTTACCTGATTAACTGGATTTCTGGAAATCTGGGTTACGGTTTTGCGGGGAGGCAACTTTGGATCAATTTTCCGGTCACTGTAGAAGGAGTTAGATGGTGTGTGAGTAATGGTTGGAAAGAGGAATGATAGGAAAATCGAATGAAAAAGACGGCATACCAAATGGTGGATGGAGTAGAGAAAGAGATATAGACGTCTAAAGATCGACCCATGGTATGCCAAAACCGCAAGAAACTCAACCGATTAAGTTAACTTCGGTGCTGACTGGGCGTGGCACGTGTCCCGAGGCGCGCGGCTGACTCAGCTAGCCCTGGACATGTCAGCAACCTCCTAAATTTTGGCTCTAAACTTCAATTTATCATAACTTTGGCTAGGATGATCCGTTTTTAACGTTCTTTTTATCAATCTTCTTGGTTTTCCATAACCTTTTATTGGTATAGTTTTCATGGGCTGATTTGACCATTTTCAAAAAGTCAACCCTAGCAAGGCTTTTGAAGCTTTAAGACTTCTATGATTTTATTTTGACTTTTAAGCCTTAAATCAATGTTCCAAATATTTCTAAAATCTTTATAATATAATTGGAGGGTCTTGAAATTTTCCCAAGATTTATTGACTTATAAATCTTACTATTAAATTCATAATACCATATAATAATTTAATATTTAATAGTATTATTTAGGGTTTACTAAAAGAAATACCCTAAATTAATTTAGATTAATTTATGAGGTATTTCAGTCTAGCCCCCTTAAAAGAAACTTCGTCCCGAAGTTTAACACCAACTAATAGCTACTCACACCACTTCAGGTGTGCTGACAAGAATTACCAGGATGTTCATCCTATAACAATTCCAAACATAATTCCATACCAATCCATACCAATTGTAATTTCTCCCATAATTTATTTCCACTCATTTCCATTTCCAAGTTCCACTCAAGATTACTCAACATCAGAACAAAACCAAGATTTTTCATAGATAGAAATCAAGAATCACACAATGTATAAATCAAGTACATACATACACCTCTCCATCACTCGACTAATAAAACAAACAGGGCATAATCTGAATGAGGTGACGAAGAAAGAGTATGCACTACCCCCCCCCCCCCCCAAAAAAAAAAGAGCCAAGGTACGCCCTCGTACCGCAATGAACAAGAACCCATTAAAGGCAAGAATACCAGGAAACATCATGTGAATAGGTGTGGGTACTTCACTCTCATGGAGTCCTCAGTCTCCCAAGTAGCTTCTTCAACCCCATGATGCTCCCAAAGAACTTTCACTAGCTTGACTGATCTGCCTCTCGTTTCTCGGACCTTCGTGTCCAAGATCCGAATGGGAGTCTCCTCATATCTCAGTGTAGGTTCAATCTCCAATCTCTCTGGCTGTAACACATGAGAAGGGTCAGGTACATACTTCTTCAGCTGAGATACATGAAACACGTCATGTACCTTCCCCAACTCCGATGGTAGATCTAGTCGAGATGCTGCTGGGCCCACGCGCTCCGTAACCCTGTACGGACCAACATACTTAGGGTTTAGCTTCCCTCTCATCCCAAATCTGAAGATGCCTCTCATCGGAGACACCCGTAGGAAGACCATATCACTGATCTGAAATTCAAGCTCTCTGGTACGCTGATCCCCGTAAGATTTCTGCCTAGATTGCGCTGCCCTCATGTGCTGCTGAATAACTCTGACGTCATCCTGCAGTCTCTGAATGTACTCCGGACCAATCAAAACTGCCTCAGCAGGGTCACTCCATGATAAAGGAGTCCGACACAGTCTGCCATACAGAGCCTGGAATGGTGCCATGCCGATAGACGAGTGGTAGGAGTTGTTGTAGGAGAACTCTATCAAGTGTAGACGCTCTACCCAACTCCCCTGATAGTCTAAGGCGACCGCTCTCAACATATCTTCCAGTGTCTGAATCGTCCTCTCGGTCTATCCATCTGTCTGAGGGTGAAAGGCTGTGCTAAGGCGTAGCTGAGTACCAAATGCCTCTTGCACCTGACGTCAAAATCTACTAAGGAAACGTGCATCACGATCGGAGACGATCGTCTTTGGTACCCCATGGTACCGGATGTGCTCTGTGGTGAACACCTCTGCTAGTTTGGGCACCTTCCATGTGTCCTTGATAGGTATGAACCTAGCTGTCTTAGTTAACCTATCGACTATCACCCAAATTGTGTTCAATCCACCTCTAGCTGGAGGGAGACCGACCACAAAATCCATACTGATATCGTCAAACTTCCAGCACAGTACCGGTAATGACTGAATCTGGCCTCCTGGTCGACGATGCTCGAACTTCACCTTCTGGCAGGTGAGACATCGGGAGACGAAGTCTGCTACATCCCTCTTCATCCCGCTCCACCAGAATAACTTCTTTAAATCCTTATACATCTTGGTGGCTCCAGGATGTACTGACAATGTAGAGGAATGAGCTTTAAAGAGGATCCTGGTCTGAAGTTCTGTCGCATCCTGAGGAACACAGAGTCTGCCTCTGACTCGAAGGTGTCCCTCGCTGTCTAGCTCGTAGTCATACTTCAGACCATCAGTCAAACAATCTGCTAATTTCTGCCTGACACCCTGTAGATACACATCACTGTCCTGAGCTGCATATACCTCCTCAGCTATCGTGGTCGTCTCTATGAGAGCAAGAAGTGAATATGCTCTTCTGCTCAGAGCGTCTGCCACGACATTCCCTTTACCCTCAGTGTACTGGAGGTCGATATCATAATCAGCTAGTAGCTCGATCCATCGTTGCTGTCTCAAGTTCAGCTCCTTCTGGGTCCAGATGTATTTCAAACTCTTATGGTCTGTCATAATTCAGACTGTGGCTCCATACAGGTAGTGTCGCCAAATCTTCAAAGCAAAAACTATGGCGAGGAGCTCAAGGTCGTGTGTGGGATAATTTTCTTCGTGCTTCTTCAGCTGTCGAGAAGCGTAAGCTACAACTCTACCATTCTGCATCAATACTCCACCGATCCCCTTACCTCAAGCATCGCAGTAAACCTCGAATCCCTCATTCCCCTCAGGGATTACCAATACTGGAGCTGTGGTCAAAGCATCCTTCAGTGCCTGAAAGGAGACCTCACATGCCTCTGTCCATACAAACGGGCTATCCTTCTTCATCAGGGAGGTTAAGGGCTTGGCTAGCTTGGAGAAATCCTTCACAAAGCATCTATAATAGCCAGCCAACCCAAGGAAGCTCCGAATCTCAGTCACTGAGCGGGGTCTGTGCCAGCTCTTCACCGCCTCAATTTTAGCTGGGTCTACTGAAACTCCCTCAGCTGGTCAAATATGTCATCGATCCTGGGTAGTGGGTACTTGTTCTTGATTGTGACATTATTCAACTCCCTGTAGTCAATACATAATCTCATGCTTCCGTCCTTCTTCTTGACGAACAGCACAGGAGCACCCCAAGGTGAGACACTGGGTCGGATGAAACCTTTATCTAGTAACTCCTGCAGTTGTTTCTTCAATTCAACCATCTCTGCAGGGCCCATCCGGTAGGGTGCTTTGGCAATCGGTCCCGTACCAGGTATGAGGTCGATGTTGAACTCAACCTCCCTCAGTGGTGGTAGTCCAGGTAATTCCTCTGGAAAAACGTCGGGGTACTCCGACACAACTGGTACGTCACTCTTGAACTTCGGGTCTGTCCTCAGATCCTGGGCATAACAGTAGTAGGCAGTCGCGCCCTTGGACACCTCCTTCATCAGGGATAACGCCGATACAACCTTCACAGTCGGCTGCTTGGGCTGCATCCAGTATGATACTGTGATCCCTGTAGCTGACTTCAAGAGGAGACGATGCTCTGCACAGTGTAGCCTACCTCTGTATCGCTGTAGCGTGTCCATGCCCACAATTATGTCGAATCCCATGCCAAGGAAGACAATGGCATCAAAAAGGAAATCTGCTCCCTTGATGTGTATGTTCAAGTCCTTGCATTGCGTACTGCACTTGATTAACTCTCTGGATGGCAATAAGACTGAGCAGTCATGGATATTCTCTGTAGGGGCATCTATCTTAGCATGAAATGCCTGGGATATGAATGAATGGGAGGCTCCTGAATCAAACAGAACAGTGGCTTCCACTTCATTAATTAAGAACGTGCCTAAAACCACAGAGTAAATTCTAAGATTTTCAGGCAACTCTTCCAAGGTAACAAATCAGGCTAGTAGTTATACCTGTGATGACCATCTCATTGCTCTTCGCTTGAGCCCGGTTCAACACAGTCAACCTGATCTCTAAGTTCCCAACCCCTACAACGACGCAACAAAACTCATAAGATTTCCATTCTTATTAAAGTCTTCATGAGCATCTTAATGATTACAATGCTGAAATTGCAAAATACATGGCTAGATCTGTCTAAAGGTTAGGTTTAAATGGCCAGGTTTCATGTGGGTCTGGTTGATGATGGATGTGGGGGCTGTGTTGGGCTTAATTCTCTTCACCACATGGTAGATAAGTCTGGCTGCTCCTCCGAATATTAGCACATCACCCGACTTCATGAGGATCTTTGTAGCAAGATCCATTCTCTTCTGATCTCCAAATAGGAATTCCACGTCGTCTCCAAGTGATATGGACACCACTGGAACTCCTCTGGTGATGGACTCTAGAGACTCATCCCTATCCTGATGCATTCCTAGCTTACCATCTTTTCCATAGAAGTTGATGATGCACACGTCTGAGGTTAGGTCTGGGACAGGCTCATCCTCCAATTATTGTGCTGCTTTAACTGCAGCCCCAACGATGGTCTGTAACTCTCCTGGGATTGGTGGCACCTCTACCTCTTCATAGCTTTTGGTGGTGTGGTCCCACTTCTTACCAAGGCACATGATCTTCACCTTCATGGTTGAACCGTTCTTGAAGGTAGGGGTGTAAAAGTTTCCTCCTTTCACACCTAATTCTCTGATCTGGAGGATCAATGCATATTGGTCAGTTGGGGTCAAAAATTCTCGTAATAAGATCATCCCGGGTCTCAATATCTCACACTTCTCTGGTGGGTGTGGTTTGGCTTCAAAGGGAATGGTGGTTGTGGAAATAGGCAATACAGGAAAGCAAATATCGAAAGCTGAATGAAAAACAACAATTGCCATTAATTAAGCAAGTCAAGGTTCAGAACTGGTTTTAGCACAGAGATGTAAAAGAAAGAGGGATTTATAGTTCATCCCTTTACAATATGGAGGAAAAATTACTTGAAGAAATGAAACAAAACGAAGGTCTAAGCTTCTTCGGTAGGAAAGTAGTCCTCACCAGGTGAACTCGGATCATCACTCGCTGGTTCGACACGGTCTACCAGGTTGAGAGTTGGTGCTTTGCCTGGCCTCTGAGGGTAGTTCTGGGCAGGGCGGTTGGTAGATGGTTCTGCACCTCCTGTGCCACCTCTACCTCCTCCGGTAGCATTGGTAGCTGGGGCTCTAGTCGTCGACCCGGTGTGTGGCTTGTAACTCTTGGAGTCCGGGTTCAAGAAGCATTCGAATCCCCTGTGCCCCTTCTTACCGCAGTAGTTGCACTCCACCAGGTTTCCTTTACAGTCCTTGCCTGGGTGGTCCTTCTGGCACCACTTGCAGAAATACCTTCTCACCGGGTTGTCCCCTGTTTCAGTTCAAGGTTAGTAATATGATAGCAAAATATAGCTACATTGTAGATTCTAACTTTTCTCACCCCTGGGTGGCTCGTAGCGGAGAGGCTTAGCATCAGCATGAGAAGGAATGATGGCTTTCTCGTTCCCTCCCTTGAAAAATTTCCCCTCTTTTCATGATTCTGAGAGGATCCTCTTCCATTATCATTCCTCCTCTTGCCTAGCACAGAATCCTGATATGCGATGGTGGTTTCGCAGTCATTTACATCATCAGCTAGTTCCTGTCGTTACATTATATGTTAGTGGGGAATCTTAGCATACCAGTAATTCCATAGTCATATTTCATACCTGTAAAGTCTTTCCTCTGGTGGAACCGATCATATTCATGATCCTGAAGTCCAAGCCGGTATGGAATTTGTCCACCAAGTACCTCGGAGCGTAAGCCCCCTCCCCAATGACAGCAAGCAACTCCACAAACTTGTCATAGTATTCAGCAACAGAGGAAGTCCCTTGCTTCAACTGCTCAAATTCACTTCTCATCCTCTTCTGTAGGTAGGATGGGTAGAACTTAGCTCTCAGGGCCACCAGAAATGCTTGAAAGTCAAAGTTCGCCTGGGCGGTCAGCTCGGCTCTGGCAGTCTGCCACCATCAATGAGCGGGCCCTTGGAGAAAGTAGGCCGCTATGTCCACTTGGCGATCTGCTGGAACATGTAGAGAGGTAAAATCCTTTTGAATCTCGGCAATGTATTTCTCCAGAGCTTTCGGTACTGGCTGGCCTTCGTAGACTGGGGGACGAAGATCGTTGACCGCTTTCAACCAGTTGAACTCCCGTGGACTGTTAGGTGGTGGCGGCGGTGGTTGAGGGATCTGAGCCTGCTGCTAGAACAATCTGAGCTATGACCTCAGGGGTAACAATGTCGGGTCCGTAACCACCTGGGGGTCCCGCTCCTCGCCCTCCTCGTCCTCCGCGTCCTCCTCTTTGAGACATTTAACTGCTAATGACGGTGTTTGTTGTTCAGAAGTTGTGTGTTAAATCTAGATATCTATGTAGTAACGTGTGAAGTGTTTTATAACTACCCAGGGACGGTATGTAGTTAGAGTGTTCATGAGTAATGTAAGTAAAGTAAGGTAAGGGGTAAGGGTAACGTGCCTTTCTGGAATCCTCACTTCCCAATTCTACCCCACTTCCCCAGTTTTAAGGGCACCTATATTCTAAGTATTTCACTCGGCTTGTTTTCTCGGGCTCAGAGCGTAACTACGCTTTGATACCACTTTCTGTAACACCCCTATTTAACAAAAATGCAGCGGAAATAAAATACTAAGGCGATTACAGATCATCGGGTTCCAAACACCCGGCACCAAACCTCACCAATTACAACCTAAGATAATACAAATGCTACGGTCTGAACTCGAGAAAACATAACATAAACCTAACAATAGCAAAATACACCAACGCTCCACAAATCCTAATTCCCATCCCAATCACTCATACTCTTCGTGGCCACCTGTATAACAATTCATACCTGCAAGATAAAACCAAGCAGCCCACCCCGGGAGGGGTG
This sequence comes from Limonium bicolor, assembly GCA_023374045.1. Lineage (NCBI taxonomy): Eukaryota > Viridiplantae > Streptophyta > Magnoliopsida > Caryophyllales > Plumbaginaceae > Limonium > Limonium bicolor. The sequence goes on along the minus strand of CM041777.1, from coordinate 125,382,080 downwards.
AGTCAGTTCCCTGGAATGGAACTGGTACAACTCTCCAAAACTGAAACACCCCTGAACAATTAATCACATAAAATCATAAACGCGAGGAGATTTTCCGAAAATAACGCGTTATATAATTCAGACATAAAACAATGTATGAACAATTAAATTTAGTATGTACGTGTCCGAAAGCGTGACGACATTACATATTAATGTAGTCACGTACTTATATAGGTACGAATATGAAAACACATGTACGTAACGTTACGGTACTATAACGTTGTAATAATTAATAACGTCACATAATTATGTATAACTAAAACGCTACAAAATAAAAAGGTTGTATATATAACGTAACGAAAATTAAGTGGTCGCGTATCTAGCTAATAACGCGATATATTATATGGTCTTACATTATATAAATAAGCATGTATAACTTATACAAAAAAAAGAAGAAAAAAAAGCAAAGACGCTCCCGCTGAGGTTCGAACCCCGTACCTCTCGTATACCCCCTGAACGTCTTAACCGTTGAGCTATGCTCAAATTCAGTAACTTATGCCAACCAATTAAAACTAGTATTCTGTCAACTAAGGTAACTACAAACAAAAGAAGAATCGATCACACTGTACTCCCTCTCGATCAGACACACTCCAGTCCTCGAACAGCAACAATTTCCTTTTGGGTTCGATCGAGCAGTTCAACACCGACACACCAGATCTGGTGTTTCAAATTCCAATCCCACCATTTTCTTGTTCAGTGGGTTGCCCCTCATCCTCTTCACATGTTCCCTGTAACGCCTGAAACAAAAAAAAATTCAATTCAACAACAACAAACTACTATCAGTTGCTGTGTTAAAGAGTCAGATAGAGAGTGATGGCATTTTTTCACCACTCTACTCATCAAAACCGGTGTGAACAGACGACAGGCCGGTTCTGGTTTTCGAAACCTGCATTCCAAACTTCACTCTTCATTATAGAATGATATTGCCAGCAACTTCAAGGCAGTCAAGCCATACTCCTATGTCGACTCCTAGTGCTAGGGAATCAGACAAGAAGACAGCCACATCAACCTTGCTGTTATGCCCATACTCCCTAGGAAAAATTAAAACTAATAAACACCATAAGAAAGGGGAGTTCTGATGCGGTTAACCAGGAACAAGTGCATCAGAATCAGTGTTTCAAGCATCCACCAATTGTTTAATGCAAAACTTTCACCCACTAGCAACTGAGGCACCACATGCCTTTCAGTCTCCTCCAACTCTATCCTCTGATTAATACACTGCTCAGTTGTTCTCCTCCTTCCCTTGCATGCCGTGCCAACAACAACTCAGGTGGTCTCTTGCTGTTGCTCTTGCGGGAAGGTAAGCCCATGTCAAGGCTGTTCTCCTGTTTTTTTTCTCGATTCCATTTTGTCTCTGGTCAAAGAGAGTAACCCCACTCCTTTCGTATAGCAGAAGGCCTTGGTAACCAGTGGCATCCTCCTTCAAAATACAGAGAACTGATAAAGAACCAGCCTCCTGGTGTGGATATCAGTTCCAGGTAAATCACGATCAGCCTTGTCCAAACATCTTCTCTGTCAAGTACTGATCGCAACTTTCTGCTTGATCCTTGCTGAAACAGCGGTATAGCCTTGTTGCTGTGGTTTTGTTTTGGGGTTAAAACACTGATTAAGAAAGCTAAGATAAGAGGTGAGCCATCCTTAAAATTTAATACACCAACAAAAACGAAAGAAACCAAATCTGTCAAGTATAACCTGATAACTTGTTCCAGTTCTGAAATTTGTGTTTCTGTATATCAACTTCTCAGAGTATAGTCAGTGTTGTTGTGGAGTTGCTAATATGTTACAACCCTATAAGTGCACCCGACTAAATATCAAATCGTGGGAGGGTTGAAGAAAAAAAAAACAGAAACTGATAGCATCTTAAAAGAACAATAAAACAATGTATCAGTCCATATATATATACCTCATGTTTCTGTTGTAACTTCAGTGGCTAAACCATGTGTGTTCTGTCTATTACATGCCCAGAAGTAGTAGTGAGTTGGGTTGATTTGTTAATGAACTTAGAACCTAGTTAATATATTTATTCAGGGGAGTAAGCACACAGGAAGAAATGAAGACCAGCTAGTACACTCAAGTAGAGAAATAAATAACAGTTTTCAGATTTCTGATTTTTAGGTGTTTGCCTGAAAACTCATGCCTCCTGTATAACCTTATTACAGTTGGCTTAAGGGTGTTAAGTTGGTTTAATGATAGAGCCAAGTCAGTACTGACGCATTGTTTAAGTTTGTAAACCCACTTGAAAGACTAGAGGACAGTTTAGCAACTAAAAGAAGGAATGAAAAGGAAAATAGTAAGAAAAAAAATGAAGCAGTTCATTTTTTTCTGTTAGTTTCAGTTTCTGTGTGAAACCTTTTTCTCAGAGGAATTGTCCTTATGTTCCTGACGTATTGAGGGTTTAAAACAGCTAGTAAGCACTAACTAAGTAAGTACAATAACAGAGTCGGGATAAGAAAAAAAGAACAGAAGAAAAACATGCATCAGTTCATTGGTTTCAGTATAAAAACGTTGCAGTAGGATTAACAGTATTGACTTGGGTTAAGTTTTGGAGTTAGAAACTTCTTAGAACACTAGACTAAGCAAGTAAATGCTCACTGGTAAAGTGGAAGACAGATTCATAGCAACAGAAAATAAAGCCACCAATTTCTGATTCTCTGAGTTCTAGTTTTTTTCCGGTTTCAGATTTTCTGGTCTTCGACCAAGGGTTGATACAGACTGGTGTAAAGAAGTTTTGGTGGTATGGGCATTATTGTTTTGGGGTCTGTTGGAATTTAAAGACATTACACACTAAACTACTCGAGTTGGTGATGAGAGCAAGTTGAAACTCAATTCAAGAACAAACAGATAATAGAAGAAAAGTAATCAGTTTATCAGTTTTCAGATTTGTGTTCAGTTTTCTGTACAGAGAATTAAGTGAGTATTATTGTAGTAGTTTTGTGTTCAAGGAGGAGGTTAAACACTTAGCTGAGTAAGAAGTACATAGGGGTAAGATTGAGAGACAGTTAGGTGAGTAACAGAATGGAATAAAAGAAAAGATAGCAGAGTTTAATGCTTCAGTTCTATGTTTTGTTTCTAGAAGTTGTCTTCTGTATAACTGTGTGACAGTGGACTGTTTGGGGTTGATTTCGAGTTTAAACTTGTGGTATAATACTCAACTAGATAGGTAAGTACCTTGGGAGAGATTTGAAAGAAAGAATCGTGATTAAACAGGAAAGAATCAAGGAGAAGGCATCGGGTTTCATGGTTTTCAGTTTCAGTTTTCTTGATTGTCTTTCTGTATCTGTTCTATGTAATTAATTACAGATGCTACGTGGGTGTTCTATGAGTATAGTCTTGAGTTTAAACCAAGGTTAACACCCATAACTAGTTGGGTAAACACTGTAGGAAAGAAACAAACCTAAATTGAACTAGCTAGCAAAAAGAACCAAGAGGGAATGTGTAGTTCGTGCTTCAGTTTCATTGATGTTATAGCTTCTGAATAACTGGGTTACAAGGGTGTACTAAGTGTGATTCTAGTTTTATAAGGAGCCTAAATAATAGCTAATAAATATAGCTAGGTGAGCAAACATGATGGGAAGGTTAAGCATCACTTTACTACATTAGAAACGAAGTTAAATAAGGTGGTGCAAGGAGATTTTATTTCAGATTTGGAAGCCTTTGGGTTCTGTGTGAGCAAGCCTTATGGGTATTTTAAGGATTATAGTATTAGGACAACAAAGTTAAAACGTTTCTAACCAACCTAGCTAAGAAAGGAGTACACCTTAGACAAGTTAAATCTATTTTATATAAACTTGTTACATAATTAACGCTTAAAATGCTGTAAACATTAACTAAGGAAAAAGGACTTAGTTAACGTGTAAAATAAGGGTGTGAATACCCTAGGAGTAAGTAAAGTTTAATACGTGGGGAGTCCTAAGGGCTGATAAAGGTTAAACATTCAACAAAGGTATATCTAGGAAATAACACCCGATAATAATGAGATAAATTCGGGAAGTGTCACAAAGGTCGTCACATGAAATCATAAACTGACGCACTGTTTCTAATTAACGCTAGGGCCGTAGCGAACTCCGACCGGGACCCCGTGTGTGAGACAACTCGTACTCTCGAATAAGGTATGGATATGGGTGGTCCGTATGTAGCCGAGTTACACGGCTTGTTTGATGTGTGCCTTGTGTGAAAATGACCATAAGATTAAAGCATGAAATTGGATTGCTTGCTTATCTTGCTTATATGATTGCTATATCATGGTTGCATATTATTTGTGCGCATACAGTAGTTTAGTCCCTTCTCGTTTAAGGAACCTTGAGATGGAACCTAACGAACTACGTAAACGAAACAAAAGAACTTTGCAAAGAGTAAAACTCCTCTCTAACTATAGAGGACTCTTAACGACACCCACTATGGTGTCAAGTTATTGATGATGATGAAAAGTAAATATCAGCTGGTGGATCATGAAGATATCCGGGAAGATGACTTCTTGGGCCGCGCGGTAGGGACGCTCGGGAGTTGGTATCTGCATCAGATCCTTCGACCGACTATTGGTGGAGCATATCTTGGGGTCTAGAGGTGACCCCTCTTTCTCGACGCATGACGCCGGGAATGGAGGATTAGCTATGGAGAAGACGCTCTCCATCTTGTGGTGATAAGAGATTCATACACAGCCCTTAAGAGATAAGGAACAAATTGGCAACTACTTGGTAAGGTCACGAGAACTAAATTATATCCCAGACCTGGAGCAAGGAAGGAGCAAGGAAATATACACTATGGGAATAAAGGAAAAGAATTTAAAACACACGACGATTGAATGGTCCCACAGTGAGGATCATCAACACTTGTATTCTCTGGCACGTCCTATTTGCATACATGTTTGATGTGCTAAGTTGTTATCCCTGTGTTCTGCTTGTTTGGAGTCCTTATGTGATACTTCATGTTGTGTGTTACTGTTTTCTATAGCATGCAAATTGGACTTAATAATATTCGACCAAATAGTCGTGTAGCCCGGCAACATACGGGCTACACATATTCATACTCAGCATGTTTTGTTGAGTCCTTTATTTTTACAGGTATGGGACTGGAAGCAGGCGGAGAGTAGGCAGGGTGACTACCATAGGGGTAGTCCATATGGGCAAGACTTTTAAGTAGTATGTTTCAATGTATGGGTTGTGACTATGTAACACTAAACCCTTGTTGTATGTTTCGGGTTGTGTTATTTAAGTAAGAACTTATGATGTAGACTCTCGGTACTTGGTTTGTATTTCCCGTTTGTACTTGGTTTTGGTTAAGGTTTTAATTCCAGTCATTCAGACCGTAGCTTGGTATTGATAGTGTTGTGTGTCAACCACGTGGGTGGTTAGCGTCTGTGACACCCGGATGGAACTTTGAATCCGCTGTTTCAGCTTATTGTAATATCGTTTGACGCACTGTTCAAACTGCTGTTTGGTTATTCGGGGGTGTTACAGAAAGTGGTATCAGAGCGTAGTTGCGCTCTGATGACTGGAACATGAGAAGTACCGAGTATAGGAAAACCGAAAATTGGGAAAACGGGGTTAAGGGTTAGTAATGTGAGGCACGACTTTACCAATTTAAACCGCTAGCAAGGGCGATAATAACTTGCAGTAGGTTCTTATGGATGTTCTAAACTAACAACGACATTTTCAGATGTCTGGACGACGAGGTCGAGGACGAGGCCGTGGCCACATAGAGCAAGATAGCATTGCTGCAGGACAGACCATAGCTGAGATAGTAGCAGCAGCCCTAGGTCACATGGGTTTCCAGCCAGGAGCCCAGCAGGCACCCCCGGCACCACAGCCTCACCCACCCAGGGATACAAACTGGGTGAAGAGCTTAGCAGACCTTCGACCAGCTGAGTTCCGAGGAGAGTCAGACCCCACCTACTTAGAGAACTACATCAGCCTCCTTGATACCGCCTTCGAGACTTTGAATGTTCCGGCAGAGTCTAAGGTCAGACTCGCAGCTTACTACCTCAGAGAGTCAGTGAGCGATTGGTGGAAACTTGTGAAGAATGCTTACCTGGCCGACCCCATGTTCGGGTGGGATGCTTACACTGCACTGCTAAGAGCCAAGTACTACCCCGCCCATCTCTGGACGAAAAAGCGGGCTGAGCTAGACACCCTGAGACAGACAGAGGGAATGACAGTAGATGACTACTATGTAGCTTTCACTGCTCTCCTCCGTGTACTTCCAGGCTTAGGATATTCAGACGAAATCTTAGAAGAGCGTTTCTATGGTGGGCTGAACCACCGCATCAGATACGGCATGGGACCCAGCCGTTATACCACGATCCAGGTTGAACTTGAACTATGAATTTGTATTGAATGTTATATTGTGAAGAGTTTACTAAACCCTATTTTGCACAGGACTGCTATCATGCAGCGTCCCAGGTCGAGATCACTGTCTAGATGCGGAATGAGGAATTCGCTAAGAAGAGGAAGGCTAAGGGCGGTGACTTAGAGGACCGTAAACAGAAGGGCGTGAGAAGGAACAAGTACTACCTGAGCAGGAAACGGGCGAAATTCTAGGGGAGCAACCCTACCGAGACACTGCAGCTGAGCCGCCCAGCGATTGCAGCTAAGCCGCTACGCTCCTACCCACTTAAGGGTAAAATGAAACAAACACTAATATCTACATATCTGCACAGTTACCATGACCTGTTGTTGATTAACCAAATGATTTGTTCAGGATTTGGAGCCGGCTCGAGCAAATGGGCCGAGCGCTAATTTATTTGCAGACGATGCTCCAAGAACCACCCCGGAGTTGATTGCCAGGGTGAGCCGGTGCAATGCTTTTACTGCAAGAAGCTCGGGCACAGAGCCTTTGAGTGTTTTGCGAATCCCGAGAGCAAGAACTACAAGCCTAGCTATGGTGGGAAAGGTGACCAGAGATCGGGACCCGGAGGCCAGCGTGGAGCCCCGCACACCCAGCCTATGCATGGAGCGGGATCCCGAGACTCCCAGAGGGAATCTACCTCGAGGCCAGGGAAGGCGGCCTTGCACATCATGGACCGCACCGAGGGACCGGACACACCTACAGCTGCATGTAAACCTTGAAACCCTAAATGTTTGAAAAGCATGCCTAAATCCTTGTATGCCAAGTTTTATGACCATGCATGAAATTTGCTAGATTACTAGTACCACTAAAGAACTAGATTACCTGTAAATGCAGTAGGAACCTTTGATATGTGCTTCCCAATAAATCCAAACCTCGAACCCGATGAGTACAGCCTTGAGAACCCCCACTACCCTAGCGAAAAGTGCCAAGTTATCCAGCCCGGGATGATCCTACTACCAGGATACCTAACACCTGAAGCTCAAGTAGCCATTATTCGAAGATGTCGTAAGTTCGGAGTGGGACCAGGCGGGTTCTACACACCGACATACCCCGGAGGAAAGATGATGAACCTAAGAATGATGTGCCTAGGTAAGATTTGGAATCCATATACGAAGAGCTATCACACCGACGGAGCACATGCACCACCAATTCCCGAAGACTTTCTATCCCTAATTACGGCAACCCTACGCTTTGCACAGCCACGCGAAGTACCACCAGTGCCCAACTTACAAGCCGACATCTGCATCATCAACTTCTACGAGAGGGGAGGCCGACTTGGATTACACCAAGACAAGGACGAGACGCAGGAGTCCCTAGACCAAGGGATACCCATAGTGTCTGTGTCCATCGGAGATGATGCTGAGTTCCTCTATGGTGAAGAAAAGAGGATTGACCAAGCTATGAAGATCTGGCTAAAATCCGGTGACGTGTTGATCATGGGCGGACCATCGAGAATTCTATACCACAGGATTAAGAGAATTAAGCCGAACACAGCACCCTCAACAGTGATAAACGCTACCCATATGAAGCCTGGACGACTAAACCTAACCTTTAGGAAATATTAAGCCATGTACCTTTTGTATTAAGTTGTGTAATGGAAATGAACATGTAATGTTGGAAAGATGAATAAAGAAAGGTTGATTATCTACAACTCTTCTCGTACCATCACTAATTATGCTTATAAATGTTATTTTTGGGATTAGGTGTTGAACCCTGGAGAGAGGGTACCCTGAGCATTCTCACACAGGCTCAGGCCGGCGACAGCGGCCATATTATCACTAGTACTTTCCCGGTGAATGGAGTTCCAGCCTCAGTATTATTTGACTCCGGAGCCTCACACTCATTTGTATCCCCGACGTTAGCTGAGCAGTTGCACCTCGAGCCCGTAGAGTTAGAAGACTTCAGCGTGACACTACCTTCAAAAGAAAGAGTTCGTTGTACCCGGTATTTCCGAGGAGCCACCATTAGAATCCGAGAGGAGGATTTTCCGTTGGACCTGATAGAGTTCAGAGGCCTGGGTTTTGACGTCATCGTGGGCATGAATTGGTTAGAGAAACACCGAGGTCGTATCTTGTGTGCCGAACATAGACTACTGCTAAAGAGCCCGTCCGGCGTTACTGTGTCTTACCGCCAGAACCCCCGACAGCCATCTGTGAAAGTCATTTCAGCCATGACCATGGCCAAAGAGATTCAGAAGCAGTAGGAGGTGTACCTCTATTATGTACAGGATACTCAGCAAGACCCAGAGTTTAATCCAGATGTACCCGTGGTTGGGGAGTTTCCAGAACTCTTCCCTAAGGAGCTTTCCGGTATGCCACCACCCCGAGAGGTCGAGTTCACTATTGACTTAGTACCCGGGACAGGACCTATTGCCAAAGCCCCGTACAAAATGGCCCCGACAGAGATGATGGAGTTGAAGGAGCAATTGAAGGAGTTGTTGGATAAGGGATTCATACGCCCGAGCGTATCCCCTTGGGGCGCACCCGTACTGTTTGTCAAGAAGAAAGACGACAGTCTTCGGTTATGCATTGATTATCGAGAGCTGAATGCAGTGATAGTGAAGAACCGCTACCCTTTGCCACGCATAGATGATCTGTTCGACCAGCTCAGAGGAGCGACAGTATTTTGGAAGATCGACCTCAGATCAGGATACCATCAGATCCCAGTGAAGGAGAGCGACATCGAAAAGACCGCATTTAGGACCCGATACGGCCACTATGAATTCACAGTTATGCCGTTTGGACTGACTAATGCTCCAGCAAAGTTTATGGACTTGATGCACCGAGTTTTCAGAGATCAGTTGGACAAGACAGTTGTGGTATTTATTGATGATATACTAGTTTATTCGAGAACCAAGGAAGAGCATCACCACCATCTCAGACAGGTACT
>CM041777.1:125170665-125372307 GCA_023374045.1 Limonium bicolor | reverse complement strand
AAAGCTTCATAGCAATGCAAAACCAGAGGAAAGGGCATGAAGTTGAAAACAACAGAGAACGACAACAGATTTCTGAGTTACTACTGCTGCTGCTGTGCAAATTCATTCATGCACATGCCGGGCTGAGGGAAATCCCATACGTTCCAGAAACGTTGAAACCGTATGTCATCCATATGGGGCCATTGGAATTACAGCTCTAATGAGGTCAGGGCGTCAAATTCAAGTTGATCACGGACTCGGGATAACCAGTTCGAGGTCTGTTGATGGGCGGACAAGACTGACACAATGCCTAGCTTCCGATAGGGGTTAGGGCAAATGGTTTACCGGAGGCATCATCGCAACTTCAAAATCTTCATCGGTAGAAACATTGCGTCTTCACCGATAGTAAGCTTGTCATCTCCACCGGTAGCCTCATTCCAGGTGACATTTTAATCCCAAGAAGTGAATCGGAGAGCCAGTCCTTCTCCACCAGTAGAATTGTCTCCTTGGTCGGTAGCCAACTGCGGTTCGCGTACGGTAAAATTTTATCGACAACCCCTTTCACTGGTAGCAGGATAAAACAACTACGGGCAATTCTGATAAGGCCAGAGGAGGAATTTCAGATCAGAAACAGCTGCGCCGTTCGATGAGATCTATCAGTTCAAAGTCAGAGCTAAAAGAAAATGCGCAGAAAGTGCGGAACGCACAGATCCAGGCGTCCCCGGTAGAAGATTGGGTTGTGGCTTCCGATAGAGATTTTGATATCCTCTCCGACAGAAATTTGAAAATCCTCTCCGGTAGAAACTTCTCCACCAGCAACGGTCTAAAGTCCCTCCGGTAGCAACTTGCGTCCCGCTTTGGTAGGAGCTCGAGTCTTGTTTCAGGGACTTCCGCATTCAAAGGGTCGCAGTGTGAAGCTTCAGCTGGCAATGGAGGCATGACCAACAAAGTGCCAGCCAGAGAATAGATGTCGGTAGAGAAATCAAATTCAGAGCGGAGTCGCCTGAAGCTTGATAAGGAAGAGTAAAGTTGGGGCAGACAGTTGACAAAATTTGTTCTACCAGTGCTATGGGACTTGACTCCGCAAGAAGATTTCTCCAACATGAAATTTTCACCGGTAGCAAATTTGGATCTCCGTCGGTAGAAAATTGAAATCTCCAACAACTTGGAATCCCCTCCGGTAGCAACTTATCACTTTCACCGGTAGCAATTGAAGTCCTACCGGTAATATCATTCCACGGGTCATATTATCCCGCCGGTAAAAAGAGGTACCAACTTTACGATATTTCATTATAAATATTGTTTTGCCACTGGAAGTTTATGAAACTTTCTCTAGAGGATTGATCACCCTCTAGTTTTCAAAAAAAATATTTTTAAAAACAATTTCTGGTTATTGTTGATTTACTTAAAACCAAGACCAGCGAGTCTTGAGAAAAGAAAAGAAAAGAAAGAAAAAGAATGTATCCGACGACCTCACCATTGGCCATGGTAGAGTGTTTTGTATCCGACGATCTACCATCAACGATGGTAGTGTAATTCATCCGATGATCTCGCTGTCTTACTGCCAGTAGAGTGTTAAACCGACGATCTCACCGACTCAAAGTCGGTAGAGTGTTAAACCGACGATCTCACCATGTGTACAGTGGTAGAGTGTGAAAGCATAAAGGTGTAACTAAGAGGTTACCGAAAAGCAATCTCCACAAAAAATGAAAGGCAGCTTAAAAATTATTCATTATAAGAATCTCCAACTTTTGGGAAGCAATAGAATTTATAGTAATTCCTTTTGTTCACTTCAGACTTGTGCTGTCCATGTACTTAGTCAAGCTGCTCTAAGCAACCTATAGGCTGTATATTTGGGTTTTTTATCCCCGTGATTAATATACTCTAACTAACAAAAAACTTTTGGGAAGTCCGGTCGCTCCGGGCAGCCCAGAAGACAAATATCTTTTAATCTGTTAAATTTAGGTATGCAGGTCCAAAGAATAAAGTGACTCAAGCAGGAATCTGATTATGAAGTAATATCCCATCTGATTATGAAGTAATATCCCATTATTATTATTATCTCGGACTTCTTGAGATTATTATGGTCTTCTGGAATTATTATGGTCTTCTGGGATTATTATGGCCCTTCGGAATTCCAGATCTTTGGATTTCTTATTATGGCACGTTCAAAGAGCGGAGACCTTTTCACAGGAGTACAAGTGGGACTTCATCGCCCTCGGAACTCGTGGGACTTCTTTGTTTCCGGAAGACAAGCTCTTACATAGGCTAAAGTTTTTAAGTTCATTTCCTTTTTAGGCAAAATAAAAAGAACTTGTGGGACTAGGAGATATATAGTAGAAAAGAAAAAAAGTACAAAGTGTAAATTTTATCTTCTTTTTACAAGTTCCACTTTTTAGTGCTAAAAAGTAGAACTTGTGGGACTGATGTAATGGTATGAAATATACCATGCGGAAGGTTAAAGTGTCTACCGAAGGCCTGCTAGCGGAAGGACTACTATCAGAGACCAATTGTCGGAAGGCCTGCTACCGAAAGGCCCCGATGCGGAAGGATCTACCAAGAGAGTCTACCGGAGGCCAATTGTCGGAAGGCCTACCGTTGGAAGCCCTACTACCGGAAGACCCGCTTCCGGAAGGGCTGCTATCTAAAGGATCGTTACCGATAAAGTAACTACCGGAAGGATTATTGTTAAAGTGACGGTCCAGAAGAGTTAGTCCAATGCGGAAGCGGTATTTCAGTCCGGAGACCCGTAAAAGGACTGATAGCTATATTTATGTAATACTATCACATGTATAGGGGCAAAAGGGTAAGCCTAGTGATAGAAAGTCTATAAATAGGAGTAGAGGGGCTCATTTGTAAAGGACTCAAGTTAGAAAAGGGGAGCTCACATCCCAAAAGCTCTCTAGGGTTGTAAACCAAAGAATGAATAATAGCTCTGTCTAGAAGTGGACGTAGGCCGGATTATTGGCCGAACCACTATAATCCTTGGTGTTCGAGTCCGTATCCGAGAGTACCGAATCATACCGTTTCACCTCCCTCCTAAGACAAGAAGTCCGAGGAGGTCGAGTCTATATGTTGACTTTAGGCGACGAGTCCGAAGACAAGTCATATTTGGAAGTCAGGACCTGATAAGGATACCGACCTCCCCTAATACACATGTGCCGGAACGATTCCGGATTCCTCACTCCCCCCCAAGTTCTAGTTAGTGGAAGCCTCAAAGTCAATGTTTGTTAGTTAGCCTCTTTCGGTTACTAATAAAACAGTGTTAGGGAGTGTTCCTTAATCTCACACCATTGTTTACTAAACATTAGTTAGTAAGTTCTCAAGGTAAGTCGTGTTAATGCGTCACAATCACACAACAAACATAATATTCCGGTTGCATGCTTTATCTTGTTTAGTCGGCACACATAAATAAATAGCACACAAGCCGAGGGACACCTCGTTAGCAAGCAGGTCACAAGAAAACCATACCGTACACCGTCAGTTGTTCGATTGCTTACTCTCCTCTGGAGTTCAAATACTCAAGTCCTAAAACATTCATTCAACTTAGGTTGTTAATTACTTCCAATCAACCTAACTTACTTAGCCACTAACAATCCCCAACTAATAACCACCAAGTTCTTATAAACTTAACTTTTAACACTTAATTCATTTAACTTCTCCTTATTTCTTAAGTCCTTATATACTTATCTTTCTAATTATCATTACCCTCATAATGGCATACTACTATTGCCACTCTTTCTTATTTTTTTTACAAAGGCCAACCGACCCACTCTGGGTAGGTCACCTGGGTGGGTCGGCTGCAGAAGCATCCGACTTTCACAGTTTTAACTCGACCGACCCACTCTGGGGCAGGTCGTCTGGGTGGGTCGGCTACAGAACCCTCTTCTAAAATGCTTATTTCTCTCCAATCTTTTCCACAAGTGTCCTAGTATGTTCTAACATCATTTTAGCACATTAAACCCACCTTAAAACATCCACCAAACCTCTCAATCCACTCTCAATCAAACTCCTTAACCATTTATTCAAATATCTCACTAATCCTTAATACTTAGCACATAACTCCTTACACTTCCAACATATAAATTTGCCTAGCACCTCAACTAACCAAAGTGTTCCTTCTCAACCATTTTGACTACTCATCAAGCATTATCAATCATCCTCCTCTCCTTAACTCAAAATTCTCAAGGTCTCATTGCATCTCCATACACCATTTACTCTCCTTTACATTTACAACTCATTATTCCTAAACTTGTACATACTAATGCATTTCTAGCCACCCTCTTAACACCTTAACATCGTTCCTCACCTAGCTACACAATTACTTAGCCTAGTGATCATCCTTTCTCCCTCAACTTGACCATTCTAAACTACTCTTAAACATTTCCACCCCCTTTACTCAATTTACTCACCATTAACATGGTTATACACTCTTAACCATTCCTGGCCATTTCCTTGACAAGCTACTACATTCTCTTGTGGTTTTCACCGCCATCACCCAAGTCCACTCATTACCATCCAAGCTACACACTTATTGTTTCACTACTAGCATCTTCACCACTTACACAAGCTACCAAAACTTCTCATTGTTATATTCTCTAGTTCATACCTAAATCATCTTAAAACATTATAAACCATTTCCTCCAGTTTTTTGCACAAGTCTTAACATTCTTCATATCATGACTTTGTGTGTTTGATACACCCACTTAACCTTTAATTCCTTCTAGACAACCCTAGGTCATTTTAATCCTCAAGAACTCCTTTGTTAACTCATTTCCACTCAAATTCCTTTTAATGATCCCTAGTAAATCCTAGGTCATATTAATTCACAACCACCACTTAAACACTTTGTTTTCTACTCAAATTTCGCCATAGCTCCTCTAGTATATTATCATGCCCAAATGCATAGTTTTCCCCACTAATCATCACACACATATTAAATCTTTTCTCATCATATTTTCTCACCCAAATCTACTCATTCACAACAAGCTCAATATAGTGCAATAATCTTAAATTGCATAGCACTAAGGCTCTTAAATGACATGGCTCTTAGGCCTTAAATGACTTAAACTTAAACACTGAATTTCCCACATATAAAAGCTTTCAACCTGTAAATACACACAACCATGCTCCCATAGCAATATAAGTGTTCTCATAAATCACTTTATACTTATCTTACTAACTCATTCCCATTGGCTCCTTAGTCACAAGTTCACAAGCTTGTTTAAATTCTTTTTCCTAGGTTATATAACCCATTACTTAATGTAAGCTTTAAGCTACATATAGTAATTATCTAAATCTCATCCCTTAAAACCTTAAACCACCATTAGGTAAAACATTTACCTTCTTTTTCCAAGCTTTTCACACTTTTCTCCTCCTTGGATTGTCTTGCTTGATGTTTGGCAATGACTTTAATTCCCTTGTCAATGTTCTAATTCACATTCAAATAATCTAATGAGCACTAAGCAATATGCCTAAACTCATAGAACTCATTCTTAGGTCAAAATGTGTGTTAAGGTATTTAAAAATAGATATTTACCCTGCAGTTTCAAGGTGGGCTTGGTAATGAATCAATGAGGACCTCGTCTAGCCCTTTAGATATTGGAAACAAGCTAGTTCAAGGCATAAACAAGACCCCATGAGAAGTTAATTTTCAGACATGGGTGAAAAATGAAGGAAAGTTGATTTTTCTTTCACTGTCATTACCTTGAATGAATGGAGAACCAAAAGATCTCTTCAAACTTGATTTTCCTCCATCAATGGAGTTTTATCATGGCACCAAACTTGAGCTTTTAAGGATTTGAAAAGATAGAAAGGAAGGTCTTGCTCCAACTAAGAATAATCTATGCTCACTTTTTGATTTGGAGTTAAAATGAGTATTTGGTGGACATTTGAAGATAGAGCATGAATGGAGGCAGCAATCACGGTTTTGGAGCAGGGAAGAAGAAGAGAAATCGGTGGAAGAAGAAGAAAATGAAGAAGAGAGGAGAGAGGTAGGCTAAAGTAAAGATATTTGGCAAATAAAGGTGAATAGTCTTTTTCCACTTACTTTCCCTTCTTTTCAAGCACATATGGTGAGTCACCACTTCAAAAACCGTTCCCCCCTTTATTAATAAGATACTTTTGGTATTTGTTGACCAATTTATTGACTTATGTTGACTAAAGGCTAAAACTAGGTACTATTTGGCACTATTCACAAATTAGTGCACACATTTGTGAAATTTTTGGTTTCCCATTGATTTATACTTCCTAATGTGATACGAATTAGTACACATGTTGATTAAGATACAATCATGGGCATTTAGCCACTCAAAACTCATTTCTAAGACAAATTCTCAAAAAGGTGCTTTAAGGAGTCTTAAAGCACATTTTGTGTTTAAGCTTGTTTTTGAGCTTATTTTTCTTTGGTAATTGATTTAACATGTCCATTATCATGTTAATAAGGTCTTATAATGATATTTTGGTGCTAATCAAAGTCACTCCAAGCTTAGAGCACATTTTTGCTTAAATTGGCCTTATGACGTTTTCTTGTGTTTTCCTTGATTTAAATTTCTACCAATGTTTATAAGGTATGTTTTAGCCTTATTACATCATAAATTGATGTTTACTTTTCATACTTAGGTTTGGGGTATTTCACTCAAGGAAAGTTGCCTATCCAGCAGCGAAAGGGGCATCCGTCAGCAAAGTATGCGACGAGAGGTTGATCATGCATCCAATATGAAAAATCGGAGCGTAGAGAGAACTTGTTAATGATTTCACCAGCTTCGAAGAGAACCAATAACCAACCTTGAATCCAACATCAAAGCCAGCCCTAAAGTGAAATGAACCTAGTAGAGCTTAATTTGAAAAACAAGCAAAGCAAAGCAAACAAACAAGACTGCGTGGAGTTGTGAAACATCCACTTTCCTAAGAAAAAAATTATTTGAAAGCTTAAACTGCTAGTAAGAAAGCTTAAAATGAAAGTGGAAAATGTAGATTGCAAAAAATGCAATAAGAGGGAAAACACGTGATGGATGATAGTTCATCCTATTAATGAAATGAAAAATCAGAAAGAGCTAGATCTGGAATCTGATACCCAAATCGACATGCTACTCCGAGTCTGTACCGATCTTGACGGAGTAATGTGTTCGAAGGAAGCTGGATCTGAGAAGTGGTGTCGCTGACGGTTGAAAAGCAACACAGTAGGCGATGCTAGTGGGAGAGATGGTGGTGAAGCATCGGATCTGTGAAGTGGAGGTCACCAAAGAGTAGAAATGGGTTGGAAAGAGTGGTTAGGATGGAAAGAGGGAGTTGTTGAGTGAATTGAGGAAGCTAGAAAAAGAAATTGGCTATGGAGGTTGCATGCTACAGAAACCCACAAGAAAAAAAAGGAAGGGCTAGAGAGATGAGAGAGCTTCTCTCTCTCCCTCCCCCATGCGGCATGTTTTCTCCCTTATTTGGATTTTTGCTTAGTGCAGCAGTGATGGTTTTAGTTGTTCTTTTACTTTGGATTCACTTGTGATTTTTTTCACTACACATAAATTCTTCTAAAACTCATTAATCTAAAGTTTATTAATTTGTTTCGTTGTCGGTCATTGAACTCTTGTCATGTGTTTGTACCTCATGTCATGACTTAGTGTTTACATAGGGTTTTATTTTACTAGTGTTTATTTGCTCAGGCTTTATAGATATTATAATGGAACTATACAACATTAAACTTTTCTAGTTTATAGATTGTTAGGATTTTGTCTCATTTTTAGAATTTAGTGAGAATTATCATTGCTTCGAAGAACCACAAAATAAAATACGGATAAATTAAAAAAAAAGCGATATACACGATTCGGTCTTCACATGCCAATATCCATGCGGGTAGATGAATCAACTTTCACTAAAAGAATGAGAATCACAAGTTACTTGAGAATTTTCCCAGCCACCATCAAGTCATCTTCCTAGGAATTTGACCCAAGTCCTTTTAGTTTCAATGGAAGAATCATTGGCTTTTGTGATTCCCACAATTTGAGATATTTAAAATTATAGGTTTCTAGATTGATTTATAAAGATAGATCATAACCCTTATCTCACTAAATAACATGTAACAAAACTACCACATAATGGTGAATAAAGTCACAAGCGAGTACCAAGTGAGTAATAACAACTCTAAACATCTCATTAAACACCCAAGATGTAGAGCATCTATGTAACACCCCTACTGCTAATACCGTCATTACCGAATACTACCTTACGGAGCGGATACTACTTACTCAACGGCGGGTGTTGATAAGTGCGAAATATATAGACTTTAAGGGTTTAATTACCTTATAATTTGCAGTATTTAAGTAATATTTCTCACTTATCTGACGATTTTTCCTAGGTTTATGTTTTGATATGAATTGATATATTTTATGTGTTAAATGTAGGAAAAAGTGTTGGAATCAAGTAGTTTACTTCACAAGCTTTCCAACGCAACAAACGGCGAGTCAAACGGACTTATAACGAATAATCTGGAGCCGATTCAAGATTGGACTACAATGTGTATATATACATATATATATATAGCATAACTGGCGGACAGGAGAGGCGCAGACACAACAGAGGCGTCCGCCTCTTATCTCGCGGTCAAGTTAGAGTCGTCCGCCTCTATCTCGCGGACAAGGGAGAAGTCCGCCTGGTTTGGTCGCGGACACAACAGAGGCGTCCGCCTCTTATCTCGCGGACAGGACTAGGCGCCGCCTGGCGGACAGACAGAGACTACCGCCTCTTATCAGGCGGACAGCACACAGATGACTGCGAGGCGGACGGGACCAAACGCGCGACAAGGTAGAGACGACCGCGAGGCGGACTGAGCTAGGCGCGAGGCGGACAAGAGCATTTCAGCGCACGGAACGAATTTCGAACAGAGTTTTCTTCTTCCTTCTTCAGGCGCCGCAGTCGAACTACTTCATTAATTGCGATCGCCACCTTAATTTGCGCGAGCGTGATGCCGGCTCTTCAATCAATGGCTGCTGCAGATCATCAATTAAATCTGTCTGAAATCAATTTCACTGCCCGATGAAATCTCAATCTTCACGGATCTGCACCAACTCCTCCGACTATCTTGATTCACCCTGTCACTTCTCCTTTGTCTGTTTCCCATGTCCTCCGCCTATATAAACCCACACTACTGGAAGCTAAAATACACACGATCCATCCATCATCCACAATCCATCCATCAGTCATCCATTCATTATCAGTCCACAAATTAATCCGTTCACCCACGCATTCTCCCACGATCGCACTCCATTCACTTCATCAAAAATAATCACCCATCCACTCCATTAAATTCCCACGTAATACATACACCCCACTTTCCATTTTATTTCCACTATTACGCACCAGCTCTACAGAAATAAATTAGCAGACGGGGCAACGCAAGACGAAGTTGAAGCGAGGAACCGGAGTGAACTTCTAAACTGGAGTTATCTCTTACCCTTACTTTAATTTATTTAATGCATTCCTTTTCTGTTATCGTTGTTTCTGTAACGATGAGCGAGTAAGTATTTTAGCTTCCCGGGTTGGGAAGCGAACCTATTTCCTAAATTCTGTTATGTATTTCTTTAAATAAATTTAGTTAACTGCAACAGTTCAATTCCTGTCCTTCAAGTGTTTTAATTATTTGGCCGGTAATATAACAACCCTTGTAGTTATTTTATTAAAATGCGAGAGCTGAGATAAATAACTAGACAAGGAAGTTGAACCTAATTAACAGCTAGAAGCCTGATCCGGCCTATAGGTTAATTAGACTCCAATAGAAACTGCTCTTTATGCGATTAATTGTGTCCGGTCTAGAGCATTAGCCTGCTGCTAGGTCTAACAATTGGTTAGGATTCATTATACTTAGTCGTTAATGAATTAATTAAAGTTTCTGAGTTATTGCAGTAAAATTAAAGGAAGAATTTAGTAACAGATATAAAAGGAATAGGTAAGCAAACAACCCGGGTGCGCTTTTCTATTTATCACATTCACCACTCTTTAAATCCCTCTGTGTTTATTTATTTAATTGTTTATTTTTCCTTGTAGTTTAGTTTCTTTTTAATTAATAATCAAAACCGAAAAAGTGATATTTCCTGTTTTCTTTAGTTTAACTTAATTTCCAGTTAATCAAATATTTGTCAATTAATTATACGAGGTCCCTGAGATCGACAACCCCATTTAATCACTATACCCGCAAAACGATAGGTACACTGCCTATGTGGTAGAAGTAGTCACATATTTCTCCATCAAGTTTTTGGCGCCGTTGCCGGGGACCTCCGGCACGGTTAATTGACAATTATTATTTAATTGGGATAAGTTAAATTTTCATTCTTTTATTTTATTTTCTGTTTAATATTTTCTCTTTATTTTTGCCACGTATATAGTTAATCTAGTTTTTCCATATTCATACCAACTCGTCTCTTATGCGTCGGACCCGATCTGCAGGAGAACCTATAGCTGAATTTCAGCCAGAGATCGAAAGAGTTCTCCACAGCAGGCGACAACTACAGTTTGCCATGACGACCAGACAAACTGGGGGAGTACCAGCAACCATCAGTAGAAGGACGATCTCTGCTATCGTCCTCCCTCAAGTGACGCAAACTGAGCTCGACGCCTGGCAATTCAAGACGAGCTTCATCACCACGTTGTACCACCAGGGACAATTCAGCGGACTTGACTCAGATGATGCCCCACACCACATCTCTGCATTCCTGGACTTCTGCAATACATTCAACAAGACGGGGAACCTGAACGAGCGCATTCGTCTACAGCTGTTCCCCTATTCTCTGAAAGACGGAGCGTCCAGGTGGCTAAGGAGTCTGCAACCGGGTAGCATCCACACTTGGGCTGACTTGGCAAACAAGTTCCTGGCGAAGTACTATCCACCGTCAAAGACAAGGGAAAAGATCGCTGAAATCACAAACTTTTGTCAAGAACCAGGTGAGTCCCTGTATGATTCTTGGGATAGATTCAAGGAGCTGCAGATTCAATGCCCACACCATGGTATGAGTAGCGAAGAACTAGTACTGTCATTCTTTAAGGGATTAAATGATTCAAACAAAATGGTACTAAGTTCCTCATCTGGAGGAAACTTTATGGCAAGAACTGGGGATGAAGCGATGGAGCTTTTGGACACCATGACCGCTAGTACCAGACAGTGGTGCAAGAACAAGGGGAGAGGTGAGCCAAAAGCAGGTATGTATAATATTCCCCCACAGGATCATTTATCCGCTCAACTAACAGCTCTTACTAAAGTTGTGGAAAAGTTAGCTGTAAACCAGACGCAACAGCAAACCGCGAAGGCAGCTACTTCTTCGCCTTTCCTGAATCCTTGCTGTGAGAATTGTGGAGGAGCCCACGAAACGTTCAACTGTGAAGGTCCTAGCTTTGCAGGTAACCCCGAAGAGCTAAAATCGATCAACAACAGACCAGGTAACCCCTATCCTAACAATTTCAATCAGAATAATTGGAGGAACAATCAACAACCTCCATGGAGGGGTAATGATCAGTCTTTAGGTAATTTTGGGTTCAATCAAAATAGACCACCTTACTTTAGACAGCAGGAGCAATCCCAAAATTCTCAAGGAGGCAGTGGTAAAATTGAGAATATGCTGGCAGAAATCCTCAAACAAGGCCAAACTACAAACTCCAGGATTGCCGAAATAGAAGCTAAACTTTCTGAACAAGCCGCTAAAAACGCTGATCAAGCTTCTATCAACCTGAGCCTAGAGAGGCAAATGAGTCAAATTTCACAACAGCTGGCACAGCGACCGACGGGGTCACTTCCCAGTCAGCCTGACCCTAACCCAAGGGAGCATGCAAAAGCAGTAACTCTGAGAAGCGGCAAGGAACTAGTTTCTGATGTTCCAGAAGTTGAAGAAGATTTTAATAAGCCAGCTGAATCTCAACCTGAAGTGGAGGAAACAACAAATCCCAAGGAGAAGGAGTCTCCTGAATCTCTCACTATTAAACCTTCTCAACTCTCTTATAATCCTCCTATTCCATTCCCTAACAGACTAAAGAAAAAGAACATGGACGAGCAATATGGGAAATTTCTTAATATCTTTAAGAAATTAACTATTAATCCCTTTTTCTGATGCTTTGTCTCAAATGCCTATGTATGCTAAATTTATGAAGGATATTTTGTCTAACAGGCGTTCTTTGCTAGAGTCTGACACAGTCAAGTTGACAGAAAGAGTATCTGCAGTTCTCCTGAAGAAACTGCCACCCAAGTTAGGAGATCCGGGTCTTCCCATCATTCCATGCGCTATCGAGAAGGTTGATTGCGGTAACGGTTTATGTGATTTAGGAGCAAGTATTAATTTGATGCCTTTATCTATTTTCAAGAAATTAGGTGTAGGTCAATGTGCTCCCACTCTGTTCAGTTACAACTAGCAGACCGTTCCATAATTTATCCTAAAGGAAAAGTTGAGGACCTGGTAGTTTCTATTGATAAATTTATCTTCCCTGCTGATTTTATCATCATTGATATGGAGGAAGATACAGATGTACCACTAATTTTGGGCAGACCGTTTATGAGAACTGCCCGCACTCTCATTGATGTGGAAGGAGGGAAGATTATTCTAAGATTTCATGATGAGCAGGTTGTTTTCGACATGACACGCAACATGAAGCGTCCTGCCACTGTTCAATCCTGCTTTGCTATAGATATTATTGACTCTTTAGTGCAGGAAACTATTTTAAGCAGAGAAGAAGAGGAAATCCTGGAAAGATGTCTTATGGCATCTTGTGAAGCTGATGATGAGGATCCAGATATGGCCCTCATGGCTGAGGAGTTAAACAAAAGGCGGCCACACTTCCACAAGTACCAGCAGCAATTTGAGAAAGTCGA
This sequence comes from Limonium bicolor, assembly GCA_023374045.1. NCBI lineage: Eukaryota > Viridiplantae > Streptophyta > Magnoliopsida > Caryophyllales > Plumbaginaceae > Limonium > Limonium bicolor. Next base: position 125,359,487 of record CM041777.1, on the reverse strand, counting down.
GCGAAGTGCTGACCGGCCAAGACCATCTATTGAAAAACCTCCTACAGTGGAGATGAAACCTCTTCCCTCTCATTTGAAATATTCTTTTCTTAATGAACCATCGGAATTACCTGTTATAATCTCTTCTGACTTGACAGGAACTCAAGAGAAGCAACTACTGGAGGTGTTGCGCACACACATCAGCTATTGGTTGGTCGATAGCAGATATTAAAGGAATCAGCCCTCAGTTGTGTTCTCACCGAATCTATATGGAAGATAACTACCGACCATTGGCTCAGCCTCAGCGACGTCTTAACCCAGTCCTAAAAGAGGTAGTTAAGAAAGAGGTAATCAAACTACTCGATGCAGGCATTATTTACCCTATTTCAGACAGTACTTTCGTGGACCTGTTCGGTGTGTTACACAATGGGTGCTGGTGTGGTTCCTAATGAAAAGGGTGAGCTGATTACCCAGCGTCCCACTACAGGTTGGCGGGTTTGTATTGATTATAGAAATTAAATGATGCCACTCGTAAGGACCATTTTCCATTACCTTTCATTGATCAAATGTTGGAAAGACTAGCTGGACATGACTACTACTGCTTTCTGGATGGCTTTTCAGGTTATTTTCAAATCCCTATAGCTCCTGAGGATCAGGATAAGACAACTTTTACCTGTCCGTATGGAACCTATAGTTATAAAAGAATGCCATTTGGATTATGTAATGCTCCCTACGTTTCAACGTTGTATGATGGCCATCTTTGCTGAATATATTGAGAAATGCATTGAGGTTTTTATGGACGATTTTTCTGTTTATGGTCTAACATTTGAATCCTGTCTAGAAAACCTTGATCTTGTGTTGTCCAGGTGTGAAGAAACCAATCTGGTGTTAAATTGGGAAAAATGCCACTTCATGGTTCGAGAAGGAATCGTCCTGGGCCACAAAATTTCTTCAAAAGGTATTGAGGTAGATCGGGCTAAAGTCGAGGTAATTGAAAAGCTCCCACCACCATCTTCTGTTAGAGATATTCGTAGTTTTCTTGGACACGCAGGTTTTTATAGAAGATTCATCAAAGATTTTTCCAAAATCTCTAAACCTCTGTGTGATCTATTGGCGAAGGATGTTAAGTTCCATTTTTCTGAAGAATGTCTGAAGCTTTTAATTATTAAAAGAAAAGCTAATTTCTGCACCTGTCGTTGTGTCTCCTGATTGGTCACTCCCTTTTGAGATAATGTGTGACGCTAGTGATTACGCTGTGGGAGCCGTGTTATGTCAGAAGGTTGATAAAATTCTTCGGGTAGTATATTATGCAAGTCGAACTTTAAATGATGCCCAGAAAAATTATGCGACCACAGAAAAAGAATTACTAGCTGTAGTTTTTGCTCTAGATAAGTTTCGATCTTATTTACTGGGTGGAAAATTATTGTGCATACTGACCACTCTGCTCTTAAGTATTTGTTTGCTAAGGCAGAGTCAAACCCAGGTTAATTAGGTGGATTCTCCTATTGCAAGAATTTGATATTGAGATCAGGGACAAAAAGGGAACACAAAATGTGGTAGCTGATCATCTGTCCAGAATGGAGGCATCTGATGATGGGACTCCCATCAACGAGTCCTTCCCCGATGAGTCAGCATTTGCAGCTGAAGATGTTGAGGATCCATGGTTTGCTGATATCGCTAACTACCTTGTTAGGAAGATTGTTCCAGCTGATATGACTTATCAGCAGAGAAAGAGGTTCTTTTCCATTGTCAAACATTATTTTTGGGATGACCCTTATCTGTTTAAAGTCTGTGCAGATGGTATCATTAGGAGATGTGTCCAGAAGTCAGAGGTCAGAAATATTCTCCTCCATTGCCATTCCAGAGAAGCCGGTGGACATCATGGCGCCACTCGAACCGCTGCAAAAATACTAGAATCAGGTTTTTTCTGGAACACCCTTCACAAGGATTGTTATGTTTGTTTCGACATGTGATCGGTGTCAAAGGCAAGGTAATCTATCTCGTCGAATGAGCTACCACTGAATAACATGTTAGAAGTTGAGCTATTTGACGTCTGGGGTATTGATTTTATGGGTCCCTTCCCAAACTCTTTCGGTAATCTTTACATCTTAGTAGCTGTTGATTATGTTTCAAAATGGGCGGAAGCCCTTGCCTGTTCTACTAATGATGCTAAAATTGTTGTGAAGTTCCTGAAGAAAAATATTTTCACTCGATTCGGCGTTCCTCGAGCCATAATCAGTGACGGTGGCTCCCATTTCTGTAACCGCCAGTTTGAAGCACTATTAAAGAAATATGGGGTTCGACATAAGGTTTCCTTACCCTACCATCCTCAAACAAATGGGCAGGCCGAAGTGACGAACCGAGAGCTCAAGTGGATCTTGCAAAAGACGGTGAACTCTTCTCGAAAGGATTGGTCACTTCGATTAGATGAAGCACTCTGGGCCTACCGCACTGCTTTCAAGACACCAATTGGCATGTCTCCCTACAAGTTGGTTTTTGGGAAGGCATGCCACTTGCCTGTGGAATTAGAATACAAGTCATATTGGGCCCTGAAAGCTCTTAATTTTGACCTACAGCAAGCCGGTGATAAACGCAAGTTCCAGCTGACAGAGTTGGAGGAACTCAGGAACGAATCTTATGAGAATGCTGTAAATATAAGGAACGTACCAAGCGCTGGCATGACAAGATGATTGCCAATCGGGAACTCAAGGTGGGGGACCAAGTTACTTTTCAACTCCAGGCTCAGATTCTTCCCAGGTAAGCTGAAATCATACTGGTCAGGACCTTACCCTATTATTAGCATTTCCCCATTCGGTGCGATTGAACTCGCCAATGCAAAGGGGGAAACATTTAAAGTCAATGGGTCAAGAGTCAAGAAATTTCTGGGTACTACACTGGATCAAGCTGCTACATATGAAATATCTCTTAAAGATCCAACTGCAGGTTAGCTACTTCACAAAGTCCAGCCAATGACTATAAAGAGGGCAGCTGACTGGGAGGCAACCCAGGGGTAATTTTCAAATTCATGTTTTATAAGCTACGCATCTATTTCTCTCTAATATTTTGTGATATATATATATATATAAAAAAAAAAGGGGCGAGGGAAGAAAGAAGGAAGGAGATAATTATACCTGTGCTATTAACGCAACGCTTCCTAGCGTTATTTTGGTATTTGACAGTGTGTGTAGGTAAACCGTTTGTTGCAATCACTCCAAGCTGAACCCTTGCTTAGACTCAAGTGTGAGGAACATCGACCCCACCGCCAATGCTTTAAGTGTGAGGAAGGGCACCTTCCTCAATCTCACGATCAGGGGAGTCTCAGTTCCTTTATTTTTAATATTTATGTTCAGCCACTCGAGCTTTAACTGTTGATTCATGAGTCTGGCATATTTTGAAAGGTCTTTTCTTGATTATTTTATGAACAATGAGGACATTGCTCCTCTTAAGTGTGAGGAAGTTTAGACCTTTCCCTGAAAATATGCCAGTAGTACCTAATGCCACACTTGATTTTTATTATGATAGTAAGCTTCTCTAAAGGCCAATACATGTTGAATTTTCGGGCTAAAATTTTTGTGGAAGTTTTTGAAATCGAGCCTGATGACAACCTCAAGAATCGTTCTGCTTGACGTTGTTTGTATGTATCAATTTCTTTCTTCAAAATTAAATCTATTTTCACTAAAATCTGGTGGATAAGCTGATTGTGGAAATTGAGTTACCTTAGCTTGGCAATCATGGGACTAAGTGAAAGTTTGGTATGGAAAGGATAAGGCAAGGTACTCCTCTGATCATATAATGAAGTTTTCTGAACCAAAACAGGCCTCGTTCATTCGGTTATTAAGTCCTTGGGGTGCCTTATCACCCATCTACCTAAGGTCTTGTGATCTGGGATAGAAGGCCCAAAACCGCTACATGGGTGAAGAGAAAAGTCTGGGGGATGAAAACAATTGTGCAAACAATGAAAAAAAAACAAAAGAGAAGAGAAAAAGAAAAAAAATGAACATGCAAAACTCTTAATGCTGAATAATTGTCACAATTTTTCATATTTGATCATGAGTATGTGGTGTTGAAAGGTATCACGGAATAAGGTGTTACTTCACACCCCTTGTCATCCAAAGGTTAGAGAAAAGAAATTGGTGGTAAGGTTCCAAGCTAATCTATGTTCAATTTTTACAATCTGACTTATCCATGCTCTTATTAAAAATTTTCTGTTTCACTGTTTACAAAAACCTACATCTAAGAGCAGGATTATTCTTTTGATTGCCATTTAGCTTGATTTCCTTCCACGATTGTTGAATCCCGGAGTTTGATACTGTAACCTTAGAGAAAGTTTGTTCTTTATTTGCTTGAGGACAAGCAAAAGATAAGTGTGAGGAAGTTTGATAAGTGCGAAATATATAGACTTTTAAGGGTTTAATTACCTTATAATTTGCAGTATTTTAAGTAATATTTCTCACTTATCTGACGATTTTCCTAGGTTTATGTTTTGATATGAATTGATATATTTTATGTGTTAAATGTAGGAAAAAGTGTTGGAATCAAGTAGTTTACTTCACAAGCTTTCCAACGCAACAAACGGCGAGTCAAACGGACTTATAACGAATAATCTGGAGCCGATTCAAGATTGGACTAAATATATATACATATATATAGCAAACTGGCGGACAATAATAGCATAACTGGCGGACAGGGAAGGCTACCGCCTCATTTTGGGCGGTCTCCACACGAGCAACCGCGAGGCGGACACAACAGAGAGTACCGCCTCATAAGTGGCGGACTCGACACAGCCTACCGCATGTTAAGGACGCGGTCAGCACAGAGGCTTCCGCCTCCTTTCGAGCGGACACGACACAAGCAACCGCCTGTTATTAGGCGGTAATACAGGCGGACGAAGCACGCCAGAACAGAATTTCTTCGCGTCTTCTTCTTCCTTCTTCGCCGGCGCCGCATTCGAACTGCTACCTCATTTATTACAGACGATCGCCCACCTTAATTTCTGCACGCGTGACTCTGCAATCAATTGCTCTGCCCCCGATGAAATCTCTGACAGCAATTTTTCCAGATCTGCATATCGACTCCACCGCCTCTACTAGCTAGCTCACTATCCCTGTCACTTCTCTTCCTTGTCTGCATCCCGTTCCACGTATCTATAAATAGAGCTGCAAATCACTCTGCTCAACACGATCCATCCACGATCCATCCATTTTATCAGTCCACAAATTAATCCATTCACCCACGCATTCCCACCATCGCACTCCATTCACTTCATCAAAAATAATCACCCATCCACTCCATTAAATTCCCACGTAATACATACACCCCACTTTCCATTTTATTTCCACTATTACGCACCAGCTCTACAGAAATAAGTTAGCAGTCGGGGGCAGCGCAAGACGAAGTTGAAGCGAGGAACCGGAGTGAACTTCTAAACTGGAGTTATCTCTTACCCTTACTTTAATTTATTTAATGCATTCCCTTTCTGTTATTGTTGTTTCTGTAACGATGAGCGAGTAAGTATTTTAGCTTCCCGGGTTGGGAAGCGAACCTATTTCCTAAATTCTGTTATGTATTTCTTTAAATAAATTTAGTTAACTGCAACAGTTCAATTCCTGTCCTTCAAGTGTTTTAATTATTTGGCCGGTAGTTAAACCAACCCTTGTAGTATTTTATTAAATGCGAGAGCTGAGATAAATAAATACTAGACGAAGGAAGTTGAACCTAATTAACAGCTAGAAGCCTGATCCGGCCTATAGGTTAATTAGACTCCAATAGAAACTGCTCTTTATGCGATTAATTGTGTCCGGTCTAGAGCATTAGCCTGCTGCTAGGTCTAACAATTGGTTAGGATTCATTAACTTAGTCGTTAATGAATTAATTAAAGTTTCTGAGTTATTGCAGTAAAATTAAAGGAAGAATTGTAACAGATATAAAAGGAATAGGTAAGCAAACAACCCGGGATGCGTTTTTCTATTTATCACATTCACCACTCTTTAAATCCCTCTGTGTTTATTTAAGTTATCTTAATTGTCCTTGTAGTTTAGTTTCTTTTTAATTAATTAATCAAAACCGAAAAGTGATATTTCCTGTTTTCTTTAGTTTAACTTAATTTCCAGTTAATCAAATATTGTCAATTAATTATACGAGGTCCCTGAGATCGACAACCCCATTTAATCACTATACCCGCAAAACGATAGGTACACTGCCTATGTGGTAGAAGTAGTCACATATTTCTCCATCAAGTACTGATCGCAACTTTCTGCTTGATCCTTGCTGAAACAGAACCAGAAGTTGAGGACGGGAGTGCAAAAGCTTGAGAGTTTGCATAGTGTCAAGGGATTACCAGGAGAAAACCAACTCCAAAACAAGGAATAACTCAAGGTAATAAACTACCGAAACACTCTGTACAGAATAGAGAACTGTTTATGTTCCTATATAACAAAAATTTCCAGAGTAGTTATAAAGACTTATTCGGTAATGATGAGTCTACTATAGTACCACCCCATAAATCACCTGTGAAACAAGCTGGGGAAAACTAGAAGATGGGTTAGACAGTGGAAAGAAACCGTATAACCGAAACAAAGTAAAACAAATTAGCCTGATATGAGAATTTACTTCAGTTTCTGAAATAATGTTTACTGTATATTAACCTCCCAGGGGTATAGCCTTGTTGTTGTGGTTTTGTTTTGGGGTTAAAACACTGATTAAGACAGCTAAGATAAGAGGTGAGCCATCCTTAAATTTAATACTCCAACAAAAATGAAAGAAACCAAATCTGTCAAGTATTACCTGATAACTTGTTTCCGTTCTGAAATTTGAGTTTCTGTATATCAACTTCTCAGAGTACAGTCAGTGTTGTTGTGGAGTTGCTGATATGTTACAACCCTATAAGTGCACCTGACTAAATATCAAATCGTGGGAGGGTTGAAGAAAAAAAAAAACAGAAACTGATAGCATCTTAAAAGAACAATAAAACAATGTATCAGTCCATATTATATACCTCCTGTTCTGGTGTAAATTCAGTGGTTAACCATGTGTGTTATGTCTATTACATGCCCAGAAGTAGTAGGGAGTTAGGTTGATTTGTTAATGAACTTAGAACCTAGTTAATATATTTATTCAGGGGAGTAAGCACACAGGAAGAAATGAAGACTAGCTAGTACACTCAAGTAGAGAAATAAATAACAGTTTTCAGATTTCTGATTTTTAGGTGTCTACCTTAAAACTCATGCCTCATGTATAACCTTATTACAGTTGGCTTAAGGGTGTTGAGTTGGTTTAATGATAGAGCCAAGTCAGTACCGATGCATTGTTTAAGTTGGTATACCCACTTGAAAGACTAGAGGACAGTTTAGCAACTAAAAGAAGGAATGAAAAGGAAAACAGTAAGAAAGGAAATGAAGCGTTCATTTTTTTCTATTAGTTTCAGTTTCTGTGTGAAACCTTTTTCTCAGAGGCATTGTCCTTATGTTCATGACGTATTGAGGGTTTAAAACAGCTAGTAAACACTAACTAAGTAAGTACAATAACAGAGTTGGGATAAGAAAAAAAGAACAGAAGAAAAACATGCATCAGTTCATTGGTTTCAGTATAAAAACGTTGCAGTAGGATTAACAGTATTGACTTGGGTTAAGTTTTGGAGTTAGAAACTTCTTAGAACACTAGACTAAGCAAGTAAATGCTCACTGGTAAAGTGGAAGACAGATTCATAGCAACAGAAAATAAAGCCACCAATTTCTGATTCTCTGAGTTCTAGTTTTTTTTTTCGGTTTCAGATTTTCTAGTCTTCGACCAAGGGTTGTTACAGACTGGTGTAAAGAAGTTTTGGTGGTATGGGCATTATTGTTTTAGGGTTTGTTGGAATTTAAATACATTACACACTAAACTACTCGAGTTGGTGATGAGAGCAAGTTGAAACTCAATTCAAGAACAAACAGATAATAGAAGAAAAGTAATCAGTTTATCAGTTTTCAGATTTGTGTTCAGTTTTCTGTACAGAGAATTAAGTGAGTATTATTGTAGTAGTTTTGTGTTCAAGGAGGAGGTTAAACACTTAGCTGAGTAAGAAGTTCATAGGGGTAAGATTGAGAGACAGTTAGGTGAGTAACAGAATGGAATAAAAGAAAAGATAGCAGAGTTTAATGCTTCAGTACTATGTTTTGATTCTGGAAGTTGTCTTCTGTATAACTGTGTGACAGTGGACTGTTTGGGGTTGGTTCGAGTTTAAACTTGTGGTATAATACTCAACTAGATAGGTAAGTACCTTGGGAGAGATTTGAAAGAAAGAATCGTGATTAAACAGGAAAGAATCAAGGAGAAGGCATCGGGTTTCATGGTTTTCAGTTTCAGTTTTCTTGATTGTCTTTCTATATCTGTTCTGTGTGTGTAATTAATTACAGATGCTACGTGGGTGTTCTATGAGTATAGTCTTGAGTTTAAACCAAGGTTAGCACCCATAACTAGTTGGGTAAACAGTGCAGGAAAGAAACTAACCTAAACTGAACTAGTAGCAACAAGAACCAAGAGGGAATGTGTAGTTTGTGCTTCAGTTTCATTGGTGTTATAGCTTCTGATAACTGGATTACAAGGGCGTACTAAGTGTGATTCTAGTTTTATAAGGAGCCCAAATAATAGCTAATAAATATAGCTAGGTGAGCAAACATGCTGGGAAGGTTAAGCATCACTTTACTACATTAGAAACGAAGTTAAATAAGGTGGTGCAAGGAGATTTTATTTCAGATTTGGAAGCCTTTGGGTTCTGTGTGAGCAAGCCTTATGGGTATTTTAAGGATTATAGTATTAGGACAACAAAGTTAAAACATTTCTAACCAACCTAGCTAAGAAAGGAGTACACCTTAGACAAGTTAAGTCTATTTTATATAAACTTGTTACATAATTAACGCTTAAAATGCTCTAAAACATTAACTAAGGAAAAAGGACTTAGTTAATGTGTAAAATAAGGGTGTGAATACCCTAGGAGTAAGTAAAGTTTAATACGTGGGGAGTCCTAAGAGCTAATAAAGGTTAAACATTCAACAAAGGTATATCTAGGAAATAACACCCGATAATAATGAGATAAATTCGGGAAGTGTCACAAAGGTCGTCGCATGAAATCATAAACTGACACACTGCTTGTAATTAACGCTAGGGCCGTAGCGAACTCCGACCGGGACCCCGTGTGTGAGACAACTCGTACTCTCGAATAAGGTATGGATATGTGTGGTCCGTATGTAGCCGTGTTACACGGCTTGTTTGCTATGTGCCTTGTGTGAAAATGACCATAAGATTAAAGCATGAAATTGGATTGCTTGCTTATCTTGCTTATATGATTGCTATATCATGGTTGCATATTATTTGTGCTCACACAGTAGTTTAGTCCCTTCTCGTTTAAGGAACCTTGAGATGGAACCGGACGAACTACGTAAACGAAACAAAAGAACTTTGCAAAGAGTAAAACTCCTCTCTAACTATAGAGGACTCTTAGCGACACCCACTATGGTGTCAAGTTATTGATGATGATGAAAAGTAAATATCAGCTGGTGGATCATGAAGATAATCCGGGAAGATGACTTCTCGGGCCGCGCGGTAGGGACGCTTGGGAGTTGGTATCTGCATCAGATCCTTCGACCGACTATTGGTGGAGCATATCTTGGGGTCTAGAGGTGACGCCTCTTTCTCGACGCATGACGCCGGGAATGGAGGATTAGCTATGGAGAAGACGCTCTCCATCTTGTGGTGATAAGAGATTCATACACAGCCCTTAAGAGATAAGGAACAAGTTGGCAACTACTTGGTAAGGTCATGGGAACTAAATTATATCCCAGACCTGGAGCAAGGAAGGAGCAAGGAAATATACACTATAGGAATAAAGGAAAAGAATTTAAAACACACGATTATTGAATGGTCCCACTGTGAGGATCATCAACACTTGTATTCTCTGGCACGTCCTATTTGCATACATGTTTGATGTGCTAAGTTGTTATCCCTGTGTTCTGCTTGTTTGGAGTCCTTATGTGATACTTCATGTTGTGTGTTACTGTTTTCTATAGCATGCAAATTGGACTTAATAATATTCGACCAAATAGTCGTGTAGCCCGGCAACATACGGGCTACACATATTCATACTCAGCATGTTTTGCTGAGTCCTTTATTTTTACAGGTATGGGACCGGAAGCAGGCGGAGAGTAGGCAGGGTGACTACCATAGGGGTAGTCCACATGGGCAAGACTTTTAAGTAGTATGTTTCAATGTATGGGTTGTGACTATGTAACACTAAACCCTTGTTGTATGTTTCGGGTTGTGTTATTTAAGTAAGAACTTATGATGTAGACTCTCGGTACTTGGTTTGTATTTCCCGTTTGTACTTGGATTTGGTTAAGGTTTTAATTCCAGTCATTCAGACCATAGCTTGGTATTGATAGTGTTGTGTGTCAACCACGTGGGTGGTTGGCGTCTGTGACACCCGGATGGAACTGTGAATCCGTTGTTTCAGCTTATTGTAATATCGTTTGACGCACCGTTCAGACTGCTGTTTGGTTATTCAGGGGTGTTACAAAAATAAAAGCTTAAAAACATAACTCTTTAAAATAAGCAATAATTTGAAGTCAAATGCTTAAAACAAAAATAGAAGAACAAGGCACATCCAAATCACCAAGCCAAAGGTAACAAGTCACGGATAGAGATAAATAACGGGAAGGTAAAGTTAGTCAATCAAAAGAAACCACACCATAAGTTAGTGAACATCCCATGCTTAAGTTAGATTTAATTCCAGTTAGGAGTAGAAAGACTCAAGTAGTCACAAGGACTAGGAATGAAAGGAAGAAATCCAAGAACCACAACTCATGAGTGGAATAAAACCAATTGGGAGAGACGGCCACTGCCAAGTACATCCTTTTAGGACAGGGGATATACAGCCCCTCGCTGTTTACTACGTCCGATGGGACAGGGGATATACAGCCCCTCACTGTTTACAACGTCCGATGGGACAGGGGATATACAACCCCTCGCTGTTTACCGGTGAAGATGTGCGCACATCACAACAAAGACCCAGCTCACGGATGAAATAATATCCAAAGTCAAAAGAAGAGTTTACCAAGATTGATATTTCCCATATTCCCACTAGATTATTAACTGTACAAGTGCAATACAAAAACACTCAGTCCTACAGAGTGTAGAGGCATAAGCCCCCGACAGTTAATATCTAATGAGGCAACCAGATAGGAGGAACCAATATTCATGAAAGTTGTACATTCAAGGATCAGTTAGTCACATCAAGCTGAGTTAGTCACACAAACAGTTTCCTTTCGAAATTCATTCAAGCTCAGTTAGCGTTTCTCAAAACATTCCACAAAGTTCGTTACCAAAAGTATCTGAGTACGAGAAATCGTACCTGGTACGTGTAGAAGCAGTAACCAAACTTGAAAGTGCGAACTACTTCCACTAATCACCTATAATTAAGGTATTCCAAGCATTGATTAGTTAAGGAACTATAATGCTAAGCATCTTTCATTCTTATTAGTCTATAGTTTCGGATTACAATTACTCTCTCTTAAGGATCTGGCTAGATCTCGTTAATTGAATCTTTAATGTACACTTTAACCTATTCCAATTACCTACTCCTGAATATAGGTTTAGCTTAATTAAACTCTTTAGTTACACTTGGCTAACTTACTTTAATACCTATTTAAGGTTTAGGATATGTATTTCCCCTAATAGGCCACCTAGATGTCACATTAACACTTAATACTTTAATTGTTACGTATGAATTAGGTTTACTCTAATTTCCCTCTTATGATATTCCCCATAAGGTACGTTACTCCTTTTATTTACTCTCAATGTATTCATATATATACATATATTTTTTTTTAGGATTTAACCAAAACATTCTTTAAGGAATTTTTATTGTATTTAATTACCTTTAATAACCTTTACACATATCCACTCTCAATATATGGTTTATAAAATAAAGTATTTTCCTTAGTTTTATTTAAGTATATTACCCTCCACATGATACAGTTGGTATAAACATAGATTGACTAAATTCCGTGATTTAACATATTACTATTTTATTTCTTATATGTATATATATATATATATTCACTTCACTTAAAAGTTTGTACTCAAAATATTTATTAACATTCTGTATTAAATGCTGGTTTAGTATTATTTTATTATTCTCAACCTACAAAGTTTATTAATCATCTATACTTTAATTTTTGTTACATTCAAAACCATATATTATAATATACCTTAGGAAAAATTCAGAATTACAATTTTTAGACCTATTTCTTCTTGTCTAAAAATACCCAAATTTAATATATAGCAACTATAATAATTTAGACATATTATAAATTTTTATTTCATAAAAATATCTTTTTAAATTATCCAAGCAATTCCATAATTCATGAAACTTACAAAAATTATAATTTACGTTTAAAAAGTCAAAACCCATATTAATTTACATCAAATAAAACTACATTTTATAAGGAATCTATGGTTAAAATTTCGTCTCAAAATACATTAGGGAAGGTCACTAAATAAATCTAACAAGTTAGGATTTTATTCTGGAAAACATATTAAACTAATTCAACTTAAACTCCCACGTTTTAATCTCGGCCGTCCGTTCTTTCTAACTACGATCGGACGGCCCAGAATTGGCGAGTTCATCAGGAAAGGACTATTACGATTCGAATGGGAATCCTTCGATTCCTCTCAATACACAGAACCAAATCCGTTGCTTTTTGTTTCATTGAGTTCGAAATTTGATTGCGGTTCTAATGATACCAAATTCGCTAGCTAACATGCGGAATTTAAGGTTTTTCGATTCTGGTTCGAGGTTAGGGTTTCTAGTTCAATTCGAAACTCGATTTGGCAAATTCGCCTAAGATAACACGTAATAGATGAAATTGAAACGTGGGTTTGACCGGTAATGAAATCCCGAATGGAAACAACGGAGCAATTTGATCAGAAACTCACCGGAATTTCATTAACGAGGAGAATCCAATCGGGTTTTTTGGAAACTTATTATTTTATGTGCAATTCAGGTAGGCAACTTCTCGAATCAACTCGCGCCAACTGAGAGGGATTTGATTCACGAAACCTATCACAATCCAAACTAGACATGTAACTCTAGACTTTAGTGGAAAAATCATTGAATTTGATGAACTAGGGAGAAAGTTACAGATCTCACAAGATCTGTGTTTACCTAGTCGGTTTCTGGAAAATCTGGGCAGGAATACCGCCGTGATTGAATAGGCAACTTTAGGCAGCTTTATCTCCCAAACGCGTACAAATCAGCCTTGGTCATTAACATGAGAGTTGTAGAGGGATTAGAGATCTACACAACAAGCTATAGAACGTGGATTTTAGTCCACAGACGAAGAAGTTATAGTCAGACGAAGTTTACCTGATTAACTGGATTTCTGGAAATCTGGGTTACGGTTTCGCGGGGAGGCAACTTTGGATCAATTTTACGGTCATTGTAGAAGGAGTTAGATGGTGTGTGAGTAATGGTTGGAAAGAGGAATGATAGGAAAATCGAATGAAAAAGACGGCATACCAAATGGTGGAGTAGAGAAAGAGATATAGACGTCTAAAGATCGACCCATGGCATGCCAAAACCGCAAGAAACTCAACCGATTAAGTTAACTTTGGTGCTGACTGGGCGTGGCACGTGTCCCGAGGCGCGCGTCTGACTCAGCTAGCCCTGGACACGTCAGCAACCTCCTAAATTTTGGCTCTAAACTTCAATTTATCATAACTTTGGCTAGGATGATCCATTTTTAACGTTCTTTTTATCAATCTTCTTGGTTTTCCATAACCTTTTTATTGGTATAGTTTTCATGGGATGATTTGACCATTTTCAAAAAGTCAACCCTAGCAAGGCTTTTGAAGCTTTAAGGCTTCTATGATTTTATTTTGACTTTTAAGCCTTAAATCAATGTTCCAAATATTTCTAAAATCTTTATAATATAATTGGAGTGTCTTGAAATTTTCCCAAGATTTATTGACTTATAAATCTTACTATTAAATTCATAATACCATATAATAATTTAATATTTAATAGTATTATTTAGGGTTTACTAAAAGAAATCCCCTAAATTAATTTAGATTAATTTATAGGGTATTTCAACCTAGATAAATCTAGACTTCTTTTTTCTAAAAATGTTTCTGCTGGGAGAAAACTGGAGCTTAGCAGATCATTAGGTATTCCTGTGGCAGATAACCTGGGGAAGTATCTGGGTTTGAATTTGATCCATGGGAGATTGCAGGCTGATCACTTTAATAATCTTGTTGGGAAAATCCAGCAAAGGCTGAATGGCTGGAAGGCTAAATCTTTATCTTTTGCTGGCAGATTGACCTTAGTTAAATTTGTGCGAAATTCTATTCCTATTTTCAGTATGATGTCTCAGAAAGTTCTTGATGCTACTTGTTTAAAGATTGATAAATTGAGCAGGAGCTTCCTATGGGGTCACAAGGAGAATCAGAAGAAGCTGCACACCATCTCCTGGAACTGAATATGCAGACCTAAGGATGAGGGTGGCCTCGGCTTGAGGGTCTCTTCATCCATGAATAAGGCCTGTCTTGCAAAGCTGAGCTGGAGATTGCTTAATAACCAGGATAAGGTTTGGGCTAAGGTGATCATAAACAAATACGCTGGAACAGATAGGAGGAATTCCTCCATTACGTGGAGAAATATCCTTGACAGTTCTGAAATCATAGAGAAAGGTGCATGATGGAAGTTAGGTAATGGAAAGAACATTTTATTCTGGAAGGATAAATGGCTGACTGATTTCCCTTTGCTGGATGTACACAGACCTAGTCCTGGTGTAAATTGTGATGCCACGGTTGATCAGCTATGGGAGCCAGGAAGAGGATGGAAGTGGGAATTGCTAGAGAACACTTTGCCGTCAAGATTTCTGAATACCTTAGCTTCTAAAGTTATTTTTGATGGAAACTCGGATGACTCTATTATTTGGTCCAAGGATAAGTCGGGTTCCCTTACTATCGCTTATGCCTACAAATTGTGTACTCAACCTGGTTTGGAAAACAAATTCTGGAAGTATATTTGGAAGCTGAAAGTCCCAGAGAGAATCAAAACATTTCTTTGGTTTGTCGCTATGGAGGGTCTGAAAACTAAGTGTCTGCTATTCTCTCAAGGTCTTGCAAGGGATGACAAATGCGAAGCTTGTGGGGAGGCTGAGGACACAACTCACGTCCTTAAATCCTGTAAGATCAGCTATAAAATATGGGGATATCTTCATAGTTTGTTTCAGATTCAGCTTAATAATGTCCATTGCTCTCTCCGGGAATGGCTTGAATCTAATCTGCAGTGTAATGTCCAAAATCCATGGTTCGGGGAGGCTTCTGGAAGCAGATTTTCGCGATAACCTGCCATACCATCTGGTTTTGGAGAAACAGAAAATTCCATGAGGGTATTCCAGCTGCAAATGAGCTCCCTTTTCAGATGTTGGAGAAGCTTAGGGGCTATCTCAACCTGGCCAATATGGTTGATCGGTTAAGTGGACTCAGTCCTCAGGTCGACATGGTAAGATTATGGAATCCCCCTCCTCTTAATTTTGTGAAGATTAACATTAATGCTGTTGTTTCCTCCAATGGGACTGCTGCGGCTGGTGGTGTTGGTCGCAATCACGAAGGAATATGGCTATTTGGCTTTACACATCTGTTGGGTGAAGTGGATGTTTTAGAGTCGGAACTTTGGGGTATCTATGATGGCTTAGTTTTGGCTAAGGAAAAGAATCTCCAGCAAATTATTATAGAGTCTGATTCCTTTGAGGTTGTGTCTCTGATTAATGATTGTATTCCTTTTAATCATCCTTTAGAGTGTATTGTCAATGCTTGCAAAGAGACTTCTCTTTGGTTTCGGTCTTGTAAAATTCTAGCTATTAGGAGAGAGGTCAATTTAGTGGCTGATGCCATAGCTAAAATGACATTATCTTGTAATAGGGGATGCGCTGAGGTGGTCAATCCCCAAGATATTTGTACGCATTTGTTACTCCAGGATTGTCCTAACAATCTTAGTAGATAAATAATATGTTTTCCTTTTTAAAAAAAAAAGGAAATTAAAATTTGTTGACTGGACAATGGAAGTCCCGAAAAAATCAGACATATATGACTCAGTTCCATAAAAAGAAGCTTGGTCTTGAACAGTATAAATCAATTCAGCAAATATAAAAATTATAATAAGCCCAATTCAAATTCGACCTACCTGGCTGAATAATCCATTATCTTTGATCGATGGTGTAGTGAGATCCTTATTTTTCTTTTTCGATATAGTATAAGTTGTTTAAGAACGGCCACACATTATATCTTTTGTTTCTTTATTTTTTTTTTCTCCAGTTCGTCATCTTATCAGTCTCCCAAACCTTTCAAAATGAATTTTTCATCATGTTTACTTTTAAAATTTAAATGTAAAGCTTCATAGAATTCAGACGGAGAATAGTCGTAGTGAATGTATGCATGAAGAAATTCCGGACTCCATTTTAGATTACGACATTCAAAGTGAAGGATATGTCGTGAATTAAGTAAAAGAAACAAGGATATATCATTAACAATAAACTTAAATATGAGTATATCTTTTAAAAAAAAGTAGTCGTTATAAAATAAAGCTGTGAATTTTTCATAAAAAAATCAGGGTAAAAGAGTCATTTTCCTAGGGGGTTAATGGAGTATTTGACGATGGTTAACAAAAAAGGACATTTTGTTAATTAATAAAGAAAACAGGGTATACACTAACACAATTTAAAAAAATTTATTATGAATTACGAAAGAAAACAAGAATATATTGTGAATTTTCATAAATTATTATCTGTATACTATTCAGATTTTTTTTATAACAAATCAGTTAAATAATGTAAGTTATTAGCACTCTTTTTTCTAAAAAAAATCCAAAATATTATAAACTAACTTTGTCTATGATGTAAATTGTTCAAAACTTTTCCAAAAAACGGTAGGAAAATATTATCATTATCATCTCATGATTGATGCAATAGACTAAACTATATAGATATTTTTTATTCATTGAATCTCAAGTCTTAACAAACTCTTTTATATCCGGTAACCATTTTAAACTCACTATTAAGAACATCATTTAAGAAAAGATGAAGATGAAGTGATATATGGTATGATAATCATAAAAGTTTATGTATATAACAGATGAAGACTTATAAAATAATCCAATATATATCAGTAACACCAAATTACAAAAATATTGGGTACTAGTGAAATGCTTTAGACTATCAAACCTGGGGAGATTAAAAAAATTTGTAAAATTTGTAAATTTGTGTCGAAGTGGTGTTGATATAGTGAAATGTACGTGAAATATCACTAAATACTTACTCCCTAATTCAAAACTTTCTAGGTTTTTCCTTAATTAATAAAATAAAATAACCTAAATTACCCTTATTCAAAACTGGTGTCTAAATTTATTAAATAATAGTATTTCCATAAAGAATTTAATTTTTCAACTAAAAATTTGCTAAGTAAAAGCATTTGATATTGGTATTAAAAATATTGTATGCGTACCGTACGCACGCGATATATTTGTGCGGCAGAGATAGAGTTGGTAAATTAGTTAGTTGCTGAGTGTACTGTTTTTTATTATATTAATTTTAATTAGTTGTAATTTTTAAAATATAAGTCTAAAATGTAAAAAAATTATGTTATTATTCATCTAAATTTAAGTTCTTTCAAACAAAACTAATCCTGAATATGTTTTTTGAAATTTAAAAATTTATATTAATTACATGTGTATATCCATATATCAGTAAGACTTATGATTCATAACATCATTTTAGTGTATCATTGTAAACACATAACATCATTTTAGTGTATCATCGTAAACACATAACATCATTTTAGTGTATCATGATATCAAAATTAATGAATCATATTTTCATTTTGTGTATCATCACAAACATATAAGAATAATTTTTTTTACACAATAATACAATAAAAAATAATATTTGATATGTATGAAAAATACACGATTGACCGTATAAGCTTTAAAATGCACCATACAACAATAATAATGCACTACAAAACAATAATGATTTTTATCGTTTATGAAGTTTGTTATCTAATTCACCACTTATTAGTTAATGAATCATAATATCAATTTTAATGAATCATAATATCAATTTTAGTGAATCATATCTTTTAGTGTATCATCGCAAACATATAAGAATAAAATTTTTTACACAATAATACAACATAAAATAATATTTGGTATGTATGAAAAAATACACGATCCACCGTATAAGCTTTGAAATACACCATACAACAATAATAATACACTACAAAACAATAACGATATTATCGTTTCCGAAGTTTTTTATCTAATTCACCACTTATTAGTTAATGAATCATAATATAAATTTTAATGAATAATAATATCAAAAGTATCTTCTTTTTAGTGTATCATCGCAAACATATAAGAATAAAATTATTTACACAATAATACAACACAAAATAATATTTGGTATGTATGACATATAAGCTTTAAATACAACATACAACAATAATAATACACTACAAAACAATAATGATTTTTATCGGTTCTGAAGTTTGTAATCTAATCCACCACTTATTACTTAATGAATCATAATATCAATTTTAATGAATCATAATATAAAATTAATGAATCATATTATCATTTAGTGTATCATCGTATACATGTAAAAATATTTTTTTAAGTTATCAAAACATATGCATGTCTGGTCTTGTTTTGAAGAGCTTGAATTTAGGTGAAAAATGATATAATTTTTTTATTTTGGACTTAGACATTAGAAATTACAATCATTTAAAGTTAATATAGTAAAAATGAAGTCCAGTCAACAAAACAATCCAGTCAGCAGCTGACTGGACTACCAAATCATTGTCCCTCTTAACTCTAGTGCGTTAATTAAAAATATTATTTTAAAAATTATTATCCAAACTAGAAAGTTTAAATTTTAATAGTGGGTGAATATATAAAACTGTCCAAAAATAAGTACATTGTGGATCATGATTTGATATCGTTAAAAGTTGCTAGGACGTTATTACGTTTTCAAATTTCTATAAATGAACATGAGAAAATTAACAACCGAGTAAATCTACAAAATCGAATAACGCAATACTAGGAAGAGCATATATACAATTACTTTCTCATTATCTCATATAAACAGATACCACGTATTACTCGGGTATATATAGTATATAATTATTATTTCTTGATTTTTAACGACTAGTTCTTATCATTTATTGTCGTTCTTAAATATTAGGTTAAGGAGAGATTTTTTTGCAAGATTAGTCTAACAATCTTGAATCTATCCTCGGTGGCCAACGCTCTCTCTCACTCTTGTGTTACCGATCAAAGAATTTGCCCAATGAGTAGCCAAAGTACGTCGTGGTGGACGCAACAGCAAAGTCGCCTGGCCGCTCAGCAGCAGCAGCAACAGCAACAAAGCCGTCTTGCCGCTCAGCAGCAGCAAACTCATCAAGTAATTAAACTGTACATATATATGTGTATAAAGAAGTACTGTTCTTAATAAATTAAATGTTGACTTATAAAAATTAAGCATGTAGCGGAAGAACCTGGATCTATCTAATGTAAGTGTATGTTTTATATAATTACTATAACTTTTTTTTTGATAAGTGGCTGAAAATTCAGCTTAAGAGCGATACATATAATTACTATAACTATTTTTCAGTTAGGAAGAGCTTCGGCGATAATTAAAGAAGAGCAACAAGAGTTTCCAAATGAAGTTAACACTGGTAATTCCTACTACATTTATCTCCGGTTTGTTTCTTCTTTTTGGGAGTTAGGTTTTTATTGCATTGTATTTGTACGGTTGGTGATATTGTTAATAAATAGTAATTAAATATCTCGGGCTGACCTGACAGATCATAATCAAGCCATGGCTCGTAGTAGAGAAACAAATAGTACTACCTCAACTCAAAATGAAGCTCCTCCATTGGTTGATCATAACTATAAAACCTCTCCTGAAGAGTTATTAGCGATCCGAAACGAAGTGTTCAACAGCTACATCCAACATTATACCAACAGTAGTAAGTAATCTTTTAGTTTTCCTTTACGATTTTTAGTAAGAGTTAAAATTATATTATAATTGGCTTCACATGAATGACCGAGTCTTGCTGTTTTGTGTCTTTATATTTTAATGTACAGCAAGGTTCATCAAACTGAGATACTGTAGTAGGTCAAATTGATGAGCACTTCTCATGTTGAATTTTTGTATTCCCTCTGTTAAAAAATCTCCCTCATTTTAGAAGTTTGCACACTTATCAAGAAAAGTAGAATAATGACGCATGTACCCTTGTTTTTTTACTTTTCTATCTAGAATAATTATTTTTGTATTAAATAGTACGTAGGGTTAAAAGTGAAAAAAGATGTGTCAAAAAACTAGAATGACACATATTTTTAAACAAGAATCACACCCTAAAACGACAGATATTAATTAACGGAGGGAGTATTGCTTTAGCTTTTGCGCAATATCCAATTAAAAATCATAGATCTCATATATTTACTTCATTTATTATCTTATACAACAGATTTCACTCAGGGAGAATCTCCAACATTGGATGCACCCCTCCTAGACCATTTTATGACTCAATCGAATGAGCTTACCTTTTGGGCTGAGAAAGTTGCCCGAGGAGATCATCTTACTCAACAAGGCAGTAGTAGTACGACTACTTGTCCAGATGGTATAAGCAAATCAGCTTTAATGCAGAATATACAATGCTATATCTCTCCTGTTTTATACTACATAGTTTTTTTTTGTATGTACGACTACTATTTTTAAGTATCGTTTGCTTTAAATATTTAGGAAAACGATCATCATCAGGGAACAAGCAAAGCAGATCTCCTCCACGAACAAGACACTAGTTGCCTTACTTTGATACTTCGTCAAACATTTTAAGCTAGCTAGGACACAACAATTTCATTGCTAGGGGAGCTGAGACTAAGAGTATGTATGCCTATATGACTATTGTCTAAGGTAGTTATTTTAGGACAACCTAATAAGTTATTTGACTTGTGTCCTGCTTAATTTCTAGCCCAGAGGGCTGACTTTCTTTTTCTATCATCATGCGTTTAGCACGTATACTTGTGTTCAATTCCATGTAGGGAAAACTATATCCCCCACCTAGCACGTTTGACAAAATTACGTATCGCACCACAAGGTTTTGCAAATTACTTTTCCCACCTATCATCTGTCCCCATTTTATATTTGTCAACCTTTGTTGGGCTTTCCGTTCAACTTGTCCATGTGGTGCACTGTGATTAGTTTGCAATGTGTTAGGCACTAGACCGGTTTTATTTGAAAAGAAACCGGTTCACCAAACATAAAACCCAATTCATTTTCCTACCTCCCCCGTCCCCGACTCATAAACCCTAACCCCCGATTCATCTTCAGATGCTTCATTTTCTTCTCTTGCTCTCTTACCTCTGCACTTTCACTGGTTCCTCGTGTTTTCCTCCCTTGATTCGTTGATGTGTTTGACAGATTTGTTGGCTTGCGTTACTGGATACCACATCTTCTTCCTCTCCGATTTTGACTGTGTGTCCCTTGCGAACCCTTGTTGAAGCGATTCTAGTTATGATTTTGCTGCTCCTGTTGTTAGGCAAAATACTATAAAAGCATCTTACCAACTAATGGACAGTGAACCGAGTCAAAGTAATACAACAAGTGTCGTATCAACAAAGACTTTACAACTATCTAGCTAATTATAAGTTTAGTAAATGTGTATAAATATATACCAAAATGCATAAATAGAAATTGTTGGGGTTTAGGGTTTTTTTGTTTGATTTAAAAAAAGGAAAAGCAATAAACCTAATCTAACTATCTAGGATAGGTGTATCTTAGAAGGAAAAGCAATAAATTTATTTAAATTATATAT
Organism: Limonium bicolor; assembly: GCA_023374045.1. Classification (NCBI taxonomy): domain Eukaryota; kingdom Viridiplantae; phylum Streptophyta; class Magnoliopsida; order Caryophyllales; family Plumbaginaceae; genus Limonium; species Limonium bicolor. Next base: position 125,337,599 of record CM041777.1, on the reverse strand, counting down.
AAAAATACCATTCCCTACACTGGTGGAACGGAGGCCTTAAATTACGGTCCAAAACCCTGTTTATTTATGGTTCTGGACCGTAGTTAACGCGGGCGTCACCTAAGACGGAGACGTCTTTAATGACGGTTTAAAACCGTAATTAAAGGTCTTTTTCCGGTCCCGCGTGTCAGGGACTTTACATTACGGTTCGAAGGAAAACCGTAATCTAAAGTGTTTTGGCGCACGCGCGCCATTGGACTTTAGATTACGGTTTCTGGTAGAACCGTAGTCTAAAGTCCAACGGCGCGCGTGCGCCAAAGCACTTTAGATTACGAGTTTCCTTCGAACAGTAATGTAAATTGTTTTTTTATTATTTTTTACGTTTTTTTATTACAGAACTACACAATTGCAATAGAGGGCAGTAATATAGAACTACAGAATTACAACAGATATGCAGAAACTGCACAATTGCAACACACCTGAATCAAATAGCAACAAAACACATTCTTTGCGCACAATTGCAACAGATAACAACATCTTTAATTACACCAGAATCGTACAACAACTTTCATTACTAACAGATAACAGTATATGTTAAAACTCAAACAAAATAGCAACAAAAGACATTCTCTGCAATACATACAAATCTGTTACAGCAGCTAGTGATTCAGTAAATGTCATTTCAGTTTCATGCCACTACAATATATACAAAAAACTAGCTAGTCTACCAATCCATTCTCAAAAATAAGACTGCCATGCTCTCTCTAACATGATACAAGTCTTTTGCACTGTAATCGAGGATTTGGCAAAGTGCTCTTTAATCTGGAACAAGAAAAGGAATGGAACACATAATGAGATTAAGATAAGACACAAAAAATCTGCACAGAGAATTAAATACAAGACAACGTTGTCTATCGTATTACCTTGTCTTCAGAGTTCTCAAATGATGGGAGATACCCGTAGAACTCGTACATGTACCGCATCATGTAGTACCCGCAACTCCTAAAATCCTTTTGCGTAGGGCACTAAATCACTAAAATTCACAAGTGTAAAACAATTGTAAAACGATAAGCAACACAAATGAAATAAATGAATTACCCAAACCTTGATGTATGTGACTTTGATGTCAGCAAACTCTCCCTGAGCGGTTTTTTTGTAACAACTGTCACATATTAACAAAAGCGTTAAGCATAATGAACGAGTAAATTAATTTTGGTTCAAAAAACCTACAAATAATTAAACAGTAATATAAACTTACCTTTTGATTAAGACTTCAGTGTTAAATTCTGTCCACTGCCCTAGTGGATCTAAAACGAGCAGAGAAGTAGTGGCGGTGCAGAAGATAAACAAAGCCTAGTGGTGGCTACAATTTCAAATACAAAATGAAATGAGGAATGAAGGTAAAAAAGTTAGCTAATTAGTATGTAAATTTACATCAGAACTCACGTTTGGTGATACGACATTAGCAAAAATAATTTATTCATTTCATCAGTAACATTGAAGCAATGCTTCATGTATTCATAAAACCTCCCCGACTCCCTAGTGACTGAGTCGTAAGATAAACGCTTCGGGCACACCGTAGAAATGGAGATGATGTTCTTCTCATGACAATCTGAAGTAGACCTTTATTATATCACGTGTACTATAAAAAGTTAGCCATTGCTACTTCATAGGTACTATTCTATATGTTTTTACAGTATAAGGAAAGAACACTTACATTAGATAAGCTTGAATTATGTTAAAGTTCAAGTAATCTTCACACATCATCTCTCTAATGTCCCCAAAGTTGATCGTCATGGTCATATCTTCTTTGTAGTGAAACAGCGACTTTGGAAGCGTCATCATGAAATTGATGCATTGAGGTGACCTCGCAATGATCTTGTCATAGAGATTGATCTGATGAGGCCCTAAAACTTTAGTAAGTTTTTTTGGCAGTGCGAACCTACTTGTCGGCCCTAGAAGTCCTGGTGTGAGCCCGGGTCACTGGATTCTTACCTTTCGCACCCTGGGTCACTAGATTCTTACCTTTCGCACCCCGGGTCATTGGATTCTTACCCTTCACACACAAACAATAATGCATAAGAAGGTAAAGATAATTACAAATTGATTATTATAGTAACATTAAACATCTATCTAGAACATACCCTTGTACTCCGGACAGGCGCCGCCGGCGCGCTCATCTCTTCTCTGTGCTGGGATACACAGTGAGGAAGCTCAAGGATCTATAATGGACTATATTTGACACTAAATGCTATATAATGGAATGTATTAGACATTAAATGGTTGTCAAACAGTCTTATCTTATCGGTGACAATAATATAACATGCTGGCCAGGGCAATATGTCTCCCTTCGCTTCAACCAGCGTGTATTTATTGTCAAACGCCATCGGAAGGTATGCATTCTCAAATCCTTCGATTATCAAGTCCAAGGTCACACGCGTGTAGAATGCGGGTAGACGTACAAAATTGATGAGCGTGGGTGGACCTGATGGCAACAGTGTCCCGTAGGCCACATCTACAGGGGGGCCGTCCAATGGTACTTGGAGACTGGATTTTTTTACTCCTTTAATAAACATAGATATTGCGTGAAATAAATAAGTGTGTCCAATCTAATACTATTTAAAGGACTTTATTTAAGGAGAAAATAGTGAAACAAAGCTAACCTGGATGTTGGCAAACGGGTACGGGTCAGCGGCCGGAGCACAACTGGGCGAGGAGGATCATGCTGCTGCTGAGTAGTCGCATGTGCAATCGCATCCAATGCTTGCTACAGCCTCTCTTCGTAAGCTCGACGCTCAGCAACCAATCTCTCCTTGTTAGCTCGGTGCTCAGCATCCAATTTCTCCTCATTAGCTTGGTGCTCAGCAGCGAACTTACGCTCTACCATCACCTCGATGTCAGCAACATTCATCTGACCCTTCTTAGCAGATGGTGGGAATACGTGTTTCTGACGCACTTCTCCCCCAAATCCCCTAACACGCCCCGGATGATCCTTCATCCCGTGCGCTTGATTGAGAGGGTCGTCTTGAGAACGAGGAGCGTGTAAGTCTATTTCTCCTCTCTGTGCTGCTTCATACTGTCCAATTGTCAAAGAGTTAGCACTAAATTTAAGATCTACAAATGCTCGAGTCTATAATTAAATTATCTAATAACTACTTCCAGACACTTACAATTTGGTTAGCCAGTTGTGTCGTCACAGCATGAGGAAATATCCTCTGACCTTCTCTGGTCGTTCTCCGGCGTCCCAGTAGGTACATCTGCACCCTACTCGCCTTAGAGACATCCTCGATCGGGCATTCACTGCCGTCCTTGTTCCTTTGCGTCAGCAAACTAGCTTCTTTCCACTGGTCGAAACTGCCCACATATCCCCTTCGTCCCATGGTGTGGGGGTTGAGATTCGCTTCACGGTTTTGCTTTGATTGTTCTTGTCTTTGTTGTTAAGACAGTAAAATATAAAATTAATTAAAAAATCAAGGATAAAACATTATGAACATTAATTCAGAAAAGAGTACACACAAACATACCCTGAACTGGGGGTGGAGTGGTGCTTAACGAATTCCTTCCACTCCTCTTCGGTGATCATGCCGTTGTACACGACATACGGTGGAGGCTCGCGTGGGGGCACCCTAGTGATCCAGTTCTCCACTAAGTAGTGGTAGAATGATTTAGCTTTGCCACCCACCGTAGAAAGAACGGTCTTCTTCAATTCTTCTGGGATCTTGTACCGTTCTTGCACATTCTTCCACATGGTCTCCTTAACTTCTATCGCAACTTGTGGCCATGTGTGGTTGATGGAGCAATGTGATCTGGACAGAGTCCCTAGCATACTAGCGAACTCTGACCTGCTGCCCCCATAATACCTCCCATACCGGTCCCAGACAAGATTGATCTCATCCGGTTTCTACAACTTTAGCCCACGGGTTGGGCCTCTACCTTTGGGTCTGTGAGTAGTACTTGTAGAAGGTGCACTCATGGAAGAGGCAGCAGCAGTAGCGCCGGCTGTAGAAGGGCTAGCAGCAGGAGGGTCAGCGGTAGAAGGGCCCGCGGTAGAAGGGGCACTGGTAGAAGGAACCGGTACCATTTGCTGATCATTTTCTAACTCGTCGCAAAATAGCTCGAACTCTTCAGCCATGCCTGCAAGAATTGAAATAAAATTAAGCATTAGATAATGACACAAAAAAATACACAGAATTTAATAATGGTCATATACAAGCAATAGATATAAGATTGTTAATTACTTATAAATTTTAATGGTAATAACTTGCATACACCATTATCTCTCAATCCATATTCCCTCGTTATGGTCTGATCGTATATACTCACGATGACCAGTGACCTCAACCTCTTCCAATGAAATAGGAACAGTTAGAGGTTCATCTTCTGCATCATACTTATCCTCATCAACCACACCATCCTCACCAACTATTCCTCTTTTCCCTTTAAGCACCACAGACCATCTAGGATTGCAGGGATCAGTTACATAAAATATCTTCTTAACCTTCGTCCTAATACGAATGGCTCAACTGTGGGAGTAGCTCTAGACAGTTCAACCAGTTTCATACCATGCTCCTCCTTATGGTAGCCATGTTTGTTGTCAACCAGTTACACCGGAAAACACACATTTCGTAGTTGTTGTAGTCCAGTACCAAGATGTCTTGTATAACACCGAAATATGATTGTTTTACTGTGACTGGACTACGACCCACACTGCTGATGTCATATAAGTCTTGATAAGCTTTAAGATCTACGTCAACGGTTTTGATTCGTTGACTTGCGATCTTGATGTTCTGTGAAAAAGGTGAATCCATTAACATCGTACCCCTCATAAGAAATTACATCCAGATTTGATCTAAATGCAATTACTTTAATCAGTTCAGGCACGTTCGTGGGCTGATCGGATAACACTCTGTCTCTGAACCATCTGACAAATGTCTTGTTCTACTCATTTTATAGTCTAACGTTACTCATGTCTGGATATTGTGCTCTTAAAACACACAAGTGTTCATCAAAGTACGGTTCAACATCTTCAGGATAACTCAACATAACCAAATGAGCTTTGTTAAGAGTGTTTATATCAATTCTTTTCAGTTTCCGTCCTACCGTGTCAACACCCTTCAATCTGGCCTCGTGTCTAGAACGTGGAAGTCCAATGGTATCGACACCTTCTAGGTAATTGGTGCAGAAGTCTACAACTTCCTCTGTGACAGTGCCCTCTATAATACAGCCCTCTGAGTGACGATGGTTCTTCATTTTCTTCTTCAGGACACCCATGTACCTTTCGAACGGATACATATAGTGAAGGTACAAAGGACCACACATCAGAATCTCTCTTACACGATTCACGAGGAGATGTATCATTATATCGAAGAACGAGGGAGGAAAATACATATCCAACTGGCACATTGTCACAATAAGATCCTTTTGTAGTTTAGTGAGAGTGTCCGCATCAAGAACCTTAGATGAAATGGTTTTGAGGAACACACTGACATTTGTGATTGTGTATTTGACAACATCAGGCAAGATCCCACATAATGAAATTGGCAAAAATTCTTGAACCGGGACATGATCATCGTGAGATTTCATTCCTACTAATTTTAAATCTGTCATGGACACTAGGCTTCTTATGTTTGAGGAGTATCCTGAAGGCACCTTGATGTTGTAAAGGGTACTGCATAGACTATGTTTCTCTTCTTTAGACAGAGTGTGATAGGTAGGAGGCAAGAATGTGCATTTTCCACGTTCTTGCGGGCCAAGCTCTGTGCGTATGCCCAACTTAATTAAATCTTTCCTCCCTTTTAAATGATCCTTTGTCTTTCCTTTTATGTTCAAATGGGTGCTAATGATACTTTCGCTCACGTTCTTCTCGACATGCATCCCATCAATACAATGTCTAACCTCCAGATGCTGCCAGTACCAAAGTTCCCAAAATATTGATTTCTTTTTCCAGACACTTTTTTCACCATTTTTGGTTGGCGGCCCGAAGTTGTTGACAATATTATCCACCTTTTTATCAATATATGTACCTGTCAAAGCTGGCACGCCACGCTGTGATCAATTTTCCCAACAAACTCTTTCGTCATCTTTTGGTACTTATGTCCTTTTGGAAGCATTTTTCGGTGGCCCATGTACACGTTTTTGTCACTATGTTTCAAGCGAATACTACAAGTGTTCTCACCACAAATCGGACACGCCGACGCCCCCTTGATTGAATAGCCTAAAAGATTACCATAGGCGGGGAAGTCATTGATTGTGCAATACAACATAGCACGCAAATTGAAGTCCTCTTTGTTGAATGAGTCGTAAACCGTAGCCCCTTCATTCCACAAGAGTTGTAGAACCTTTATCCAAGGTTGTAGGAATACATCAATTTTGTTGCCCGGTTGCTTTGGACCCGATATTAACAGAGACAACAAGATGTGTCTTGATTTCATGCATAACCACAACGGTAGATTGTAAATAACCAAAATCACAGGCCAGGTACTGTGTATGCTACTCAAAGTACCATAGGGGTTCATCCCATCCGTGCACAAGCCTAGCCTTAGGTTTCTCGGTTCGTTACCAAAATCAGGAAATTTTATGTCTATGTTTCTCCACTGTGGTACATCAGCGGGATGTCTCAATCTGCCATCCTTCTTAATGTGAACTGAATGCCACCTAAGATTCTCTGTGTCTTTCTCAATAGAGAACAAACGTTTAAACCTTGGAATGATGGGTAGGTACCACAGTACCTTAGCCGGTGAACCTTTTTTACTACCGCTGATGTCAGTTTGTTGTTTATTCAGATACCATGACTCTTCACATGTTGAACAGCTTTCAGCAAATTCATCCGATTTTTGAAACAACATGCAACCACTTGGACAAGCATGAATTTTCTAGTACTCCATACCCATTGGGCACATCAATTTTTTGGTTGAGTACGTAGTTGTTGGTAAAACGTTGTCCACTGGAAGAATGTTTTTTTAATAGTTCCAAGAGGGCAGTGAAACTTACGTTGCTCCAGCCATATTTCGCTTTCAATTTGAATAGCTTTAGGACGACACTTAACTTGCTTAACTTTGTAGGGTCACACTCGGGGTACAGTGGTGTTTTGGATGAATCCAGCAAATTTTCATACTTGTCTGGCGTGTTAGAGTGATGTCGTTCCATAACTTCGAGCATTGTCTCAATGTCGTCATCAAAGAAATGTGGTTCAACGTCAAATATAGCGTCTTCTGGATCACCCGCAACAGTATCATCTTCGAGTTATGTTTCTGTGTTTGCCTAACCATTATCTCTTTCGCCAGACTTAAAAACATCAAACACGCTCTGACCATGTCATCGGATTATGTCTTGGAAATCCTTGGTAAAACCACGACGGATCAGATGTTCCTTAACTGTTTCAATGCCGCGATATCTCAGATTGTTTTGGCAGTCGATACACGGACAAAATATGTATCCCTTGTCTGAAGGTTTCATATTGTTCGCCAACACCGTGCATAACTTATTGACTCCTTCTAAAAACTTGTCGTCCAACTTTCCGCTGTAAATCCACGAACGTTTTATCTTCTTCTAGCTATTTATATGAAGGCAGCCATTTCATACCGTCACCCATGGCGGAGTCTTTACATTTTTGTATCTTATCAACCTAAATCCATCCATGAGTATTAAATCCCACCGCTGAACGTGTTTTTAATATGTAATTTATTGAAAATTTCGGTAACATCTCCCTACAGTTCTTCAAATGCACGATATTATGATATTAATCAATAATATATCCACCCGAAGAACAATAAAGAGATACTGCTGAAATAATCAGTAAACTACATATTTAAAACATATTCACACCCTAGGTGTGAGATTTAACAATGGACAGTCCCGACAGGGACTGCCCAAGATATACCTCTATTAGGTATATCTTGGGCGGATAACTATGTTTGGTAGTTTGTCAAATACTATATATATGTAAATTTACCTGATCTAGTAGATGATTAGCCGATGCTAAGACAATTGAGGTCGGAAGCCAAAATAATGTCATAGTCCTGATGCATAAACAAAAAAATGACAACATTAGAATTCATCAAAAAATCAAAGTTAAAATGCTAGCTAAACCGCGGCAAAAATTCGACAGCATCTCCCCTATATTTCTAACATTTCCAAATCACTTTTATCAACATCAAATTCACACCATCAGAATTACTTATAAACTAATTTTATATTTTAAAACTACACTACTATGTATTAATTGTAAAACTAAATGCTAAGAATAACCAAATCAAATTTACACTTCAAAACAATAAACAAATAAATATAACTACATCAGTTGATAGTTTGGTTTGCAAAATTACCGTTAGCAAGCAGCAAAATTGGCAATTAGTGCAGAAATCAGCCCACGAAGTAGGTTCCAATTAACTGTGAATCTGGGCACAAATATATGAACAAGGTTAGAATATTTGCCATTACACTCTCAGGAATCAACAGAAACAACGTTAGAACTAGGAATCGACATATATATGAACAAAGTTAGAACTAGGAATAATCGACAGAAAGCGCATACCCAGTTAGAGTCATCGACGGCGACGACCAGTAGTAGATGGGTGGTGACCGGCGGCGATGGGAGTTACAAAGGTGGCGGGAGCGACGGCGGCGATGAGCGTTACTAAGGTAAAGGGAGTGAGGAGACGATTTCAGCAAGGAAGTAGCGCGGGAGAGAAGTGTTAGAGGTTATTGTAAGTGTGCTGAGTAAACGGGCAAATTTTCTAGTTAAAAGGACTTTAGATTACGGTTCACAAGAAAACCGTAATCTAAAATCTAACGAAATAAAAAATAGAGCATGAAAAAATTTGGCCTATGCTGCATTTCAAACTCAAGATCGATGGTTTTGACTCATGTACCCACGGCCACTGATCCATGAGTCTTATTTGATCAACGTTATGTAACATATTTATAATACGTTTTTTTAAACTAAAATAAGCTGGTAAAACGACGTCGTTAACTATCATTTAGATTACACGTGGCGTTGAAAAAATCAAATAGTACGGGAAATATTTGGTGTCAGGTTAAAACGGGGTCATTGACCATCAGTGGACGGGGACTTTAGATAACGGTTATCAGTAAACCGTAATCTAAAGTCCGTTGACTGTCAAAGTTCGTGTCTACACAAGGACTTTAAATTACAGTTTACTGATAACCGTGATCTAAAGTCCGTTGAAAGCGCGCCTACCTCCGATCGATTATAGCTTACGGTTATTTTTATAAACGTCATTAATTAATTTTGGCCCTCCTATAAATCACGGTTTGTGTTTAAGCCATGATTAATCAGCCGCATTAAAGGCTTCCGTTTCACCAGTGCTAGAATTATGGGGGAAATAGTTGTAGAGTGATGTGGGCGTTTTTAAAACTCAAAGTGGAAGAAACATAATATTTTTAAAATGCAAAACAAAACCAATACCTCATTGGTTCAGTGGTGATTGGGACTGAACTTGGTAGGGAGAACCAAGGTTTGATCCCCCACAACGGCTATTGGGAGAGGACTGGAACCAATCCACCTAGAGCTGATCCCTGATCCAGATGTAGTCCAATAGGGCAAACCGGGTGGTAGACCAAAAAAATAGAATGCTAAACAAACAATCACAAAGGGAATTGAAATACCCCGTAATTAAAAATAGTTATTAATTAGGCTAATAAATAATTTAGAAGCTTAATTAAGTATAAATAATCATAAGGGAACAAATCCCAAGGAAAAACGGATCTTTAAAACGGTTTAAAAACATTACTGAACCTTAAAGCGCGTTTTTCGAGGTAACCGGGAAAACGTGTCTTTAAGCGGGTCAAATAGACTCGTTACAATTTTGGTCAGCTAAATAATCATTAATAAGTATTAGTGAAGCTTTAGGGCCAATAAAATCAATAAAACGAGAAACTAGTAAAAACTGTCAAAAACAGGAAGTTGTGGGGTAGGAACATAAATAACCAAAACTTATGTGTCCACTTTTAAAATAAAAAGTAAAAATTGTGTGTGTGTGTGGTGCCAGCCGGCCCCCGGCCCCCTATTCCCCTCTCTCACACACTCTATTAATTCCTCTTAATTGCAAAACAACAAAAACAATAAAAGTAACCCCACTCACCTTATTCTCTCTCTCCTCCATTTCATTCTCTTCACTCACGTAAGACTCACCCCCTCACTCACTCTCTCTGATTTCTTTCCTTCTCCAAACCGACACCAATGGAGAAATAAGCAAAACCCACACAAACTCTACTTCTCTCCTCTTGTAACCCCCTCAAATCTCTTCCAAAAATTACAAAAACTACACCATTGGAATCCTCTCATCAAGAGCTACGATTCTCTCTTTTCAAAATCAGGAAAGGAGCATTTTCGTTTTCATGGGTATACCCCATTTGGAGCTTCAAGACTACCATTAGCACCACCTCCTTCTCCTTGTTCTATTGAGGTAAAAATCTCCTTGAAACTACATCTTTTTCTAGCTCTTAAGGGCAAAACGAAATTGAAGTTAAACCCTTGCTTGCTTCTTTATGCTAGCCGATTTTGGCCTCATTGGTGGAGTTGGAATCTTGTTCTTGAGCCACTCCAAGCTTTATTTGCACCCTTGCAAGGTAATGAAAATTCTAAACCCTAAAATCTACACTTAAAGCTTAAGTAATGTTGGGGTTAGTGTTAGTATTGAATGGGTGTGTATGTATGGGTGATAATATTAGATTTGTTGAAGTACCAAAACCGGTGGAGAGAGAAGGAAGAAGCAAGAAAGAAGGAGAAAGAAAATCTAGAAGAAGAACAAGGTAAGGGTACTCATTTGTGTAGCCTTGTATGTGTGTGTATGTAACAGATTTTTAGAAGTTGAAATTTAGTAATGAAAATGGTATTGTGTAGTAGTGTAGTGTATAAGAGAATACAAATGTTCTAAACCCTTAAAAGACATTTTAAAAACTGTTACAAACAGATTGGGAATGAGATGTTAAGTGCGGGAGTTTTAAGTGTGTTTTATGTTTGGTATTTGGTTATGAGAGCTATGTATATCGATGCCATTGAAAACAGGTGAATTGGGTAATAAGATGTGAGTGAAACAATGTGGTGAGAGTGTAAAAATATAGGGGAGACTATGGCAAAATTTGCTTAGAAACTAGTGAACTTGGGAACTAGAAACTAGGTAAAAACATACCTTGTAACAGATTTTGATTGAGCTAGTTTAGTGGGTAGGTTAGGAGAGGTATGTAATGCATTAGAAACCTTAGAAATGACACTAGAAGAGGGAACCATAGATGGGGAGAGTTGAAGTCAAAATGTGTAGCAAAGGTAACTAAGTGAGGAAATAATGTGAGTGCTGAAATGAAATTTAGAAAACAAGTGGTGAGTTGGGATATAAAAGAGTAGTGAGTTAAGTAGTTGAGTAAAGGAGTGTTTTAAGGTGTCTAAGCATGTAGGGAACTTGTGGAATTGTGTAGGAAAATATTGGGTGTGAATTGAGGAAAGTTTAAGGTTCAAAACAAGTAATTAAAACAAGTACTGGGCTGGACCGACCCTAGGACCGATCCTAGCAGGGTCGGTCGACCCGAAAATCTGTAAACTCGGAAGCCTCTGCATCCGACCGACCCAGAGGACCGACCCTGCCTGGGTCGGTCGAATGGGAATTTTTGGTCGGAAATGTTTCTGCAGCCGACCGACCCAGGGGACCGACCCTGCCTGGGTCGGTCGAGAAGAAATTTTGAGTCGAATTCTTTCTGTAACCGACCGACCCAGTGGACCGACCCTGGCTGGGTCGGCCGGACTGAAATTCTCTGTAATCAAGTCTCTGCACCCGACCGACCCAGGGGACCGACCCAGGGTGGGTCGGTCGGGTCAAACAAAAAAAAATTAATATTAATAAGCCTATAGGTATATATATATATGTATACTCACCTATACATATGTACATATATATGTAAGTAAACTATTGTTAAGTAATTAAAAGTAAGTAAGTAAAATGTGAGTATAGGAATGTAAAGACTTAGTAAGTATGAGTTAGGAAACGTAAGAGTAATCGAGTTAAGTTAATGATAGATAGATTAATCACTCGATTGTATGTATATCATAGGATTTGATTTGTGACACCGGAGGAACGTTTGGAAACACGTACGACGGTGAACGGTATGAATTCCTCATGCCCCGTATGCTACCTTGGTTACTCTGATTTGTGTGTTGTGTGCTAATTGATCACCAAATAAGATAAATGCACGAATCGGAGTCACTATGCATACTTGTGGAAATATAGTGTTGTATTCTGTTGTATATTTCTTTTAAATCATAGTTTGTATAATTCATGAAATGTATGGATGAATATGAATGTGTGTATGAATGTTGTATTGAATTGTGACCGATTATGATTGTGCTTGGACTTCTAACTTATTCCTAACAAGCTAACCAATCTAACTTAAATTGGTAATTAAATTGGAATGAGTAGAAGTCCGATATAGTTTCGGCCACGCGTGAGGATGAGGAGACACAAGAGGTTGGATCCGATTCCTGACTCTTAAACTGGTCCGCGGCCCAAACCCCTTAAATGGGTAGCATCCCGGATTGGTGAGTCAAGTAAATCCCGGAGGTGGGACGGTGTAGTCCCCGGGCCGGAGGTCCCGACGACTTAACTTGAGTATAAGTAAGTAAGTAAGAATGAGCAAGTAAGTAAAGAAAAATAAGTAAGTGTAAGTAAGAGCAAGTAATGTGTAATGAGTAAAAGAGAAAGCATTCCGATTAACCCGGATGCACAATTTGGCTAACCTTGGAAAGGTAAGTAATGTGTATGCGATTTTATTGCTGTATGGATTGCGAATGACATTGTGAATGAATGTATGTTGTATGCAAAGCATGTATGTATGTAATAAATGAACAGCATGTTTAGTGGACGTCAAATAGTCGGCGTGCCCTTGTTAGCACTCGGTATATGCGGAGTTTATGCGCAGCTTTTGCTGAGCCCCTTGGGGCACCGTTTTTACCACAATGCAGGTGCAAGAGAAGGATGAAGACGATGAAGACTTAGTTGATTTATTTTGTCTGTAAACAATGAATTTTGAATGGTGTACTAAGTAGTACACGGCTGTAAGTTTTGTTAGTCGGTGTACCATGGGGTACACCCATTTTGGATAGTGGAAGTACCGGATTTGGGTATAGATGAGTAGTTGTTGAAACTCATCATTTTGGTAGGTGGAGAAAGGGAATGTAATTGAATATACTCTAAATACTCGGTGATCCAGGAATGTAAGTAAGATATCTTTTATAATCAGTTTGGATTGTAGTAGCTCGGTATATTATGTTCATCAGACCGTGACTGTAAGTAAGGTAAGCCTAGCTAGCCGTATGGGCGGTTAGCGGCGTTGTATCACCCGTCGTAGTAGTGTAGTATTTCCGCTGCGATCTGATAGGATTAACAGGACGATTAGACGGTAAGCATAGGATTGACGGTTGGGGTGTTACAGGAATGATGTGGTTCCCTTATTATTTGATGAATTCACCCATCTAAAAAAGGAACTTTTTATGGCCCATACAAGTCTCAAACCTACGACCTTCACGTTCTTAGCACGATGCTCTAACCAACTGAGCTAATAGGCCAATATGCGTAACAAGCTTACTAACTTATATAAATTAACAACCCTGTATTGTAGTCAATGACATAATGACATTTCATGAACTTTTACAAAAATGTAGTGATATTTTATGACTTTCTGAAATACCCCGGACTTAAACATGGTGATTAAATTATCCTAATAAGGTATTTAAGGGCCTAATAGTGCCTAAATAATATTGGTGAAGAAAGTAAAACCAAAAGAAAAGAGAAAACGCTTAAAAAACACAAAACGTAAAAACATGCGTAATCGGCCATAGGAGGTATATGACCCCGACTAGGGTCCTAGATGGATTCCTAGGGCTTAATTATGCTTAAATAGTATGTGGGAACAATTCCCAAAGAAAACGGATCCATATAGTGGTTAAAAACGCTAATGAAGCTTTAAAGCACGTTTTTTGAGAAAACCCGAAAAGGTGACTTTAAGTGATTTAATTGACTCGTAAAAGTTATAGTTGGTCATATAACTATAATTAAACATTAATGGAGGTTAAGAACCATTAAAATTAAAGAAACGAGAAAAATCTATAAAACGGGCCCGGTTAGTGAATAGTACCAAACCGGGGAATTTAACGAGCGTTTCTTGCGAAAAGACGAAAACACCCTCCCTCACTAATTATAGGGGGCGGTTTCTTTAGAGCGAATCAGCACTCCTTTCTCTCTATTAATAACTAGCTTATTAGTTTAATAAGTCAAAAGCAAAAAGCAAAAAGTAAAAAGTAAAAAGGAGGAAAGTAAATAAAATACTTTACCTTCCCTCTCTTTCTTCACTTTCTTTCCTTCCCAACTGAGCTCCCCTCCTCTCTCTACCGTTTTTCTCCCCCTTATTCTCCTTTCTTGCGATTTCAAGCTGCCTCCAATGGCTTCTCCCACTTCCAAGCTCACCCAAGCCACATTGATGCTCCAAATGGAAATCAAATTACATATTCTTGCTACTCTCATCAGGGTACCTTTCCCTCTTTTAAAAATATCAAATGGATTAAGTTTACCACCATGGGTATAGCACCATTGAAGGAGAAAATCAGATTTTATGGAGCTAGGGAGTCTCCTCTTTCATTTAAGGTAAGAAAAGTCACAAAAATCCAACATTTCCTCTATTTCTTCTTTCATCCGATTTTGGCTCCTTATGGTGGGCTTTTTCTTGTTTTGTATGAGCATTGATACAAGCTACAAAAGCTTAGTGGGAGCTCTCCTTTGATTCATGAGCAAAATCTCATTCTAGGGTTCCAAAGGTAACTCTTCATTTTTGTGCTTTAAGCACCTCCTCTTGAATCCTAGCTTAATTAATAAGTTTAGGTGTGTTGTTTAGTGCTTAATTCCCTCAATTGGGTATTGATTTAGAGTGAGCAACTTCATGGCCCATGGCCGGTTTTAAGCAAGAGAAAGAGAAAGGAAGAAAAAAGAGGAGAAAGGAGAAACTTGGCAATTAAAGGTAAACAATCTACCTTAAATGACTATCTTAATGCTTTATAAATCTTGGGATAGGAAATTAAAAGAATGAACCAAAAATCTGCGTTGAAAATGTGATGGTGATTAAAAAAGAGAATGGTGATGGTGCTTAATGCATTGTGCATTGATTTGTGATTTAAGGGCCTTGGAGCCGTGCACTTTATGATTATTGCACTATATTTTGATTGAAGAGATTTGGATGGAATTTGTGTGCTGGTAGGATCCTCTATAGATGTGGCTAGTGAATGGATTAGGAAATGAAAAATTGAGCAATGTGGGCATGCTAGAAAAGTAGAGGAGTTATGGCGAAATTTCGGTAGAAATAAAGGGTTTTAGGTGATTTTATGAGTTGGAGAACCTAGGGTAAACTAGGAAGTAATAGGGATTAAATTGAGTTTGCTAATCACCCTAAGATGTGGGTTGAAGAAGTATAAAGAATTGTGCAAAAAGTGTAGCAAAAATGTTGTAGGAAAGTTTTGGATTGCCTAGAGATAAATTAGCTTGTATAGCCTTGTGAATGGTGAGTGAACTTGGGTATTAGAAATGCAAATGCTTGAGAAGGATTTAGAATGGTCAAACTGGTTGGGAATGAGATAAAAGCTGTCATGGGAATGTTGTTAGTGCACTAGTGAGCAAAGTGTAGAATTTGAGAGTGAAAAACTTGTAGAATTGAACCAGAATTGAATAATGAGTTTGAGCAATGAATTAAGGAGGTTTAATGAGTGTTTAAGGTGTTATAACATGTTTGGATGCATGTGGAAAGATTGGAGAAGATTTGGGTGAGATTTGGAGTAGGATTAGAATTCAAAACTGTCAAATTTGACTGATTTCTGCTATGGTTCGGGACTTAGGACCAGGAACAAGTCCCGGACCACCCTAAAATTTAAGCCGAGTGTAACATAGTGAGTTGGTCCAAGACTTTAGTCCAGTACCAAGTCCCGGACCAGGCTAAATTTGCACCCGAAAGTTGTATTCTGTGTTGGTCCAGGACTTAAGGGCCGGACCAAGTCCCGGACCACACCTAAAATTGAACTGTGAGTGTTTTAAAGCCCCTAAATGAATGGGGATTGATGGGTAATGATATTAGATGATGATTAGGATTTGTTGGGTGACATGTAAAGGTCATTAGAAGTATAAACTATGAGAAGTGAATG
The DNA here is from genome assembly GCA_023374045.1 of Limonium bicolor. Classification (NCBI taxonomy): domain Eukaryota; kingdom Viridiplantae; phylum Streptophyta; class Magnoliopsida; order Caryophyllales; family Plumbaginaceae; genus Limonium; species Limonium bicolor. The sequence continues at coordinate 125,321,428 of CM041777.1, read as the reverse complement.
AGAAAGTCGAGAACTTAAGAACACTTGAGCAAAATTAAGATTAACGGGACAACGGGGTTAAGTACGGGAGTAATAGTCGTTTACATACCGTTTTGTCTTGATGTTTATAGAACCACTTGAAATGTTGTCAGTGAATCGAGAATAATCTGAGGAACGTAAGATGACACGGTAAAGTAATTCCATGGTGAAAGGTATGACTTTCTCATGCCCTGTATGCTAACGAGGTTTCCTTGATTTATGTGTTTGTGTGTTTATATGCAATCACCTAATCAAGATAAATGCACGAATATGATTTATTGCAATTCTGTATATCTTGTGATTATCACCCATTGATTGCGTTGTGGCTAAACTATGAAGTTTGTATAATTCATGAAAGACATAATTGTTGGATGAAGTGCTTAGTTGCTTGGATGTGCAAGTGTGCTAACCATGAGGTATTGATTGGTAATTCTCACTAACTCCCTAACTATGATACCTTCCTAACTTTGAGAAATTGGTAATTTGGAGTTTGTGAGAAGCCCGATATAGTTTCGGCCACACGTGAGAACGAGGAAACACGAGAGATTGTTATCCGAGTTCTGGCCTAACCTTCCCACCATGGTCCAGACCCTTTATGGGCAGCAACCCGGGGAAGTATGCCAACCTTGAGCCCGGTGGTGAGATAGTCTTGTCTCTGCCCGGAGGTCAACCTACTTGACTTAATAATTATTCAAGAGAAGGATAATTGGTAAATTAAAGATCACGACTAGTGTGAGTCGTTGATCAAAAGATAAGAGTTAAAAACATCCGATTAACCCGGATTAGAAATTAACTAACATTGTGATGAGGTTTGAGCTTGAGAAGAGAATCTCAAGGCCTTGGTGACTATTGAATTGATGACTTGTGAATTGTTCCATTGTATGAGTTATGCTCTATGTATGAGTGTTGCCTTTGCATGATTACGTTGTTGTTCATATTAGCATGCATGCTTGAAATAAAATGAACTCCATGTATGCGACCAAGTAGTCGGTGTACCCCCGTTAGCACGCGGGGTATGTGAATTTCATGCCAGCAAGTTGTGCTGAGCCCCTTTGGGGCCACCCATTTTTATTTCAGGTACTCGAGAAGGTTGAATGGTCGATGAGGAACCGGACTTTGTACTTTGCTAGTTAGTGAATTTTGATTGGTACACTAAGTTGTACACGGGCTTGTAGCCTTTTGAGTAGCCGGTGTGCCACGTTAACTAGTAGAAAAAGACCCTACCGTAGCGGTTGTTTGGTACCTATGGCAGCGGTTGAAAACCGCTGCGATGGGTGCCGCTGCGGTAGGTGAAACTATGAAGTTTGTATAATTCATGAAAGACATAATTGTTGTTATGAAATCACCTAATCAAGATAAATGCACGAATATGATTTATTGAATTTTCGTATATCTTGTGATTATCACCCATTGATTGAGTTGTGGCTAAACTATGAAGTTTGTATAATTCATGAAAGACATAATTGTTGGATGAAGTGCTTAGTTGCTTGGATGTGCAAGTGTGCTAACCATGAGGTATTGATTGGAAATTCTCACTAACTCCCTAATTATGAGACCTTCCTAACTTTGAGAAATTGGTAATTTGGAGTTTGTAAGAAGCCCGATATAGTTTCGGCCACGCGTGAGAACGAGGAAATACGAGAGGTTGTTATCCGAGTTCTGGCATAACCTTCCCACCATGGTCTAGACCCTTTATGGGCAGCAACCCGGGGAAGTAAGTCAATCTTAAGCCCGGTGGTGAGATAGTCTTGTCTCTGCCCGGAGGTCAACCGACTTGACTTAATAATTATTCAAGAGAAGGATAATTGGTGAAGTAAAGATCACGACTAGTGTGAGTCATTGATCAAGAGATAAGAGTTAAAAACATCTGATTAACCCGGATGGGAAATTAAATAACATTGTGATGAGGTTTGAGCTTGAGAAGAGAATCTCAAGGCCTTGGTGACTATTGAATTGATGACTTGTGAATTGTTCCATTGTATGAGTTATGCTCTATGTATGAGTGTTTCCTTTGCATGATTACGTTGTTGTTCATATTAGCATGTATACTTGAAATAAAATGAACTCCATGTATGCGATGAAGTAGTCGGCGTTCCCCCGTTAGCACGCGGGGTATGCAAATTTCATGCCAGCAAGTTGTGTTGAGCCCCTTTGGGGCCACCCATTTTTATTTTAGGTACTCGAGAAGGTTGAATGGTTGATGAGAGGAACTGGACTTTGTACTATGCTAGTTAGTGAATTTTGATTGGAGTATAGAGTTGTACACGGGCTTGTAGCCTTTTGGCTAGCCGGTGTGCCACGTTGTACACCTTTCAGGTATTTCGATTATGCAGACTTGATAGACTTGAGTGAGATGTTGAACTCTTAGATGATTGTATAGACTTGTGAGAAATGATGTATTTTGGGTTGTACCTTAGTAAACTCGGTATAGTGGATTGTAAGTGTTGAGCCTTGTATTGACTGCAGAGTTGTATAAGATTCGGTTTGGAAATGAAGCATTAATTGTATTTGTTAAGTACTCGGGTATTCCGGTCCATCAGACCGTTACTGTATTTAGATTAAGCCTTGTTAGTCACGTGGGTGGCTAACGGCATTGTTTCACCCACTGTTGGATTTGGATTTCCCGCTACGAAGGTACGGATGTATAAGGCAATTGGGAGATAATGATGTGGTTAGCAGTAGGGGTGTTACAAAAAGTGGTATCAGAGCGAAGTATCGCTTTAATGACTGGAAATACCGAGTTAGGAATTAGAGACTTAGGGCTAAGGGTTGAGAAATAGCATGAGAGATACGCTAGTTAGGAACTCCCAGTGTCTACCGGATACCTACAATATCAAACCCGCCCTCCACATCCCCCATTTTATAACCCGAGAAAGAACGCCAGAGAGACGGAACGTCCTCTCTTACTCGGGAAAACCCGATCTGGCAGTTATAAGATGTTCCTATAAGGACCAGAACCTGTCATACGGTAGATTCCAAGAACCGGAAATCCCGGAGACAGTTCCGATTGAACAACTATAACCGTACTTAATGGCAGAAGATTGAGAAATCCTATCCAAGGGAGACTGAAATTTCCGTCAGCATGGGGTGACATGCTTAGCAGTCGCGAGAACCCTGCTTGGCCAATAAAAAGGAAAGCACCAACCGTGCAACAAAGCGGAAAAAGGAGAAGTAACGAAACTCGGGACACCTAGATACGGGACCGCAACAGTTAGATGATACCACCAACGGTATACTAACCGACTAAAGAACTAGTCAGGAGTGGGTAACTCCGAAACTACAACGCCAAAGAGGTTCCAATACCTGGCCGACATAGCTCAAACAACTATGAGGACATCTACGAAATATACTTCAATAGGACTACAAGATAGCGCCTTAGCAAAGTTAAGTCTCGGTAACCACGGTAAATGCGTGGGAACGAGCAATAAGGAAAGACATAGAACTAAGTAAATAGGAGTCTTCGAGAGTGAAGCACCCGGTTTAATGACTACCATGTCAAGACTAATGAGAAGCTACTCAAAAGATTGATTATCAAGACTAAAGAGGATCAAGGGAGAGCCAACAAGGCTACCGAATACGGATGGAAACAATACCGTAACCGGTATATGTTAACCCGAAAGCCAGTCTGCATGGCCCACTTGCTACGGAAAGTGCTGTAATGACAGGGCTGTTTGGAGAAATTTTAAGGACTAGAAGTACTTAGTAAAGTAACACAATAACGAATGAAGCAAGTATAGGATCACAAATCCTAAGAACTTGAAGAACGAAACCGTGGAAAGGCCTAACGGCCTAACCATTGTATTAAAAAGTATACCGGCCAGGGAGAAGCTAGTCTCGGTCGAGACAACTAGACATGGTAATACCATGGAAATTTTCTTTCAAACCCAAAATTTTCTTTTAAACTCAAAAATTCTTTCAAAACCTCAGATTTTAAAACCAACCCAGAAGGATCACAGCAAGTCATCATAGGACAATACAAGAGGAGTTGACAACAGAATACTTCACCTAGGCGTGTGACGAGCACTACGAGTGTACAAAAATGAGATGTGGGACGACCGCACTCCGAAGGAGCTTGCGGGCCTGACAGACCTATTTATGAGTTAGTCAGGTAAGTAGTAATGTATCAGTAAGGTATCCCATGTATGTAAACAAGTAGTGTACGGAACACGAGAAGTAGTCAACTCCGCACCACCGTCAGCACTGCAAATTCAGACTAGAGTAGCTGACCACCTTAAACGATTGAAGAGAAGGAACTCAATAAGCTAAAGAGTAAAGGAATCAGAGAATTCACTCTAGGAAAATGATTAAGAGTTAGGAAGTGCGAGGAGCACTGGTTAATGAGTATAGACATTGGGTATGTCTCAAGAATCCCAAAGCAAATGCATGATAACTGGAATGAATTCCCAGCCTAAGCATAGTAAGACAATGTCTAACGAAGACACGACAATGTTCAATGAACGGGATGGAACCCTAGAACAATCACCAAGGCTATCGGGAAATACTGTCCTTCATTGAAGAAGATACTAAACCCCGCCAAGTACGCATGGACGGAAGCGTCAATAGTCTACCCGAAACGGGAGACATTACAACCCTAAATGAGATAGTTATAATACAGTACTACAATGCGAGTAGTTAACTCAATATACGCATGAACATAAGCCAGCCGAAATGGCGCAACTTAGCAACACCTAGGAGCAATCCTTGGAAGGTGCCTGAGTCAACAACAGTTGAACAAGATATTGTGGAGGAGTCACAAGAGCTAAACAAGTACTCGGTGCAACCACCGAAGGGATTCCACTTAACAGGAAGTACCCTAAATTGCTAAGGGCACTGATTAATATCAGATTACCTAAGGGACTCCTATATGAACGGAAGCGTGATGCAATACCCTTGTAATAGAGCCCAGTACTACCTCCAAGCCATTTGATGATATACGGAGAAGTGATAACTTGTGTAAACAGCCTATAATGAGCAGAGCTTGAGGCAACGTGGCTTATAAGCCGTGAACCAACTACATTATGTAGATTCAACGGTGGCAAAACCTATATATAGTCATTAGAAAAGTTGCCGGGAATGGCACCAGTAAAAGTAGAGAAGGTATTTGATACAAATGGATAGAACGGCGAACGAATCACTCGATTTGAAATCAATGTAATGAGCAGCTTAGAGAAAAGACTACTTCAGTGTCACTGTCACTAGAGCATCAGCCTAGTATACAGTTGACAAGGCTTTAGTTGCCTTTCCTACTCTCTGTAGTAACAGTAGTACAAAGACATAAGAATCTAGGCGGGAACACCATTGATTTGGCCATGCTCAGACACTATGAGGAATTAGAGGAGTGTGGATACCTCTCGATATCATGAGGCCGCTAATGTGGTGATCATGTGGACCCTCCAGAAAAAGGCTTTCACCTGTTGAGATATTGAAGCTTGAGCATGTGTTATTGCCAAGGGATAAGATGAATAAGGAAAAAGAGGAATTTCCAGGACTAGTATGAACAAAGAGAAGCTTTTATAGTAATTGTCAAAAAACTAAGGAGTAGCTGGAGTAGCTGGTTTAGGAGCAAACACTGTATGTGTACAGTGTGAACTGAAGAGTGAATAATGCTCAGAGAGCATGAAGACTTAAAGAGTAGTATACTCTGGAGTCATCCAAGTAAATGGCGAACCATAGTATGAATGGTGGACATACATGAGCGGAAGCTAACACAGTAAAACCTTGTTGTGAGGCTTGTGAGTGGAAATAAACCCCTCAATGTGAGCTTTCACTTATCAGTGATAGAATAATCTCCTATTAGAAAACGGGACCCATAAACCCTTGAAGTTTCCTTGGGATGTCCCAGTGTCGTACATAGAGAAGGAAAACTACACGACCAGTGTGAGCCTCGATTTTAAACCCTATCCTATGTTGAATAAAGTTGATTAGGATCTAAACGGGTTTTAGGTCCACTTATAACCTAAGATTAATAACTATGTCACATAACAATAATTATTAAAACCTAAGCTAGCTCACTGGAACCTATTATGAGTCGCCACCTAATTTTGACCTAGATTAAATTAGGAAAGGAGAGTTCGGGTTCGGGGGCTTGATATTCGACTTATTTAGGGTTCAATTACTTTCATTACCCTTCCTAGGTCGTTTTTCCTCTACTCAGTTTATTTACGGCTTACTACAAAGTCGTTTTTAACCTAAGTGCGCGCTTCTGTTTTTTTGTGTTTTTATCATTTTTTGACAGAAAACAAAGTGAAATTGAAAGCTACCTAAACTAGGGTTTCGGAGGCAGAATTAGGTCAAATTTCATTTCCGTCCGTAGCCACGGACCTAATGTCCGAACCACGGACCCCAGTTAACCTAAATACACAGAAAAGTCGAAATTAAAGGAAAACAAAAATTCGCAAGGTCCGGGGCCACGGACAGGATGTCCGTGGGCCCGGACATTATTAGAAAAACCTAAATTTTGAATTTTTAAAATCCCGCCGCCGTCCGTGGGTGTCCGTGGTCTCGGACAACGCGTCCGAGGTCCCGGACCATAGGTCCGAGGTCACGGACCACCCACGGACAGGGGTTTTCAGAAGGTTCCCGAGGGTGTTTTGAGCTCAAATTTTATGGGTGTGTAGCCTGAAAGATGTACAAGACGTTAGTGATTGAAAGTTTTCAATTTGAATTCGAATTAAGCACGAAACTTAGCAAACAAGTTATCTGACAGAGGCTTAAATAAACAGCAATACAGAAGCCTACGAAGGTTAGTTTGAGCCCAAATTTTGAGGCAAGACAGATAATACCGTGGTGAATCAGGGAAGTGGAGTTTCTACCTGTTTTACCTTCGGATTCACAACGTTTCTTCACACCGGGACTCGTCGAGTGCTCCGTTGATGGCAGACCCGAGAGGATTTCGACCCAAGCTTCTGGTTGTTGGTTGTTCTTGCTGTTCTTCACGTTTTAGAGGTGTTTTTGTGAGGTTTTGATGGTTATTGGTGCTTTGGGGATTGGAAAACGTGTTTAGATGGTGATTTCGGGGGACTTTCAGTATGATTTGGGTGGCCGGGTGTTGGAAAACGTGAGAGAGAGAGAGGAGGCCGTGTTTTCTGACTCTCTAGGGTTCTTCAGCATGTGAGGTTCTGATTTTATCCAAAAACCTATCCCCTTATATAGACTTCCTTAAAGATAAAGAGAATCTAGTAAAAGTAAGATTTTTCGATATTTTAACTAAGCAACTTCCCAAAGGAATTTTGCTATGAAATTTTAACCACATGTCAAGAATGGATATTATGAATTTTCTGAGGTGGAAACGAATTTTTTAAATGCTGGAGCATTTTTAAATTGAATTTCTCGTCAGATTCAGTCAGAAATTGCTAGAAAATTATTGGAAATTCGAAAAATCAAAATTCCAACGCCATTATGCTTAAAATGTCATCCTCTATCATGGGTTAAAATATCAAAGCATTCCGAGCTGATTTGGGCACCCTCTGGAGGAGAGAGAAAGCCTATAGGAGAACTCAGAAGCCTTAAAAATTACGAAAACGCCCCTGACAATGACGAAACTGCTCCTCAGGCCCTGGAACACACCGATCGAGCCGGAATCCCTCATTACCCGATCAAATATCCCTCACGACACCAAAACCTTGCAGACCCTAACCAGGGGGGTCAAAATTTTGGGTATAACAGATTGCCCCCCGTCAACTGGACTTTGTAACGAATGTGAAAAGTCTGGTTGATGCTTGAGTGGTGCCCCAAAATTTTGGACCCCACAGAATCCTCCACGTTGTATGAAACCGGGTTAACGATGCCCAGCTACTCGGAGGCGCTAACTACCAAAGCTACAAAGCATTGTCGAGCTATTCTAAGGCGCTGACTACCTAAGCTACAAAGCATTGTCGAGCTATTCTAAGGCGCTGACTACCTAAGCTACAAAGCATTGTCGAGCTATTCTAAGGCGCTGACTACCTAAGCTACAAAGCATTGTCGAGCTATTCTAAGGCGCTGACTACCTAAAATGATGAAAATGATGTCAAGCTATTCTAAGGTGCTGACTACCTAAAATACAAAGCATTGTCGAGCTATTCTAAGGCGCTGACTACCTAAAATGATGAAAATGATGTCAAGCTATTCTAAGGCGTTGACTACCTGAAATGATGAAAATGATGTCAAGCTATTCTAAGGCGTTGACTACCTGAAATGATGAAAATGATGTCAAGCTATTCTAAGGCGTTGACTACCTAAAATGATGAAAATGATGTCAAGCTATTCTAAGGCGTTGACTACCTAGGATGTAAAAACTGGATGGCATGCAAATGCAAGAATGCTGAAATGCTAATGATGCAAATGATGCTGATGCTGATGATAATGCCGGTGATTTTGATGATGCTCGGATGCTTCTGGGGACCGAAACCCGTTCCAATGCTCCTGGTTGGTATACTATGGGGACTTATTGCCTCTGCCCACCAACTGGGGTGCTGGGATAACTTCTAGATTACCAAGGGGACTTATTGCCACTGCCCACTAGTTGTTTCTCCCAGAAGTTGACATGAAGATGGGGACTTATTGCCTCTGCCCCGCCAACTTAGATCACGCTCTATCTCGCACTGAAGATGATACTAGGTCTCGTACTGGTCTCGCACTGGATGATGACGCTCGGTCTCGCACAGAAGAAGATGATGGGTCTTGCACTGAAGATGATACTAGGTCTCGTACTGGTCTCGCACTGGATGATGACGCTCGGTCTCGCACAGAAGAAGATGATGGGTCTCGCACTGAAGATGATGGGTCTCGCACTAACGAATATGATGGTCTCGCACTGATGAAGATGCATGGTCTCGCACTGAAGAAAATGATGGGCCTCGCACTGATGAAGATGGTGGTCTCACACTGAAGTCTCGTACTGAATGGCTGGATCTCACACTGATTCTAGGCCTCGTACTGAATGAAGATGCTAGGTCTCGTACTGAATGAGGAATCTGCAGGGCCTTTCACCGATTTTGATTTGGGTCTCGAACTAAAAATAAGTTAGGAGGATAATGGTCTCGTGCAAATGGTAAAACTGATCACTGGAGTGCCAAACATGGCAATGATGATAAGATGTATGCAATCAAAATATATGAAAGATACTCGTTCAGAACAGGAATTTGTTGGAAAAGGTGCCAAACGTGGCAGTGTTTGAAGAAAATTTTGTTTACTGAAAAGGAAAGTGAAATTATCATTTCCTGACCATAGATTTCGGACTTGCAATTTATCTCCTAGGAGATGAACATGCCATCGGTGGGGTATGGTGTATGATGTAAAGGTAAGGGCTTATGTGGGCCTGTGTAGTTTGATGTGCAGGTAAGGGCTTTTGTGGGCCTGTGTAGTGGTGTTGTGGAGGTAAGGGCTTATGTGGGCCTGTGGTGGAATGGTGGTGGTGATGTTTGAGCTTTGGGTTCCAATTGGCGTTGTCATAGCAATTGTTGGAACCAACAATTGCCCCCAGTATTTTCCCTTAAGACAATCTGAGCTAGAGTTCATGGCAATCGATCGGAACGATCGATTGCCCCCAGTATTTCCTTTTATTAAACGTGCGAACGAGTCTCGTCCTCACAGGGTCAAGGCTTATGTTTTTACGTGGTGCTTCCTAACCTACACTCGGCGTGTTTGGTGTTTGCACTCGTTCCTCACCCACGGTCACAACTTCTAGACCATTGAATTCGATATTTGATGAATTTACGCATTCGATCTGTTACTTTCACGTGATTAGACACACAACTATCAAGTCGGAAGTCTTTAAAGCTTATAACATGGCCATAGGGTGTGATGAATGACAACAGGATCATGGAGGGATATTTGAGGTATGTGGAGCTTAAATGGGTGACCAAAGCTGCAACTTGTGTCTTCTCTCAGATTCATCTTCCTTGTCTTGAAGTCGTCTAGCTGCTTCATGTCGATGTTGTTTTCGAGCTTCTGGACTTGGACTTTTGAAGTTGTCCTTTACACCATTTCTCTTTTTGTCATTTGGATTTCTTCGAGGCACTTCGGGATTGCCTTTTTGTTTTATCCTTTCTTGACTTTTCCTTCGGGGTTCTTGTGTTTCCCGGTTTTGAACTTTGAGAGCTGTTTTTGATGTTAGCTCATTTGATCCTGTGTCCCTCTGGGACCATTTGCGGATCGCTTCGCCATGCTGATAGCGGCATTGCTTCTCTGGACTGATGAGAATGTTATCTGAGAGTCGGGCTCCTCGCTTCCTTTGGTCACCGGGTCGAACATTCATCATTGGCCGGGTTATTTTGTGGAGTTCATAATATCAAAAGGGGATATATGAAAGGCTCAGCGGGGGTGCCTAGGGTTTAACGTCAGGGTTCGCAAGCTTTTGGCTATGTGGTGTTGTACCTAGGTGCTTCGTCATTCCTGATAGTTGTGTATCCATTCTTTGTTACTTTTCACAGGTCTAAGCGTAAATTTACAAATTATCTCCTTCGGTCGGAGTTATGCCGTTTACCCTACCTTTGAATGTGGACTCACCGGAGTCGTGTAAAAATGACACGCTCGCTCACTCATGGTTTTCCCACTCAAGACACTCTCGTGAGATTTTCACTTGGAAACTCGTTCGCACATTTAGACAAAAGATAAAAGACGACGAACTTAAACTTAGATTGCCCCCAGTTTTGGTTTGGGGTTTGTGACAACAATTCGATAGATGTGGACTTTGAACCTCTTTGTGGGTTATTTGGATATTATGGGGGAGTTGTGGTGTTTGGTTAGGCATGTTCAAATTTTTAGAAACAAGAGACAAGCCGTTCCATTGCTTAGTCAGAAAATGATTGCTTCGTGATCCTTTTCCTTAAAAAAACTATTTTGTTTTCCTTCTTTTTCGATGAATGAAAAATGGTTTGTACAGGAGTTGTGAAAATGGAACTATGATTTTATTTATGAATCATGAAAGAACGTAAAGATTACAATCAGAGGTGACTGAAAACTAACTAATAAGCTACTAGGAAAATTTGAAGATGCAAGAAAACGATCTGCACACTTAGAAAAATTGGACTCCTTGCTCGAGGAGGTCTTGAATCTTGTGCTTCAATGCTCGGCAATTGTCAGCATAATGGCCAGGCAACTGATGGTAGTGGCAGAATTGATTAAGATGCCTCCCCAAATGAGTGGTTCCTGGCCGAGGGGCCAGGGGCTGTAGCAGGTTTCTCTTCTGAAGCTCTTCAAACGCCTGACTTGGTGCTCGGCCAATGTTGGTGAACTCCCTTTGCGATGAGTCTCGGCGTGGTAAGGGTATTGTCCTAAGGTTTTGATGCGGAGATCTAGGTCGTTGAACCATATTCACTTCTGGGAAACTGCTTTGAGCGCAAGCTACTGTCTGAAGATAAGCCTTTTCTGGTCCTGGCTTAGATAATTTGGAGCCACTGCCGGAGTTTCTTGAGCACTCGAGCTCCAAGCCTTCCTTATGAATCCTTTCCTCTAGAATACCGACTTGTCCCATCAACATGTCCAAACTCGGAAAGTACATAAATTTTAGCTCATGGTTGTGTTGTTTTCGCATGTTCTCAATTATCATGCGGATTTGCTCCTGCTCGTCCATTCTGGTAGGCATGGCTGCAGCCTTTCTCCTCCAACGCTTGATGAAGTCAGACATGGACTCACCGTCTTTCTGTCGAGTTCCTGCCAGATCGATTCTGGTGACCTCGAGGTTCTTAGCATACTCGAAATGATTTAGGAAAGCCTCGCAAACCTCCTCGTAGGTCTTGGTATTCATCTTCTGAGTGAGATACCAACGCTGAGGAGTCTCGTCTAGATAGCGAGCAAAAACTTTGGCTTTTTGCATGTCGTTGAGCCCCAAGATGGACATTTCCCGGTCGAACATAGCCAAATGAATCTGTGGATCTGAGGAACCCTTGTACAAAGCGAGTGTGGGCATCTTCAGCTTTGGCGGAAGATCAACCTCGGGATACGATGTCATGGAAAGGTAATCGAGGCCAACCGGCTTGCTAGCCTTTTCCATGCGCTCGATCCTTTTCAGAGCCTTCTTGAATTCTGCGGCTAGTTGGTAGTCCGGGACGACTTGCCCTACAAATCCTTGTGCATCCTGGGCCTCAACGGAGTTAACTTCGATGTAGTCGCGCCCGTTCCCAGAGTCGGCTATCTTTCCTGAAATGTTTTCCTGATGACCAATCTCAAGGGAATTGATTTTGCTTTTCAACTCTTCGATGATGGTGACATACTTAGCCTCCATGTCATTAGTGGCGGACCTATGTTTCTGTTCCATGGCGTCCAAGGCAGCCATGTACCTTTGATCTAAGGCTGCAAACTGGGCCTCCATGCTGACTGGGTTTCCTCCTTCTGCCATACTTTGGATTCGGGTTTATCTGTTGGAAAATAACAGTGGACTGAGCTAAAATTCTGGGCCGTGAAGAAGTTCTAGGTAAAAACTTGTTTGGGCCGCAAGAAAAGCATATGAGCTGGAATGATCCCTAGATCACAAATGGGCCTAACTTTCTTTGGGTCAGAGAAGATGGTTGCTAAGCTGACAAAGATTTTACTTGCAGGATTTGTGAGCTATTTCAAGTTCAGGTGGATTTCTTTTTATGGGCCTAGAACTAATTGGATAATTCAAATTGGGCCAGAAGAGAAATCACCTAAGTCTAGGCTTTTGGGCCGAAGCCCGAACGACTCACATGTTAAACCAAACAGGGCCTCTGGGCCGCAAACAAATAGAGTTGCCAATTCGTGTTGGGCTAGGTTGATGTAGGAGAAGTTCCTATCAATCTCTAGGCGGGGTAGTGGGCCGATCATACAAGCAAACAAGGCCCACACAAATTCAACATGTCCTCACTTGACGGTTAAATCAACTTGGGAATGGATCGATCCGGAGAGGTGCTTGGGGCTTGGGCCCAGGTTACCACAAAGGAATAGGGCTTGCACGCTATTCTCTTTGGGCTTCCCCACTTTTTCACATCACTGTTAAGTGTGCGTCTACGGTCGGGTCTTTGAATGACCAAACATTGGGCTTGGTAAGGGTACTGCCAGGAAAACGCTTGGGGCTAAGGCCCAGGTATTAAGGGGGTGTGGTTAGACGACACCCTCCTCTTTTCCCTCGCTTATTCACATCACCTAAAAGGTGTGAGTCCCTGACAGGGGACCCTCAAACGGGTCCCGGGGTGAAATTGGCTTGCATGGACCCTCGCTCTCATATGATGCAAGGGTGCAAAAATTAAAGTGCGCACAAAAGTAAACAAACAACATAGTAGAAGCCATAAATAAACATTTTCAAGTTAAGCCCTCTCTCTTAAAATCAAACAAGTTAAAATTAAGAAGTTTGTCCCCAGCAGAGTCGCCAGTCTGTGAGCCTCGATTTTAAACCCTATCCTATGTTGAATAAAGTTGATTAGGATCTAAACGGGTTTTAGGTCCACTTATAACCTAAGATTAATAACTATGTCACATAACAATAATTATTAAAACCTAAGCTAGCTCACTGGAACCTATTATGAGTCGCCACCTAATTTTGACCTAGATTAAATTAGGAAAGGAGAGTTCGGGTTCGGGGGCTTGATATTCGACTTATTTAGGGTTCAATTACTTTCATTACCCTTCCTAGGTCGTTTTTCCTCTACTCAGTTTATTTACGGCTTACTACAAAGTCGTTTTTAACCTAAGTGCGCGCTTCTGTTTTTTTGTGTTTTTATCATTTTTTGACAGAAAAACAAAGTGAAATTGAAAGCTACCTAAACTAGGGTTTCGGAGGCAGAATTAGGTCAAATTTCATTTCCGTCCGTAGCCACGGACCTAATGTCCGAAACCACGGACCCCAGTTAACCTAAATACACAGAAAAGTCGAAATTAAAGGAAAACAAAAATTCGCAAGGTCCGGGGCCACGGACAGGATGTCCGTGGGCCCGGACATTATTAGAAAAACCTAAATTTTGAATTTTTAAAATCCCGCCGCCGTCCGTGGGTGTCCGTGGTCTCGGACAACGCGTCCGAGGTCCCGGACCATAGGTCCGAGGTCACGGACCACCCACGGACAGGGGTTTTCAGAAGGTTCCCGAGGGTGTTTTGAGCTCAAATTTTATGGGTGTGTAGCCTGAAAGATGTACAAGACGTTAGTGATTGAAAGTTTTCAATTTGAATTCGAATTAAGCACGAAACTTAGCAAACAAGTTATCTGACAGAGGCTTAAATAAACAGCAATACAGAAGCCTACGAAGGTTAGTTTGAGCCCAAATTTTGAGGCAAGACAGATAATACCGTGGTGAATCAGGGAAGTGGAGTTTCTACCTGTTTTACCTTCGGATTCACAACGTTTCTTCACACCGGGACTCGTCGAGTGCTCCGTTGATGGCAGACCCGAGAGGATTTCGACCCAAGCTTCTGGTTGTTGGTTGTTCTTGCTGTTCTTCACGTTTTAGAGGTGTTTTTGTGAGGTTTTGATGATTATTGGTGCTTTGGGGATTGGAAAACGTGTTTAGATGGTGATTTCGGGGGATTTTCAGTATGATTTGGGTGGCCGGGTGTTGGAAAACGTGAGAGAGAGAGAGGAGGCCGTGTTTTCTGACTCTCTAGGGTTCTTCAGCATGTGAGGTTCTGATTTTATCCAAAAACCTATCCCCTTATATAGACTTCCTTAAAGATAAAGAGAATCTAGTAAAAGTAAGATTTTTCGATATTTTAACTGAGCAACTTCCCAAAGGAATTTTGCTATGAAATTTTAACCACATGTCAAGAATGGATATTATGAATTTTCTGAGGTGGAAACGAATTTTTTAAATGCTGGAGCATTTTTAAATTGAATTTCTCGTCAGATTCAGTCAGAAATTGCTAGAAAATTATTGGAAATTCGAAAAATCAAAATTCCAACGCCATTATGCTTAAAATGTCATCCTCTATCATGGGTTAAAATATCAAAGCATTCCGAGCTGATTTGGGCACCCTCTGGAGGAGAGAGAAAGCCTATAGGAGAACTCAGAAGCCTTAAAAATTACGAAAACGCCCCTGACAATGACGAAACTGCTCCTCAGGCCCTGGAACACACCGATCGAGCCGGAATCCCTCATTACCCGATCAAATATCCCTCACGACACCAAAACCTTGCAGACCCTAACCAGGGGGGTCAAAATTTGGGTATAACAACCAGACCTTATATCCAATGCTCAGGATTTAGAAGGCATTAAATGTCAAGAGCAAGCAATGTGAGTGTGTAATATGACACATCAAGCGACCAACGCTCAGAAGAGCTTGTGATCCAATGGATTACTTCTTTGTTAAGTCAGCCTAATTACTTGGTAAACAATATCATAAGTGATGAAAGAATGTGAGGAAGACTAACCTACACATGAACCTGAATCTGAAGTAAAACATCTTCGCATTAAAAAGATAATGATCTTACGGTGTGATACGGCGACCGCCAGACACACGAACCTCGCAAACTCCCAGTGTGTACCCCGTGAAGGGATTGAATATAAGACGAGATGTTGGAGTGAACGATTGAGGAGTTGCGCCAACAATGGGCAAGGAATAAAGGCAAGCTACCATAGTAGCAGAGACCGCGAAAACAATACCGGTACAATGAATAAGAACATGGTGCGCAGCAAGCGACCATTATGTGAATATAATTGGACAATGATATGGAAACCAAGTAGACCCATGAGCTAGACTCAGTGTGGATGAAAATCAAGAGTTGGTAGATAGAGTGGGCATTGAAGCCTATAGTCTGTACCATGTGATGAAAGATCTCACAGGTAAGACATTTTTCATTCCTATTGCAATTGCATAAGGAACCGAAAGGGTACCCTTAGAGGACCAGTTTGATAAATGAATCAATAAGATGTGGGACAAGAGCACCCGATGGTTAAATAACCGACCCGTACTAAATACGGAAGACTTGCAAACGCAACAATGAATATGGCGCAAGCCAAATAAGTGAAAGCCTAGTAACAAAATCGTGCGGCCTTGGGTCGAAGAAGCACGAAGAATGTTGGACGCACCAACAATCATAAGAAATGAATTCCACCGGAATAAAAGCGGGACGAAGCTTATAAATGCTATAAGGACTGATGCATAAGAAATGCAGGGTCGTACAAATAAGAGAATTCTTGTACACAACCAGATAAGTGAGCCTAATTCAGAAGCCACTAACAATAGAGGAAGCACTATACACTAGGTAGTAGCTCGACCTCAACCGACAGTAAGTCGGAAGAACCAAGTGAATAATCACGTAGGTACATGGCAGTACGTACAATAAATTCCAGAGAACTGGATAGAACTCTATGACTCATTGAATTCGCGTACGGTAAGAAATACCATGCGTCAATGGAGAAACCTTTATTCCCAAGGAAAAAGGGATATAAAGGAGATGTATAATACATTTAGAATAACAAAAAGGGTGAACTAAGCTCTAGAGATATCAGGGTCATGCAGCAGAAGCTTGTGGGCCCTAGCTCAAAGGTTTAGCATACCTAGTGAATACGAGCGAATGGCTAAGTATTAATGCTTTGAAGCCTGATAGGCTAGAACCAAACCCGGTTGTGAGTTAAATAAACGCCAATGAGAATTCTTGGTGCAAGGACTAACCATCGATATGGTTAAGACCCTTTGACCAAAGAACATTGTATAATATATCGCATGGAAGCTAAAATACTCCATCACGGATGAACGCCTTAGACCAATGTCCAATAATAACATATGGTAGATTACGTGGGCGTAATCCCTTTTATGGGAAGTAGAGCGAAAAGCCGCTTAGCGTACGTTTTACGTATTAAGTACGTAAACTACGGTGTGCATAGCACGAAAGTAATTGTTTTGAGGATTGGTACGTATGTTACATAAACATATGCATTCATTCATAATGTAATTATGGTTATTACGCACTGGAGATGTGAATACCATTGATATGAACTTGACTATCTTGTAACTCCGGTGTGAGTATACAAGTGAAAAAGGAGTAGAGAAACTCCGGGGGAATTAAAATCCCGATGATGCATGTCTATTTGAGATTAGACATGATATTATGATGTATGAGTTGGTATGAAAACGATGTCTATGCGATATGATAAAGTATGAATCGGTATGAAACCGATGTAGAACCTAGTGGGAATTGAATTCCCTAGGCGATTTGATTGTAGATAAAATTGAGGATGATTGATGGACTGAGTTCCATCCTTTGGAGATGTATTGATCTATGATTATGACTAGAAAGAGTAAAAAGATAGAAATGGAAATAATTGAATAAATTAATTGTGTGAAATTGACGTGGGAAGTCGAACTTGATTTGCTAGCGATCAAGAAAACTGAACACAAATTGGGGTGGAAAGATAGTTCAACACTGATGCTGATCATATCAGGGTTGAATGATTCTTGAAGCCCCCTGTAAGTGGTCACAAGTAATCACGTTAAGAGTAGGTACAGTAATTATAAATGGGAATTGGAGTTGTATTGTACCGTGGTGTACGTTGGTGTTGCATTGGTATGAGCACGATTGATATTTGTTTTGTGTTGCACGGGTAAGTGCACGATTGATAATTGTTGTGAGTTGCACCGGTATGTGCATGATTGATAACTGTTTTGAGTTGCACTGGTATGTGCACGATTGATAATTGTTGTGAGTTGCACTGGTATGTGCACGATTGATAATTGTTTTGAGTTGCACTGGTATGTGCACGATTGATCATTGTTGTGAGTTGCACTGGTATGTGCATGATTGATAATTGTTGGTGTTGTACTGGCATGTACACACGGTGTAAATTGTAATGGTTGTATTGTATTATGCTTGCATTGTGGTATCGTGCTTGCATTATGTGGTATGTGAATTGATATATACTCTTTGACATTGATGTGCCTAAATTGAGTAAGCACTGCTGGAAAAAAAAAGAATAAACAACGCTTAAATTTGGCATATTGAACGTTTATAAAATGTAGTTTATTCGAGCGACACAAGTGATTAAACGTTTTAAATGACACTTTCAAAGCGTTCCTTATACTATCTTTAAAGAACGCTTATTTGCAAAGCGTTCTTTATAATGCGAGAACGATGGGAACATAAAAAACGCTTTAGCCTAACAAGCGTTCTTTATGGTCAGTCAACAACAACGCTTATCACATATAAGCGTTTCTTATGATGGTTGGCGGGAGAGTTTAAAGAACGCTTATATGGATAAGCGTTCTTTATATCTTCCTTTTTTATTTTTATTTTTAGAAATCTCTGTTCCAACAAATGCTACAGATATCATCACATCACAGATCAATGCATTGTTGCATTTTCAGCACAGTAGAAGCCATCACAACAAACTGTAACAGAGAAATTTAATCTACGAATTAAATTTACAGTAAATTAAACACATCAGATCCCAGGCCAATTGCAACAAATCAGCCAGTATTAGTACCAAACATGCAGACAAAATTTAATTACAATTAAAATCCAAAAACAGATGGAAGCTACTAAGTACTTATGTTGTACTGCAATCTATAGAAATTTGATAATGCAAGAAACTGCATTTTTCAACACAATGCAAGTGTACGTGACATAATGCAACAAACTGCATTTACAGGTGCAAATTGGTTCAGTTCAGACAACTTCAAAAAAGAAAAGAAATAGCTGCAGCGCGCAACTCATGACTTCTGTTGATCTTCATACATTATTGCTTTCGTCCAGTAAGCGGACATGTGCTCCTTGACAAACTCTAGATTGGCAAGTGAATAAGTAGCTCCTTGTTTTGCAAAGAAGTCAATAAGTTGCACGCAAGAATTATAAAAGCAATTAAGTACACCATTTTAAACTTATCCAACCATGCACAAACAGTTAAATTACCAATTCAAACTCAAAACTTATAATATTTACGTACTTCAATGTCATTTCTGATTTTCTCGATTTTGGACACGATGTCGTACATGTATCGCATCACAAAATATCCACAACTGTTGCTATCCGGTTGCCTGGGACACTATTTTCAATAAAAATTATATTATTATATATTCACACTAATATACAAAATATATTTAAGTATGCATGAGTAAATATAATGTTTTTTTTACCTTTTTCATATACTGTATATCCAAAGGAAAATTCATAGCACGGACACTGATCATACTATCTCTAAAACCACTGAAATTAATTAAAACAAGCATTTAAGTGACAAGTAATAAAAAAAGTATAAAATTTATTTTTGAAATGAAAATATGCACAATTTACTTACTTTGTCAGCAGAACAGAAATGGCGATGTTTCTCCTAATTCCATCAATAGGGTCAATCACTATACAGGATGATGAGTAAGTACACACCACTAACAACAACCAATGATTGCTACAAGTTCAAACAACAACAAATCAACTTCAGCTTCGAAATATATATGAGTTAACATAAAATAATAAAGACAAAAGCATAATGCTATGCCTCGTAATCTTTTGTAAACCCACGACGAATCAAATGGTCCTTAATTTTCTCAATATCTCTATACTTGAAGTCGTTTTTGCAGTCGATGCATGGACACAAAATATATCCCTTATCCCTCGGTTGAAGATTGTTGACTAGGATCTTATAGAACCTATCGACCCCTTGTAGGTAATCGTTGTCAAGTCTGTCATTGTACATCTTTGAACGCTCCATCTCTTTCTGTAAGATCGATGTATTACTTTACAGTCGATCGATATCGTTCATATGTTGGCAGATATTAGTCCAGTTACTTTTAAAAAATTTACAACCTAAATCCATCCAATCACGTTCAATCTCACATGCGAACAAGTTTATAAAAAACAATTCATTGAAAATTTCGGCAGCATTTCCCTTCCGTTCTTCTAGTGTATATATGAATGTATACACTCGAAGAACAAAAGGGAAAAGCTACCGAATTTTTAAATGAACTATTTTGGGAAAATTACATCTCTCACCCATGGCGTTTGGCGAAATTACACACCCCACCCACGAGGTTTCAAAAATTACTTTGCCCACCCATGTGGTTTCCACTATTTTACATCCAGCAACTTTTCTAATATTTGATCAACTTAAAAGATGGTTAAATGTTATCCAAAATTGATGAAACTTTACATGAACGATGCTAAGGTGTTATATTTTGATCTAGCGTAAAATCCAAAGTTTTTTAAGCTCATATGTGATTCGTGAGACCCAATGAAACATGTGACATGTGAACGTATTTTCATTGGGTCCCACAAGTCATATATGACCTTAAACAACTTTGGATTTGGCATTGGACAAAAATATAACACCTTAGCATCATCCATGTAAACTTTTATCAATTTTGGACAACATTTAAGCCTCGTTTAAGTTGATCAAATATTTAAAAAGTTGCCAGATGTAAAATAGAGGAAACCACATGGGCGGGCAAAGTAATTTTTGAAACCTCGTGGGTGGGGTGTGTAATTTCGCCAAACGTCATGGGTGGGGGATGTAATTTTCCCAACTATTTTTTATAAACTTGTTCACTACCTAGAAGGTGAGATCAAACGTGATTGGACAGTCCCGACGGGGACTATCCAAGATATACCTCTAGTAGGTATATCTCGGACGGGTGACTATGTTCGAGTATATTTAATAGCTATTCAGAGAAACACTATATAAACAATTAAGAAGTAATTAGAGAAAAGTTATAAACTAACCTAATCTGATGAGTAGTAGTCTGCTTAGTCCTAATGTGAAAAAGCTAGACTTCAATCAACCAGCCAGTATCAGGTGTGAGACAATGAAAAGTACTACCAATGCCTGCAGGAGATAGTTTGTACACAACAATAATTACATTACGAATCCAAAAATTCAATAGTTTGACAAAATTTTCTGGGAAATCCGATAGAATCCCCCCTAAAAATATAGGGTTTCACCACAATAGAGCATGTACAAGAGGCGACATTTTGGTTTACAAAATTAATCCCAAACACTTAATCCTAATAAACACATTAATCTCAAACAGAGCATGTATGTTCCTCATCGACAGTTTGGTTTTGCAAAATTTCACCATAACTACGTGGCTATATTTGTATGCCCAAACACATTATATTTTTCGCCTAACAAACACATTAATCTCAAGTCCATTTGGACACAACCAGCAAGTACCAAAAATCAGCTCAGGCGACAGTTTAATTGGTTTGCAAAATTAATTAATCCCAAACACTTAATCCTAATAATTAAACACATTAATCCTAACCACAACATGTTTATATGTTCCTGATCGATCAGTTTGGTTAGCAAAATTACCTCCAGCAGAATCAAGAATAGAGGCAGAGCATGGATCGATGTTACGCCAGTTGGGTTGTGAAATTAATTACTGCAAATGATCAATAGAACGTACTGAGGCGACGTACGGGCATGTATGTTCCTGTTCGATCACAGGTTGCAAAATTAATAAGAGTGAAGAAGCATAAATATATATGTTCCTGTTCGCAGATTTGATGAATTACCGAAACAGAGGCGAAGGCATGCATCTATATTTGGGTCGATCGATTGATCAGAGAATGAAGATGCATGCGCATGCGCGCAAATATCGGGAGAAAGCAACGCGTAGCAAGGCGCGAGAGACGGCCGGATAACGGCGGCGGCGACACGGACGGCGACGGCAGTGGCGGCAACGGCATGGCGGCGATGAAGTAGCTAGCGGACGGTATTGGGGTACGTATTCCGTGAGCTCAATCGAGAGAGAGGTAGAGGGTTACGTTGTAACAGAGAGCGCGGGAGAGATTAATTTTCGGGAAAGTGGGGTCTTATTTCAGGCAACATAAGAACGCTTCACTTAAGAAGC
This sequence comes from Limonium bicolor, assembly GCA_023374045.1. Lineage (NCBI taxonomy): Eukaryota > Viridiplantae > Streptophyta > Magnoliopsida > Caryophyllales > Plumbaginaceae > Limonium > Limonium bicolor. The sequence goes on along the minus strand of CM041777.1, from coordinate 125,299,699 downwards.
GTTTTTTTTGCTGAAAGTACAAAACATAAAGAACGCTTCTAAATGGAAGCGTTCTTTATGCTGAGCATTCCAGAGAAATGAAAAACGCTTTTTTCCCAAGCGTTTTTTTTGTGTTTGGAAGCAAAGCAAACAATAAAAGAACGCTTTTAAGTTGAAGCGTTTTTAAATGTCCGGCCTAAACCATAAATACACACCTCTACTTTATAATCATTCTTTAATATGCTAAAAAACGATTTACAAATATAACCGTTTTTAAAAGGGCGTTGTTTATTGTTTTTTTTTTTCCAGTAGTGAAGGATAGATTCACCAACTTTGACCAACTTTGAGGGCAAAGTTCTTTAGGGGGTAGATTGAAATACCCCAGACTTAAATATGGTGATTAAATTATCCTAATATGGTATTTAAGGGCCTAATAGTGCCTAAAGAATATTGGTGAAGAAAGTAAAAACCAAAAGAAAAAAGAAAACGCTTAAAAGCACAAACGTAAAAACGTGCGTAAGCGACCATAGGAGGTATATGACCCTGACTAGGGTCCTAGATGGATTCCTAGGGCTTAATTATTCCTAAATAGTTTGTGGGAACAATTCCCGAAGACACGGATCCATATATATAGTGGTTAAAACGCTAATGAAGCTTTAAAGCCCGTTTTTCGAGAAAATCCGAAAAGGTGACTTTAAGTGATTTAATTGACTCGTAAAAATTATAGTTGTGTCATATAACTATAATTAAACATAATGGAGGTTAAGAACCATTAAAATTAAAAAAAGAGAAAAATCCGGAAAATAGGCCCGGTTAGTGAATAGTGCCAAACCGGGAAATTTAATGAGTGTTTCTTTCGCAAAGATGAAAACGACCTCCCTCACTAATTATAGGGGGCCGGTTTCTTTAGAGTGAATCAGCACTCATTTTTCTCTATAAATAACTACCTTATTAGTTTAATAAGTCAAAAGCAAAAAGCAAAAAGTAAAAGGTGGAAAGTAAATAAAATACTTTACCTTCCCTCTCTCTCTTCACTTTCTTTCCTTCCCAACTGAGTTCCCCTCCTCTCTTTGCCGTTTTTCCCCCCCTTCTTCTCCTTCCTTGCGATTTCAAGCTGCCTCCAATGGCTTCTCCCACTTCCAAGCTCACCCAAGCCACATTAATGCTCCAAATGGAAAACAAATACATATTCTTTTCTCCTCTCATCAATGGGTACCTTTCCCTCTTTTCAAAATCTCAAATGGATTAATTTGACCACCATGGGTATAGCACCATTGAAGGAGAAAATCATATTTTATGGAGCTAGGGAGTCTCATCTTTCGTTTAAGGTAAGAAAAGTCACAAAAATCCAACATTTCCTCCATTTCTTCTTCTTCAGCCGATTTTGGCTCCTTATGGTGGGCTTTTTCTTGTTTTGTATGAGCATTGATACAAGCTACAAAAGCTTAGTGGAGCTCTCCTTTGATTCATGAGTAAATCTCATTCTAGGGTTCCTAAGGTAACTCTTCATTTTGTGTTTAAGCTCCTCCTCTTGAATCCTAGCTTAATTAATAAGTTTAGGTGTGTTTGTTTAGTGCTTGATTCCCACAATTGGGTATTGATTTAGAGTGGGAACTCCATGGCCCTTGGCCGGTTTTAAGCAAGAAAAGAGAAAAGAAGAGAAATGAGAAACTTGGCAATTAAAGGTAAACAATCTACCTTAAATGACTATCTTAATGTGTTAGAAATTTTGGGATGGGATTTGAAAGAATGAACCAAAAATCTGAGTGGAAAATGTGTTGGTGATTAGAAAAGAGAATGGTGATGGTGCTTATGTATTGTCCATTGATATGTGATTTAAGGGCCTTGGAGCCATGCACTTTATGATTATTGCACTATATTTTTATTGAAGAGATTTGGATGAAATATGTGTGCTGGTAGGATCCTCTATGGACGTGGCTAGTGAATGGATTAGGAAATGAAAAATTGAGCAGTGTGGGCATGCTAGAAAAGTAGAGGAGTTATGGCAAAATTTTGGTAGAATAAGGGTTTTAGGTGATTTTATGAGTGGAGAACCTATGGTTAACTAGGAAGTAATAGGGATCAAATTGTGTTAGCTAATCACCCTAAGATGTATGTAGAATTATAAGGAATTGTGTAAAAACTGTAGCAAAAATGTTGTAGGAAAGTTTAGGATTGTCTAGAGATAAATTAGCTTGTATAGCCTTGTGAATGGTGAGTGAACTTGGGTATTAGAAATGTAAATGCTTGAGAAGGATTTGGAATGGTCAAACTGGTTGGGAATGAGATAAAAGCTGTCATGGGAATGTTGTTAGTGCACTAGTGAGCAAAGTGTAGAATTTGAGACTGAAAAACTTGTAGAATTGAACAAGAATTGAATGATGAGTTTGAGCAATGAATTAGGAGTTTTTATGAGTGTTTAAGGTGTTATAACATGTTTGGATGCATGTAAAAAGATTGGAAAAGATTTGGGTGAGTTTGGAGTAGGAATAGAATTCAAAACTGTCAAATTTGAGAGATTTCTACTATGGTCCGGGACTTAGGACCAGGAACAGTCCCGGACCACCCTAAAATTTAAACCGAGAGTAACATACTGAGTTGGTCCGGGACTTTAGTCAGTCCAGTACCAAGTCCCGGACCAGGCTAAATTTGCCCCTAAAGTTGTATTTTGTGTTGGTCCGGGACTTTAGGGCTGGACCAAGTCCCGGGACCATACCTAAAATTGAACCGTGAGTGTTTTAAAGCCCCTAATGAATGGGATTGAGGGGTATGATATTAGATGAAGAATAGGACTTGTTGGGTGACATATAAAGGTCATTAAAGTATAAACAATATGAGAAGTGAATGAGAAAGTCGAGAACTTAAGAACACTTGAGCAAAGTTAAGATTAACAGGACAACGGGGTTAAGTACGGGAGTAATATTCGTTTACATACCGTTTTGCCTTGATGTTAATAAAACCACTGATGTTGTCAGTTGCAGAAGGTTATTTCTGAGTGGTTAAACTGGTGTAAAATTAAAAGAAAAGAAATTAAAAACTCAAATTATAAACGTCGGGCTGCAAACAAATCCCGGTCGTAGTTAGTAAAACAAGTGTCGTATCCACAGGGAGATTGTTCAATTTATCCTAGTCTTGGTAGTTACTTAAAAACTGTAAAAGGGGTTTAGCCGGAGGCAAGCTTGATTTGTTGTTTGATCAGTGCAAATATAATAAAAACAGTAAAAAGGTGAATTAATTGATGTGATGGAAAAATGTATCCTAGGATAGCGGGGGAATTTCCTAAATTACTTAACCATATTTATAACCATGTCTCAATTATTTATTGCCTATTAGAGTTAATAATTGTCAGTTACGAACTCTTAATAAAAGCCTTAATATTTTCCTGCTCAGTCCGGAGTGTAAATACTAAGATTAATTCCTTTGTGGTACCTAGACTATCTCAAAATCATATGTTGATAATTACCAAATAAATGCAGTCGTTTGTCGCGCAAAGCATTTAGCAATATTAGTTGAAAGGAATTAAAACAAGTTAAATGAGAGAAACAGGTGATAAATATTAATTACGTAATATTAGAAATCAAACCCCCATCCTAGGATACAAATGAAAATTACTCAGACATTAACGGAGATAAGAAGATTACACAGATAGATTTTGACATTAATTCAGAGGAAGAACTGGTCTGTTCTCGCTCTCACTGCTGCTCTTCTATTTCTTTTGTTACTGCTGCGTGAGTGTGGAATGTTGTGGTGTTACGGGAGGAAATAAATGAAAGGGAATGGATGAGTGTGGTGAGCGAATTCTTCAGACTCCCGTCGTGCGTGGTGTTTGTTTTATGCAGTTAAGGTGGTGGGTTTATATAGAGGTTTGGATCCGTACGAATTTGATATTTTGATTGCAGATGAAGAAGATTGATTGCTTCATTGATTGCGCAGGGGACAGAGATGAATACGCGTGCGGAGTAGATGGATAAGTTGCGGGCGAGTCGAGCGAGTTGCAGACGACGGCGCGAAGAAGATACTGGTCGCGACTGATAATTAGTCACGGTACTGTTGGTGTCCGCCTGTGGTACCACCCAATAAGTGGCGGTTGTGTGCCTCTGGTCCGCCTGTGGTACCGCCCAATAAGTGGCGGTTTGTGGTGTGGTGTCCGCCGGGCGGTAGCGTGTGTGTTGTCCGCCTGTTAAGAGGCGGTACCCCTGTGTTGTCCGCCTCGCGGTTGCCTATGCCTCGTCCGCCCGCGGTTGCAATTGATGGGTGGCGGACGTCTCAGCCCCTTCTCATCCGATATTATGTATATTATATATTTATATATATATAACAATCTTCAATCGGCTCTACATTCTTCGTTATAAGTCCGTTTTCTGAGCCGTTTGCGTCTACGCGTTCGTCTCTTTGTCCACTTCACTCACTCCCGCTTGGTTTTCCTCATGTTAAACCAATAATTTTGTGAGATAAACAATAAAACATAAACTAGAGGAAAACTAACCGAAGTGGAGAAATGAGCAAGAAAAGTGCTAATATATACATGAAATACACCTATAAATCATGCTCATTTGGACACTTATCACACCCCCACACTTATCTTTTTGCTTGTCCTCAAGCAAAACTACGTACCCAAGTAGGGAATGCTCAATATTAACAAATACTATTATGAAGGGTAGGATAAAGAAGTCAATAGTACATGATCTTAAACTTTTTAGAGGAGTGTGATCCATCACCTACTGGTGGCATAGGTGTACTCAGGGCAAAATAAAAAATAAGAGTTTCGGGGTATGATCCGGAGTACTTCAATGCTTCTTGATTTAAGGTGACTTTGAGAACTTTTACCATGGCCAACTTCTCTCAAGAATGGGCATTGAGGAGAAAACAAAAGGAAAATAGATTTATGCATTTGTTTCACTTTTGCATAAGAGATGAGAAGATAATATGTAGGCATCAAGCCTTTGTATTTAAGAACACTCAACTCTCTTGTTGGTTACCAATGGTGTCTCGTAAGTCCCTTATTTATTATATTTTTTCTCTTTTCTTTTTGACAGAGAAGCACCCCTTAGCAATCCCTAAGAAAGAAGACAGAAGGAACCCCTGAGCAATAAAAATCCAACCATTTGCAGATCATTTGGTCACACCGCATAAAAATGCTCCTCAAAAGTAATCAAAATTTTAAAATTTTTGTACATTTTTGTACCATTTATCCCACAATTCATAACAATATTTATTCCTAAAGAGAACAACCCACATATAAAGGGTCCACGATATTGAATTTGAACAAACGCAAGATAAGCAGAGAGATTAAGCATTTTAGCATAAAATGTCACCGAAAAGGGCACACTCCCCCACACTTAAATTGAACAATGTCCTCATTGTTCACCAGAAAAAACAAGGGAAGGCTTCAGAAGGCCTTTTCGGTAAGTAGATAAAATAGAGAGAACACGAAGCTCACGAATATTCATTTAAGCACATAGACTCTCCTCTGCATATTTATTTAAATAAAAACATAATTAAAGAAACTGGTACTCCCCTGAGATTATTTTTGCTAGCGTGTATTGAACTTCCCCCACACTTGAGCTTCAGCCTCAAGTAGCGTAGCTTGGTTGCGGTGGAGACATGAAATTGCACCTGCATAAGACACTAGAAGCAACCATACTATAAACGGGGTTAAAAGTTAGCAAAAATAAAATTAAAGGGAATCTGAAAATTAAAAACAGCATAAAAAGCATATAAAAGATAAGTTCGTCCGGGTTGCCTCCCGGAAAGCTGCCCTTCTTTAACGTCTTTAGCTAGACGCTTTTTCGTTAGATCGATCATGGGGGGTGGTTATGAGGAGTAGATCCAAAGCATGACTCGATGGTTTTTTTGAGAGTCCACCGGGATGCATGTTTTCTTTTCTTATCCCGCTCTTCGTCCGGGATTGGTGGTGGTATCTCTGTGATAGACATGCCGTCTGGAAGGGTGATAAACAGAAGTGGGGATGATGATGATTGAGTATCCCTAATGAACTTGAGATCTTTGGATTTGCTCTCTGGAGATCTTCCTGATGCAAACTCCAGCTTTTCGTTATAAGCCTGAAGGGTGATCGTCCCCTGGGCTACCCAAATGTGCACATCGGCTGTGGCAAGGAATGGTCGTCCAAGGATGAGAGGTGTAGTGGGGTTCTCTTCGATGTCGAGAATGACAAAATCGCATGGGAAGTATAAGTGCTCCACTTTAATGATAACATCCTCCACCACTCCGCTTGGGTATGTTACCGAACCATCTGCCAGTTGCAGGGTCATCTTGGTCTTTTTCATCTCTCCAATTCCCAACTTTTTGAAAGTGGAGAGGGGCATCAAATTAATGGAGGCACCCAGATCGCATAAGGAGTATGGAAATGAGGTGCTACCAATTGTGACTGGAATGGTGAAGCTGCCCGGATCGTTGCTTTTGGAAGGTAGTGGTTGTTGCAGAATAGCTGAGCAAGCTACATTAAGGTACCGTACCGACTTCGGCCAATTTAGTTTTGTTGGATATGAGGTGTTTGAGGAATTTGGCATAGTTTGGCATTTTGGCAATGAGGTCTACAAACTGTATGTTGACGTTTAGCTGCTTCAGCATTGCTAGAAACTTACCATATTCATTATCCAATTTCTGCTTCTGGAGTCGGTGAGGAAATGGTATAGGCGGTTCTTGTGAAGAAGGTTCTGAAGCTGATGGAATAGTGAGGATGGTGGGAGATGTTTGTTCTACTGGGGCCTCAGCTTTTTCTTCACTATCCTCTTTGGATTCTTCTGATCTTTGCGGGATGTGAATCTCGTCGGTTTTCTTACCGCTTCTCAAGGTTATCGCCTTAACCTCTTCTCCTTCTTCTTCAAATTCGAGCTTCTCATTTTCATAACCAGCCACCAAGTGCTCAAGGTAGGTATTCTCAGATTGAATACGATTATTATAGACTTTGGCGGCGGTGCTTTCAAGTTCAGCTACATTCCTTTTGGAAGTTTCGATTGCTACAACCCACTCTTGGAGGGAAGGGTGTAGTTCTGGAACTTTAGCTGTTTTAGCCACCTCCATCTTTTCTTCATCGTGCTCCTTCACATAGATGCACTTGGCTTGCTCTCTTGGATTTGGTTCATTTTGGCTGGGGAGAGCCCCTGGTGGTCTTCGAGCAAGATGTTCTGCAAGTTGATTGAATTTTCCTTCGATTTTCTGGTTGAAGGCTTCTTGTGCAGAGAGCTGGTTCTGAGTTATGGACATGAAACCCTTCATCATCTCTTTGAGTTCTGCGTTTGGATCAACAGAGGATGAAGATGGTTGTTGTTGTTGTTTGTTGTTGTTGGAAACCTGGAGGGGCACCTAGTGCTCTATAACCCATATTAGAGTTTGGTTGGGGTCTGTTCCCCTGATAGGTGTTGGAGTTGTTGTTCTGCCCTCCTTGGTTCTGATCATTATTTTTCCATGAGAAATTCGGGTGATTTCTCCATGGATAGTTGTTGTTGATGTTATTGTTGTAGGAATTACCGGGGCGGTTTCCTATGAATTGTACTTCCTCGTACTGGCCTTTGCCTTCGCATTGATGAGTTTCATGAGGACCGGCGCATATGACACATCCTTCTGTAGGTGGAGCTGGTGGTGAACTTGTAGGTGGAGAAGCTATTGTTTTTACGATTTCGTTTTGTGATGTTGTTAGCTTTTCCATCATCTTTGCAAGGGACGAGATCTGAGCTGATAAATGATCCGTAGGCTCAACATGGAGTAGGCCTGCTGCTCGTGGTGTTCTTCCTTTGGATCTCGTCCACTGTCTTGTATTGCTCGTCATGGTTTCGAGAAGGTCCATTCCTTCTTTAGGAGATTTCATCATGAAACTTCCTCCTGCGGAGGAATTGACGAGTAGTCGGTTCCCATCATCCAGACCGTTGAAGAATGACAGGCAGAGGGATTGATCGTCAAGACCATGGTGGGAACACTTCATTAGCATGTCTTTGAATCTGTCCCATGCGTCGTACAACGTTTCTCCCGGTTCCTGACAGAAAGTGTTGATTTCATTTCACCGATCATTGCCTTGTTCTACTGGTTGGGTAGTATTTGGCAAGGAATTTTTGGGCCATTTGAAGCCATGTGGTGATTGATCGGGAGGGAAGGCTTCGGTACCACCACCTGTTTGCTGAATCCGATAATGAGTGAGGAAATAGTTGGAGTCGAATTCTTTCTTTGACATTGCCGGTTTGACCAAAGGAATTGCAAAAGTCTAGGAAGAGACTCAGATGATTTGGGGCTTCATCTGGGTTCGCTCCACTAAACTTGCCTAGATCCCGGACGGCGGTGATGATGTGTGGTTTTGAAAACCCATCGTCCGGCTTCTTCTGGTGTTAGTTCAGGGAGAACTATGGCTGATGCTCTTCCTTCGGTATTCGGTTGGTGGTAGTCAGAGAGAGCACGGTGTTCTGGTTGATTTGCCTGGTCAATTTCATTTATAACTTCGTTATTGGCCATGGCTTGATTTCTCAGGTTTCTTTGTGCTTGTAATAAAGTGCGCTCGGGTTCGGGGCTCGGACTGATTGGTGGGGAGCCTCGGGTTCGAGTGTTTGGCATGCACAGAAGATAACTTGTGGTTTGTCAGAAGCTGTAAAATTAGTTAGTAGATAGAATAAGAAAGGCAGAGATATTGGTTAGGCTGATAAACGTTAGTTAAACAACACTGATATATTTTTTTTTAACAAGAGTAAATAACAGAATATTAAATGACAAGGGAAAGAAATGACAGAAAATTAAAGTTAGGAGTTAGTATACTGAAATTATAAGTTAGTAGTTAGTATACAATGGAAAGAAATGTTAAGGACAATGGAAATGAAATGTTAAGGACAATGGAAAGAAATGACAGGAATTTTAAGTTAGTAGTTAGGGACAATGGAAAGAAAGGACAATGGAACGAAATGACAATGGAACGAAATGACAATGGAACGAAATGACAATAATATTAAGAAGTTAGAAGTCCGAAGTCCAAAGTTAGATGTCCAAGTCAGATCAGAAGTCCGATGTCCAAGTCAGATTATTAGTCCGATGTCCAAGGTTAGATTATTAACAAGATAATATTGACAGATTATTATAATAAAACAGGTGAACTACCGGAAACTAGGGAAATTGATGGAATCAATCTCCCCGGCAATGGCGCCAATTTGCAGAAGGTTATTTTCTGAGTGGTTAAACTGGTGTAAAATTAAAAGAAAGAAATTAAAAACTCAAATTATAAACGTCGGGCTGCAAACAAATCCCGGTCGTAGTTAGTAAAACAAGTGTCGTATCCACAGGGAGATTGTTCAATTTATCCTAGTCTTGGTAGTTACTTAAAAACTGTAAAAGGGGTTTAGCCGGAGGCAAGCTTGATTTGTTGTTTGATCAGTGCAAATATAATAAAAACAGTAAAAAGGTGAATTAATTGATGTGAATGGAAAAATGTATCCTAGGATAGCGGGGGAATTTCCTAAATTACTTAACCATATTTATAACCATGTCTCAATTATTTATTGCCTATTAGAGTTAATAATTGTCAGTTACGAACTCTTAATAAAAGCCTTAATATTTTCCTGCTCAGTCCGGAGTGTAAATACTAAGATTAATTCCTTTGTGGTACCTAGACTATCTCAAAATCATATGTTGATAATTACCAAATAAATGCAGTCGTTTGTCGCGCAAAGCATTTAGCAATATTAGTTGAAAGGAATTAAAACAAGTTAAATGAGAGAAACAGGTGATAAATATTAATTACGTAATATTAGAAATCAAACCCCCATCCTAGGATACAAATGAAAATTACTCAGACATTAACGGAGATAAGAAGATTACACAGATAGATTTTGACATTAATTCAGAGGAAGAACTGGTCTGTTCTCGCTCTCACTGCTGCTCTTCTATTTCTTTTGTTACTGCGTGAGTGTGGAATGTTGTGGTGTTACGGAGGAAATTAAATGAAAGGGAATGGATGAGTGTGGTGAGCGAATTCTTCAGACTCCCGTCGTGCGTGGTGTGTTTTATGCAGTTAAGGTGGTGGGTTTATATAGAGGTTTGGATCCGTACGAATTTGATAATTTGATTGCAGATGAAGAAGAGCATTGATTGCTTCATTGATTGCGCAGGGGACAGAGATGAATACGCGTGCGGAGTAGATGGATAAGTTGCGGGCGAGTCGAGCGAGTTGCAGACGACGGCGCGAAGAAGATACTGGTCGCGACTGATAATTAGTCACGGTACTGTTGGTGTCCGCCTGTGGTACCGCCCAATAAGTGGCGGTTGTGTGCCTCTGGTCCGCCTGTGGTACCGCCCAATAAGTGGCGGTTGTGTGTGTGGTGTCCGTCGGGCGGTAGCGTTGTGTGTTGTCCGCCTGTTAAGAGGCGGTACCCTCTGTGTTGTCCGCCTCGCGGTTGCCTATGCCTCGTCCGCCTCGCGGTTGCAATTGATGGGTGCGGACGTCTCAGCCCCTTCTCATCCGATATTATGTATATTATATATTTATATATATATAACAATCTTCAATCGGCTCTACATTCTTCGTTATAAGTCCGTTTTCTGAGCCGTTTGCGTCTACGCGTTCGTCTCTTTGTCCACTTCACTCCCGGCTTGGTTTTCCTCATGTTAAACCAATAATTTTGTGAGATAAACAATAAAACATAAACTAGAGGAAAACTAACCGAAGTGGAGAAATGAGCAAGAAAAGTGCTAATATTATACATGAAATACACCTATAAATCATGCTCATTTGGACACTTATCATCAGTGAATCGAGAATAATCCGAGGAACGTACGATGAAACGGTAGAGTAATTCCATGGTGAAAGGTACGACTTTCTCATGCCCTGTATGCTAACGAGGTTTCCTCGATTTGTGTGTTTGTGTGTTTATATGAAATCACCTAATCAAGATAAATGCACGAATATGATTTATTGAATTTTCGTATATCTTGTGATTATCACCCATTGATTGAGTTGTGGCTAAACTATGAAGTTTGTATAATTCATGAAAGACATAATTGTTGGATGAAGTGCTTAGTTGCTTGGATGTGCAAGTGTGCTAACCATGAGGTATTGATTGGAAATTCTCACTAACTCCCTAATTATGAGACCTTCCTAACTTTAAGAAATTGGTAATTTGGAGTTTGTGAGAAGCCCGATATAGTTTCGGCCACGCGTGAGAACGAGGAAATATGAGAGGTTGTTATCCGAGTTCTGGCATAACCTTCCCACCATGGTCTAGACCCTTTATGGGCAGCAACCCGGGGAAGTAAGTCAATCTTAAGCCCGGTGGTGAGATAGTCTTGTCTCTGCCCGGAGGTCAACCGACTTGACTTAATAATTATTCAAGAGAAGGATAATTGGTGAAGTAAAGATCACGACTAGTGTGAGTCATTGATCAAGAGATAAGAGTTAAAAACATCTGATTAACCCGGATGGGAAATTAAATAACATTGTGATGAGGTTTGAGCTTGAGAAGAGAATCTCAAGGCCTTGGTGACTATTGAATTGATGACTTGTGAATTGTTCCATTGTATGAGTTATGCTCTATGTATGAGTGTTTCATTTGCATGATTACGTTGTTGTTCATATTAGCATGTATACTTGAAATAAAATGAACTTCATGTATGCGACGAAGTAGTCGGCGTTCCCCCGTTAGCACGCGGGGTATGCAAATTTCATGCCAGCAAGTTGTGTTGAGCCCCTTTGGGGCCACCCATTTTTATTTTAGGTACTCGAGAAGGTTGAATGGTTGATGAGAGGAACTGGACTTTGTACTATGCTAGTTAGTGAATTTTGATTGGAGTACAGAGTTGTACACGGGCTTGTAGCCTTTTGGGTAGCCGGTGTGCCACGTTGTACACCTTTTTGGTATTTGGATTATGGAGACTTGATAGACTTGAGTGAGATGTTGAACTCATAGATGGTTGTATAGACTTGTGAGAAATGATGTATTTTGGGTTGTAACTTAGTAGACACGGTATAGTGGCTTGTAAGTGTTGAGCCTTGTATTGACTGCATGAAATACCCCGAACTTAAATATAGGGATTAAAATTAATCTAATACGTATTTAAGGGCCTAATGACGCCTAAGTAATATTGGTAAGGAAAAATAAATCCAAAAGAAATGAAGAAATGCTTAAAAGCGAAAAACGCGAAATAAGCGTTAAATAACCATAGGAGGTATGAGACCTCGGTTAACGCATTATATGGATTCTAAGGGCTTGATAAGACCTAAATAATATCTGGGAACAACTCCCGAAGAAAACGGATCCAAATAATGTATTAAAACGCTAATAGAGCATTAATGCACGTTTTTCGAGAAAACCCGAAAACGTGACTTTAAGTGGTCAAACGAACCCGTAAAAATTATAAATCATTAAATAAAATGATTAAGCAATTATGGAAGCTTAATAATCAATAAAAATAATTAAACGAGAAAATTCCGGAAAACGGGCCCGGTTAGTGAATAGTACCGAAACCGGGTAAAATAAACGAGCGTTTCTGTAAAAGACGAAAAACGCTCCAACTAGTAATACAGTAGGGGGACAGATTTTTATTAAGTCAAATAACCCACACACACACATGTAACTAGCTAATTAATTAAAGGGCCAAAAAGCAAAAGTACCAAAAAGTAAAAAGGTATTTACCTTACCTCTCTCCCTCACCCTTCATTTCTCCTCTCTCTCGCGTGGGTTCTCCTCACCCAGCGATTTCTCCCTCTCTTCTTCTCTCTGTTGGCGATTTTTGGAAGCTCCAAAGAGACAACCATGGCAGCTCACCTTCTCAAGCTTGCCCAAGCCTTATTAAGGCTCCAAATCAAAAACAATTACATATTTGAACTCCCCTCAACATTCTCTACAATTCTATCTTTTCAAAATTCGAAAAGGAAGAACCTCACCTCCATGGGTATTCCTCGTTTGCAGGTTTGAGACCACCATTGGAAGCTCCTCCTTCTTCTTGATGTTTTAAGGTAAAAATAATCAAGAAAACTCTACCTTTTCTAGCCCTTGTTGGCAAAACGAAATTTATGTCGAACCCTAGCCTTGTTCTTTGTGTTCCAGCCGACTTTGGCTTCTCCATGGGCTAGGAACTTCACTCTCTTGCTAACCGAAGACCCCACTCATTGGTGGTAAGGTAATGTTCTTTCTAAACCCTAAAAATAACTAAATTCTAGGGTTAGTTGTGAATGAATGATAAGTTAGAATTGTGTGTTGGTATGGGCTGTAGCAGTGGAGTGTGGACTACATTTGGAACCGAGAACAAGAAGGAAAGGAAGGAAGAGAAAGAAGGAAGGAAGAGAAGAAAGAAGAGGAACAAAAATCACAAGGTAAATGCCTTACCGTGAGTTAGGTTTGTATGGTGTAGTGTAACAGTTTTGAGTATTGGAAATGAGTAGTGTTTATGGAATGAGTAATAAGTATGTTGTGGTATAGTGAGGAAAAGTAATGTAACAGTTTTGAAGATTTTAAATGATGTTTGAAAGCTTGGGAAAACTTTGGGTAATGGATATGTATGTGCAGGAAATCATTGTGTATTAGTGAAGTTGGAATGTGAGTATTAATATCTTGAATAAACAGGTTGTGTGAATGAGTAATTGTGAGTTAATATGTGTGGGCAATGTTAAAAATATAGGGGAACCTCTGCCCAAATTGTATGGAAATAGGAGGACTTAGTTGTGTAAGAGGAGGAAACTACCTTGGTAATAATCAGGTATATTTGGAGAATTCAAAGTGAGTGGTTTAACACCTTGAAACAGATTTGGAAGAGAATTTAAGTATTAGGATGGAACTAGGATTGAGGTAATGCATTGAGGATGTTAGGAGTAGCATTAGTAGAGGGAGTATTGAATGGTAAAGGGGAAAGGAAAAATCTGTGGAAATCGTTGAAGAAAGAAAAACTGTAACAGTGGAGGAAACTGACAGTGGAGTGTAATTGTAACAGATTTGAATAGATATGGTTTGGGCTAGTTTAAAATGCTTAAACAAAGTTAAAACATACTAGATTATATGTGGAAATATTAGGGAAGAGATTGGTAGAAGTTTGGAGTTGAAACAAACTCAAAAACTCATATATGTTACAATACTGTAACTAGTCCGGGTTTGCAAACTAGCGCACAAACCCGGACTAGCCTAAAAACACGACATAAAGTTTTTACAAGGGATGGTCCGGGTTTACAAACCAAGACACTAACCCGGACCACCCCAAAAACATACCCGTAACATACCCAAACAAGTGGTCCGGGTTTGCAAAGGAATAACAAACCCGGACGAGGCATAAAAAGCACCCGTAACTCACAATTACATGTGGTCCGGGTTTGTATACTAGGGTGTAAACCCGGACCACACAAAATATGCCCAGAAACCGAATTCCAGTGTTGGTCCGGGTTTGTAGCCCCGGACCACCCCAAATTTTGTCCAGAAAGTGCTATCTTGCATTCTAATGATGGGGAATTGAATGGTAATGATAGTATAAGGTAATTAAGACATGATTAATGATGTTTAAAGGTCATTAAGGCTATAAACAAGCTTAGGAAATAATTTTAAGTAAGTAACATAAGTAAAGGTATTTGAACAATGAAGAATTAGTAAGTGTAAACTAGGAAACTCTAGTAAAGTAATGAGTAAGGTTAATTATGGATAATTGACCACCCGACTGTATGTATGTGATAGGATTTGATTAGTCGAACACCGAAGAGGAGTCGGTGAGTCCGAAATCAATGGTGAAAGGTATGATTTCTTCATGCCCTGTATCCTAATCTGGTTACCCCGATTTGTGTGCTTATTTGATCACCTAAATAAGATTAATGCATGAATCGGACTATATTGCACTTACCTGTGCTTGACTTATGTTGTTCTTGATAATTATTGTCTTGAACAATAGTTTGTATAATTCATGAAATATATGAATGATGATGAAGTGAAATTGTATCTCGTAGTGTACTTGTATATTGTATTGTATTGTGTATGGATGTGTATATGAATAATGTATTTGTGTATGTGGTTGAATGAATGACTTCTACTAATTCCTAACTACCTAACTCCTAACTTAAGTGAGTAAATTGGAATGAGTAGAAGTCCGATATAGCTTCGGCCACGCGTGAGGATGAGGAGACACAAGAGGTTGGATCCGATTCCTGACTCTTAAACTGGTCCGCGGCCCAAACCCCTTAAATGGGTAGCATCCCGGATTGGTGAGTCAAGTAAATCCCGGTGGTGGGACGGAGTAGTCCCCGGGCCGGAGGTCCCGACGACTTAACATGAGTAAGAGTAAGTAAGTAAGTATGTATGAGTAAGCTAAGTAACGAGTAATAGAGTAAAATCCACCGATTAACCGGTGTGGAACGTACAAGTACAATTAGGTGACTAACAAGGATGGTGTATTGTGTATGTATTGCGTATGTATAGATTATGTATTGTACATTGTGGATTCGGGAAAGGTAAGTATGTAACTGTTGGCTTGTATGGTTTACCCTGTATGTATTGAATTGTATGTATGTATTCCTTGTGTAAAGTATTGTAGTATTATGTATGAAGGCATGTATGTATGAATAAAATGAACTGCATGTATTCGACCAAGTGGTCGGCGTACCCTCACTAGTACGCGGGGTATGCGGTTATCATGTTCAGCGAAAGCTGACCCCTTCGGGGGAACGTTTTTAGTGTGCAGGTACCCGAAGAGGATATGGTCAAGGCACGAGACCGGTGACTACATATGGATAGTAGTAGTAGAATGTAGAGGTGTACTAATTAGCACACCCCTTGTACTTAGGAAGTAAGTAGTTGAGAGGAATGGGTAGACGTAGACTCTTAGTGAGTATGTATGAACTTGGGAGAAGTATTGTATTTGACTTGGAACCTAGTAAACTCGGTATGTGGATTATATTGTATTGAACTTGGAGTATTGTATTGAATGAAGGTTCTAGTATTTGATTTGGTAATTGAAGTATGTATTGTAAGTGTGTAGTACTCGGATATTCCAGTCCATCAGACCGATGCTGTATGTAGCAGTAGTAGTAGCCTTGTTAGTCACGTGGGTGACTAACGGCATTGTATCACCCATTGTATGTATGTAAGTATCCGCTGCGTGAGTCTGGATTGTATAAGGAGATTGGACGGTAATGACAGTATTATCAGTAGGGGTGTTACAAAAAGTGGATATCAGAGCGAAGTATCGCTCTGATGACTGGAAGTATCGAGTTTAGGAAATACCGAGTTAGGATTTAGAAGCATTGGGCTAAGGGCTGAGTGTTAGCATTAGAGATATGCTAGTTAGGAACTCCCGGTGAGTACCGGATACCTACAATACCAGACCCGCCCTCCATAAACCCCTTTGTATAACTTTGGAAAGTACGCCAGAGAGAAGGAAAGTCCTCTCATACTCGGGAAAACCCGATCTGGCAGTTATGAAGTCACAGTACGGTAACATGAACCGACATGTAGTAGATCCCAAGAACTGGAAGTCCCGGAAATGGATCCCGGTTGAACAACAATATCCGCACTTAATAGCGGTAGGATGAGCGCTCCAACCATGAGGAGGCTACAACTTACAACAGCATGGGGCGACATGCTTAGCAGTCGCGGAACCTGGCTAATCAACCAGCAACAGGAAAAGAAGCATTAACCGTGCAACGAAATGGGAAAGGGCAGTAATGGAGCCAAGACACAAGTCTATGGAACAGTAATAGCTGGATAATACCACCAAAGGCATACCAGCTGACTAAGGACATAGTCAGGAGCGGTTCACTCCAAAACTATAACGCCATTAAGGTTACAATACCTGGCCAACATAGCTCGAACAGCTACAGGAACATTCACAAGATATAATCAGACAGGACTACAGAAGTAGTGCCTGAACAAGCTGAAAGCTCAGTAACCACAAAATGTGTGGGAACGAGCAGCAAGGGAAAAAAAAGAACAAATAATTAGGGATCTCCAAGGATTGGAGAGGTACCCTGATCAAAGACAGCCATGTCAAACTTACTGAGAAGTTACTCAGAAGATTAATTAACCTAAGTAGACGATCAATAAGATCAAAGGGAGAGTCAACAAAACTATCAAATACCAGTGGAAACCATACCGGACCGGTATCGGTTTAACAAAAACCAACGTACCACACCCCAACAGTACCACGCACTTGCCACGGCAAGTGCAGTAGAACAGGAACATGTAGAGGAACTTTAAACACCACAGGTACATAGTAATGTACCGTGACAGCAGTGAAACAACTATAGGATCACAAATCCTGAAAGCTAGAGGAATCGAACCTTGGAAAGGCCTGACGACCTGATCATTATATAAGAACACACCAGTCAGCGGGAAGCTGGACTTGGTCAAGATTTCGAACATGGCTGTGCCATGAAGAACCTCTTTTAACACCGAACTGTTATTTTTCAAAACCAAGTTTTCTTTCACACCACAAACCTCCTTTTAAACCTTGGACTTTTAAAACCAAACCAACAGAATTACAGTGAGTATCATAGATTGATACAAGAGGAGTTTGACAATAGAATACTTCACCTAGGCGTGTGACGAACACTACGAGTGTGCCCAATTACGGGATGTGGGACAACCGCACTCCGAAGGAGCTTGCGGGCCTGACACATAGTTAGGTAAGTGGTAACGTATCAACATGGTACCCCACGTATGTATACATGTAGTGTACGAAACACGGGAAGTAGTCAACTCTGTTCTACGGACCATGAGTAAATGCAAGCAGAACAGCTGGACACCACAGACGATAAAGGAGAAGGAACTCAACTAAGAAGTAAGTATAAAGAACTTAGAGAAACCATCTGAAAGTAAGGAATAAGAACTAGAGAGTGCAAGGAGCACAGACTAGTAAGTATAGACATTGGATATGTCTCAAAGACATCAAGCAGATACATGACAGCTGGAAAGTATACCCAGCCTAAACACAATAAGGCAATCGCCTAATGTGAACACCACAACACTAAACAACGGGACAGAGTTCCCAAGAGCAATCACAGGATTACCACTAAATATAAACCATCATCGAAGAGGACATTTAAACCCTAGTCTCAAGCACTAGGAGCAAGTATAAACGGTCTACCCAATGACGGGAGACGTTTAACCCGAAAGGGAATAGCTTAAATATAATACCACAAGGTGGTATGGTAGACACAACATATTATTAATATTAGCCGGATGTAACGGCATAACCTGACAACACCCGGAGCAATCCTTGAAGGGTGTCTGAATTGCAACAGTCGAACGACAGCGACATGATAAAAGCACAGAAGTTAGAACGAACACTCGGTTAAGACGCCGAAGGGATTTCACTTAACAGGAAATGCCCTAAATTACGAAGAGGCGCTGATTAACACCAGAATGCCTAAAGGACCTCCTATGAACGGAAGCGTGATGTCACGACTTACCAAGAGCCCAGTAATACCTCCAGCCTATGGGGTATACAAGGAGTGAAAATGTGTATAAGCAGCTTGCAAAGAGCATAGCTTGCAGCAATAGGGCTTACATGCCACAAACCAACTACGTTATGTAAACTTGAACGATTGCAAAACCCACACCATTTAATAACAAGACTTGCAAGAGATATTGTCTTATACGACAAAGAAATCAACAACTAGACCATCAATTCAGACCCAACATCCTGAGTGGCTTGAGTAATGGCCAACTCAGTGTCACCGTCACTAGAGCATCAGTCTAGTATACAGTTGACAAGCTTTTAGTTACCTTCATGCCTTCTGTAGCAATGGTAGCACAGAGGCATAAGAATCATGATAATGCCAACATTGGCCTAGTCCACACTTGGACACTACGAGAAGAAACCCAAGGGAAGGTACCCCTCGTTAGCCAAAGACCACCAATGTGGTGAAGATGTGAACCCTTAGAAAGGCTTCCATCTATTATAACAGAAAAGCCTACGCATAGATATTGCCCAAGGGCGATGGAATAAGGAAATAAGATTTCCAAACCATTATAACTTAAGGAGTAAGCAGTAAGGGTGTTACACTTTTTTTTTTGGTTGGGGCATTTCATGAACTTGCCATCATATTTTGGCATTTCATGAAATTTCCCATCTTAGTTTATAATATTTTTTGAGTAAATTACTCAGAACCCCCTTGAGGATTTAGGATATTACAGTTAACCCCCTTGTGTTTATCATAATTACTGGTAACCACCTTGAGGTTAAGGTATCTTTGACTACGAGCCCCAAACTATAACTCTGTTATCAAGAAGTTAACTACGTGTTAACCTATCAGCTTAATCATATAATAAGGTCATGCTGGACAAAAAACACTACTAAGTTGTATTATTATTTTCCTAAAAATGTCAACCTTCCTTGAAAATGCATCTAAACGGGATGAGAGAGAGTTAGATTATGTTGATTAAATAGTTTGTTGTCCAGCCTAGCATTATTAATGTTATTAAGCTGATAGGTCAACACATAGTTAACTTTTTTATCACAGAGTTATAGTTGGGGGCTCGTAGTCAAAGATACCTTAACCTTGAGGTGGTTACCAATAATTATGATAAACACGAGGGGTTAACTGTAATATCCCAAATCTTCAAGGGGGTTCTGAGTAATTTACTCTAATTTTTTCAATACCATAATAGTGTTTTAAACATATTTTATACCGACTTTTCTTCCAATTAAGTACATAATTTTTATCATAATTTTTAAATTATTTTTTCTATTGATTTAAGTTATTATTCTAAATAACTTATATTGTATTTTAATTAATATTCAGAAATGATATTTTTTGTTATATACTAAATAATATGTCATAAAGTTATCTATTTGCTATTGTACAAAGAGCAGAGTAGTTATATGTGTCACCTATATGAATTACATATATCATTATATACTAATCAGTCCAATCTGCATACCTAGTATATACACATGTGTAACACATAACAAGTTCCACTGTAATATTATCTAAATCTAATAGAGGATGCAAACTACCATACACAACTGAATCCCCCACCTAGCACGTTTGATGAAAATATGTATCCCACCTCAAGGTATTGCAAATTACTTTCCCCACCTACCACCTTTCCCCATTTTATATTTTTCAACCGTTGTTGGGCTTTCCGTTCAACTTGTCCATGCGGTTCACTGTGATTTGTTTGCATTTGGTTAGGCACTGGACCGGTTTATTTGAAAAGAAACCATTTCACTAAACATAAAACCCAATTCATTTTCCTATCTCCTCCTTCCCCGACTCACAAACCCTAACCCCCGATTACTCTTCAGTTGCTCCCTTTTCTTTTCTTTCTCCTCTACCTCTGCACTTTAATTGGTTCTTCGTGTTTTCCTCCATTGATTCGTTGATGCATTTGACAGATTTGTTGACTTGCGTTACTAGATACCACATCTTCTTCCTCTTCGATTTTGATTGTGTGTCCCTTGCGAATCCTCTGCATCTGATATGCTAATCTAGACTCGGATTTGGTATTTTCTTGTCAATGTTGTATCCCACTAGAGAAAATTTGTATTTTTGGAAGTGCTATCATTGAATCTATCCTCCGTTAATTATTCAATGGGTTGTTGAAGCGATTCCAGTTATGATTTTGCTGCTCCTGTTGTTAGGCAAAATACTATAAAAGCATCTTACCCACTAATGGGCAGTGAACCGAGTCAAAGTAATACAACAAGCATCGTATCAACAAAGACTTTACAAATATCTAGCTAATTATAAGTTTAGTAAATGTGCATAAATATATACCAAATTGCATAAATAGAAATTGTTGGGTTCTAGGGTTTTTTGTGTGATTTTTAAAAAGAAAAAGCAATAAACCTAATCTAGCTAATATAAGATAGGTGTATCCAAAAGCAATAAATTTATTTAAATTATATATAAAAAATATGCATGAATATATATATAAAGATTTACATATATTGGAAATAACATATATTAATATTTGGCTAAATTAAGCACAAATATATGAAAGACGAGGAAAGGGAATACCATTCCCTAGAATTGTGGGGAAATGGTTGTAGAGTGATGTGGGGGGTTTTTAAAATTCAAAGTGGCAAAAAAATATAATTTTTAAAATACAAAACAAACAATCACAAAGGGAATGATGTCATTCCCTTATTATTTGATGAATTGACCCATCTAAAAATCAGGAACTTTTTGTGGCCCATGCAGGTCTCGAACCTAATCTAACTAATATAAGATAGGTGTATCCAAAAGCAATAAATTTATTTAAATTATATATAAAAAATATTTTAATATTTAAAAAAATACATGAATATATATTAATATTTTTAAATAATAATATATATAAAGATTTACATATATTACAAATAACATATATTAATATTTGGCTATATAAAGCACGAATAGATGAAAGATGAGGAAAGAGAATACCATTCCCTAGAATTGTGGGGGAAATGGTTGTAGAGTGATGTGGGGGGTTTTAAAACTCAAAGTGGCAGAGAACAAAATTTTTAAAAATGCAAAACAAGCAATCTCGCGTTATTAGCTCGACGCTCTAACCAACTGAGCAAATAGACCAATACGCTTAACAAGCTCATTAACTTATATAAATTAACAACCCTGTATTGTAGTAATGTTTGTGCATACACTGTTTAAATTAATGGGAAATTTCAAGAAATATCACTATATTTTTTACTAATTCATGAAATACCCCAAAAATAAAAGAAAGTCATAAAATATCACTACATTTTTACAAAAGTCCATGAAATACACCATAGTCATGTACAGAATAAAAAAAAAGACTGAAATCCCTCTAATAGTTAACAGAGTACTTTTTAAAGTTCACAATGTGCCCTTAAGTGTTAAAAAATTCACAAATAATCAAAATACTATAAAAATAAAAAAAATTAAGAAAATTGAATAAAAAATTTAAAACCATAAAATAATGAAAATTTAAATATTCTTAGATTTATTTTTCAATTATTCTTTATCATAAAAATGAATATAAAGTTTTAAACACATAATGTATACCAACTTTTTTACCAAGTATGCACCACAATTATGCCAATCAAATACCATAATTTACACCAGTAAATACCATTATTTATACCATACATTTTTTAATTACCTTTTTTAAAGAAATTATTTATTAAAAATAATTAAATAAATAATATTTTTCAAAAAATATAGATTATTTATTCAAAATAAATTATGTATTTTAAAAATTTATATTCTATTTTGTGAATAACTTTATGACATAATATTATTTGTTATCAAGTTATCTGTAAAGTAGAATATTATTTTTTTTAAATAAGTTTTCTATATATTAGTTAAAAGTAAAAAATAACTTTGAATAAATCATCTAAATTGTAGAAAAACAATAATTTTAAAAATGTATGGTATAAATTATGGTACTTAATTGGCATAAATTATGGTACTTAATTGGTATAAATTAGTACAAAATTTGGCATAATTATGTTTGTAAAACACCATATTCTTTCTAATGGTATTGAATAATTTAAAAAATATATAAGAAATATTTACTTTTTTCAATATTTTAAGATATTTTGATCATTTTTTTTATTTTCAGATTTTTAAAATATTTTGATATTTTATAGTTTTCTATATTTCTATAGTATTTTAGTTTTTTTAGTGAATTTTTATGAATTTCTTAAGACTTAGGGGCATATTGTAAACTTTAAAAATACTTTTTAAACTAGTAAGGGTATTTTTGTTGTTTTCCTTCTAAGACATAATGACATTTCATGAACATTTGCAAAAAAATAGCTACATTTTGTGACTTTCTTTTTTTTGGTTGGGGCATTTCATGGATTTGCCAATAATATTTGGCATTTCTTGAAATTTCTCATCTTTGTTCTATAGTAAAATTTTCAGTACCATAATAGTGTTTTAAACACACAATTTATTCCGAATTTTCTTCCAATTAAGTACCATAATTTTTATCATACACTTTTAAAATATTTTTTCTACTGGTTTAAATTATTTATTCTAAATAGCTTAAATTATATTTTTAATTAGAATTTAGAAATAATATTTTTAAATTTTATATTCTATTTTACAAATAATGACATAATATTTTTTGTTATATACTAAATATTATGTCATAAAGTTATCTATTTGCTATTGTACAAAGAGCAGAGTAGTTATATGTGTCACCTATATGAATTACATATATCATTATATACTAATCAGTCTAATCTGCATACCTAGTATATACACATGTATAACATATAACAAGTTCCACTGTAATTTATCTAACTCTAATAGAGGATGCAAACTACCATATACAACTGAATCCCTCACCCAACACATTTGACGAAATTACGTATCCCACCACAAGGTTTTGTTAATTACTTTCCCTACCTATCACCTTTCCCCATTTTATATTTTTCAACCTTTGTTGGGCTTTCTGTTTAACTTGTCCATGTGGTTCACTATGATTTGTTTGCAATGGGTTAGGCACTTGACCGGTTTTATTTGAAAAGAAACCATTTCACTAAATATAAAACCCAATTCATTTTCCCATCTCCCCCTTCCCGGACTCGTAAACCCTAACCCCCGATTACTCTTCAGTTGCTCCTTTCTTCTTCTTGCTCCCTTACCTCTACACTTTAACTGTCCTCGTGTTTTCCTCCATTGATTTGTTGATGCATTTGACAGATTTGTTGACTTGCGTTACTAGATACCACATCTTTTTCCTCTTCGATTTTGACTGTGTGTCCCTTGCGAACCCTATGCATCTGATATGCTAATCTAGACTCGGATTTGGTATTTGCTTGTCAATGTCGTATCCCATTAGAGAAAATTTGTATTTTGGAAGTGTTATCATTGAATCTATCCTCTGTTAATTTATTCAATAGGTTGTTGAAGCGATTCTAGTTATGATTTTGCTGCTCCCGTTGTTAGGCAAAATACAATAAAAGCATCTTACCAACTAATGGGCAGTGAACCGAGTCGAAGTAATACAACAAGTGTCGTATCAACAAAGACTTTACAACTATCTAGCTAATTATAAGTTTAGTAAATGTGCATAAATATATACCAAATTGCATAAATAGAAATGGTGGGTTTTAGGAGTTTTTTTGTTTGATTTTTTTTAAGAAAAAGCAATAAACCTAATCTAACTAATATAAGATAGGTGTATCCAAAAGCAATAAATTTATTTAAATTATATATAAAAAATATTAAAATATTTAACAATATACATGAAGATATATTAATATTTTTAAATAATAATAATATGTATAAAGATTTACATATATTAGAAATAACATATATTAATATTTGGCTAAATTAAGCACAAATAGATGAAAGCCGAGGAAAGGGAATAACATTCCCTAGAATTGTGGGGGAAATTGTTGTAGAGTGATGTGGGGGTTTTAAAACTCAAAGTGGCAGAAACAGAATTTTTAAAAATTCAAAATAAACAATCATAAAGGGAATGATGTCGTTCTCTTATTATTTGATGAATTGACCCATCTAAAAAATAGGAACTTTTTGTGGCCCATGCAGGTCTCGAACCTAATCTAACTAATATAAATAGGTGTATCCAAAAGCAATAAATTTATTTAAATTATAAATAAAAAATATTTTAATATTTAAAATATATACATGAATATATAATATTATATATAAATTAATATTTGGCTAAATTAAGCACAAATAGATGAAAGATGAAAGATGAGGAAAGGGAATACCATTCCCTAGAATTGTGGGGGAAATGGTTGTAAAGTAATGTGGGGGTTTTTAAAACTCAAAGTGGTGGAAACAGAATTTTTAAAAATGTAAAACAAGCAATCACAAAAGGAATGATGTCGTTCCATTATTATTTGATGAATTACCCATCTAAAAAATAGAAACTTTTTGTGGCACGACGCTCTAACCAACTGAGCTAATAGGCCAATATGCTTAACTAGCTCATTAACTTATATAAATTAACAACCCTGTATTGTAGTAATGTTTGTGCAAACACTGTTTAAATTAATGGGAAATTTCAAGAAATATCACTATATTTTTTACTAATTCATGAAATACCCCAAAATAAAAGAAAGTCATAAAATGTCACTACATTTTTACAAAAGTCCATGAAATACCACTATAGTCATGTACAGAATAAAAAAAAGACAGAACTACCCCTAATAGTTAACAAAGTACTTTTTAAAGTTCACAATGTGCCCTTAAGTGTTAAAAAATTCACAAATAATCAAAATACTATAAAAATAAAAAATAAAAAAATTAAGAAAATTGAATAAAAAATTTAAAACCATAAAATATTGAAAATTTAAATATTTCTTAGATTTATTTTTCAGTTATTCATTATCATAAAAATGAATACAAAGTTTTAAACACATAAAGTATACCAACTTTTTTACCAAGTATGTACCACAATTATGCCAATCAAATACCATAATTTACACCAATTAAGAATCGTTATTTATACCATACAATTTTAAATTATCTTTTTTTCAAAAAATTATTTATTATAAATAATTAAATAAATAATACTTTCGAAAAATATTGATTATTTATTCAAAATAAATTATGTATTATTTTAAAATTTTATATTCTATTTTGTGGATAACTTTATGATGTAATATTTTGTTATCAAGTTATCTTTAAAATAGAAAATAATTTTTAAAAAAATGTTTTCTATATATTAGTTAAAAGTAAAAAATAACTTTGAATAAATAATCTAAATTGGTAGAAACAAATAATTTAAAAATGTATGGTATAAATTATGGTACCTAATTGGCATAATTTATGGTACTTAATTGGTATAATTAGTAAAAACACCATATTCATTTTAATGGTATTGAATAATTTAAAAAAATCTAAGAAACATTTAGTTTTTTCAATATTTTAAGATATTTTGATCATTTTTTTATTTTTCAGATTTTTCAAATATTTTGATTTTTTATAGTTTTCTATATTTGTATAGTATTTTAGTTTTTTTTTTGTGAATTTTTGTGAATTTCTTAAGACTTAGGGGCATATTGTGAACTTTAAAAGTACTTTTTAAACTATTAAGGATATTTTTGTCTTTTTTCCTTTTAAGAGATAATGACATTTCATGAACTTTTGTAAAAATGCTGTGACATTTCGTGACTTTCTTTTTTTTTGGTTGGGGCATTTCATGGATTTGCCAATAATATTTTGGCATTTCTTAAAATTTCCCATCTTTGTTTTATAGTAAAATTTCAGTACCATAATAGTGTTTTAAACACATAATTTATACCGAATATTCTTCCAATTAAGTACCATAATTTTTATCATACACTTTTACAATATTTTATATTGGTTTAAATTATTTATTCTAAATAACTTATATTATATTTTTAATTAATATTCAGAAATAATATTTTAAAATTTAATATGCTATTTACAGATGATAACATAATATTTTTTGTTATATACTAAATATTATGTCATAAAGTTATCTATTTGCTATTGTACAAAGAGCATAGTAGTTATATGTGTCACCTATATGAATTACATATATCATTATATACTAATCAGTCTAATCTGCATTCCTAGAATATACAGATGTGTAACATATAACAAGTTCCATTGTAATTTATCTAACTCTAATAGAGGATGCAAACTACCATATACAACTGAATCCCTCACCCAACACGTTTGACGAAATTACGTATCCCATCACAATGTATTCTAAATTACTTTCCCTACCTATCGTCTTTCCCCATTTTATATTTTTCAACCTTTGTTGGGCTTTCCGTTCAACTTGTCCATGTGGTTCACTATGATTTGTTTGCAATGGGTTAGGCACTGGACCGGTTTTATTTGAAAAGAAACCATTTCACTAAATATAAAACCCAATTCATTTTCCCATCTCCCCCCTTCCCCGACTCGTAAACCCTAACCCCCGATTCTCTTCAGTTGCTCCTTTTTCTTCTCTTGCTCCCTTACCTCTACACTTTAACTGTTCCTCGTGTTTTCCTCCATTGATTCGTTGATGCATTTGACAAATTTGTTGACTTACGTTACTAGATACCACATCTTCTTCCTCTTCGATTTTGATTGTGTGTCCCTTGCGAACCCTATGCATCTGTTATGCTAATCTAGACTCGGATTTGGTATTTGCTTGTCAATGTCGTATCCCACTAGGGAAATTTGAATTTTCGGAAGTGCTATCAATGAATCTATCCTCCATTAATTTATTCAATGGGTTGTTGAAGCGATTCTAGTTATGATTTTGCTGCTCCTGTTGTTAGGCAAAATACTATAAAAGCATCTGACAAACTAATGGGCGGTGAACCGAGTCGAAGTAATACAACAAGTGTCATATCAACAAAGACTTTACAACTATCTAGCTAATTATAAGTTTAGTAAATGTGCATAAATATATACCAAATTGCATAAATAGAAATTTTTGGGTTTTAGGGTTTTTTTGTTCGATTTAAAAAAAATAAAAAGCAATAAACCTAATCTAACTAATCTAGGATAAATGTATCCAAAAGCAATAAATTTATTTATATTATATATTAAAAATATTTAAATATTTAAAAAATATACATGAATATATATTAATATATAAATAAGAATATATATAATGATTTACATATATTAGGAATAACATAAATTAAGAACGAATAGATGAAAGACGAGGAAAGGAATACCATTCCCAAGAATTGTGGGGGAAATGGTTGTAGAGTGATGTGGGAGGTTTTTTTAAACTCAAAGTGGCAGAAACAGAATTTCTAAAAATGCAAAACAAACAATCACAAAGGAATGATGTCGTTCCCTTATTATTTGATCCCCATCTAAAATCTAAAGAAAAACATTTTGTGGCCCATGCAGGTCTCGAACCTGCGACCTTCGCGTTATTAGCACGACGCTCTAACCAACTGAGCTAATAGGCCAATATGCTTACAAGCTCACTAACTTAAATAAATTAACAACCCTATATTGTAGTAATGTTTGCACGTACTCTGTTTAAATTCATGGGAAATGTAACACCCCAACCGCTAATCCTTCCATTATCCTCTAATCCTTCCCATAATTACCTTACTCGCAGCGAATACTTACCTACTCCCGGCGGGTGATACAATGCCATTAACCATCCAAGGTTAACAAGGCTACTACTACTTACCGTATCGGTCTGACGATTAGAATGAATACATACATACTACATACTTTACAATACCAATACTTAGCTTACATTTGATTACCGAGTATACCGAATATATGAATTACATTCATGTCTACTTCCCAAAAATGATGAGTTTATACAACTACTCCTTCACAACCAATCAAGAATTCAATATCCCAAAAAGGTGTACCACATGGTACACCGGCTACCCAAAAGCTCTAGCCGTGTACAACTCGGTACACTATTCCAATTCCTACTAACTACTCCAAAAAGAATTACATGCGGCCCTTACTCTACCTTCACGCCTCGCGGGTACCTGTGGAGTAAAAACATTCCCCCTAGGGGGTCAGCTTACGCTGCATATGATAACCGCATACCCCGCGTACTAGCGAGGGTACGCCAACTATTTGGTCGAGTACATGCGGTTCGTTTCATTCATACATACATACATGCTTCATACAATACAATACAATACATTCATTTTACCAAGCATACATACATACAATGCATACAAGGAATACAATACAAGTCATTCATTCATAATACCATACTCACCGCATCACGGAGATACAATTCTCCAATACATACAAGGTCTTGTTAGCCTTATTACACACCCGGGTTAATCGGGTGTTCAATACTTTTACTCCGGGTCAAAGACTTACAATAGTCAAGACCAATACAAATACAATACATACTTCTTACATACTTTACTTCCAGTTAAGTCGGTATGACCTCCGGGCAGGGAGTACTATCTCCCACCACCGGGCTTTGAGATGGCACACTAATCCAGGATGCTACCCATACAAAGGGAATTAGTCCAAGGAAAAAGATCATAGCCAGGATTCGGTTCCAACCTCTTGTGGTTCCTTATCCTCACGCGTGGCCGAAACTATATCGGCTATCTCATTCCATTACTCATTACTCATGTCAGGAGCTAGATTGTTAGGAATTAGTAGTAAGTCCATACTTACTTTCCATACATACTTACAATACACATGTACTCATACTTACACATACACTTCATTCTCATACATACATTTCATGAATTATACAAACTATTTGTTCAAGAAGAATACAACAAGAACAGTATAGTTCAAACACATTTATGTGCAATATAAATCCGATTCATGCATTTATATCTTGGTGATCACATAAGCACACAAATCGGGTAACCAAGTTAGGATACAGGGCATGAGGGAATCATACCGTACACCGTCGAATACGTACTACCGGTTCCTTTGGAGATCAACTATTTGATTCCTATACATACATGAAGTAGTATGATCAATGATCTATTATTGATCTAACTTACTCCTTCATTGTTACTTTCAATGTATACTTGCTACTTTATTACTTTCCTACTTGGTTATAAAACCATTCTTTCCTTTACTACTTCTTACACTTGTTTCCTTACTCATTTACTTACTTTCTTACCTTTACTACTTCATTAATGGTGCTCTACTATATATATATATGCATATATGTGTGTAGGCATATATATATGTATACATGATAACTATAATCATATAATTAAAACATTTTTTTTTGTCAGGACCGGACTTGCGACCTACCTTGCAAGTCCGGTCCATTCCAGTAGCTCAGGTTACGGAAATTCTCTGGCCGACCGGACTTGCAAGTCCGGTCGCAAGTCCGGTCCATTCCAGAAGGTTTCATCAGGGGAATTTTTCTGGTCCGACCGGACTTGCAAGTCCGGTCGCAAGTCCGGTCGATTCCAGTAGCTTTCTGACGGGAAAATTTCTGCTCGACCGGACTTGCAAGTCCGGTCGCAAGTCCGGTCGATTCCAGAAGCTTTCCCGTCTTGTAAATCTGGGCTCGACCGACCTTGCAAGTCCGGTCGCAGGTCCGGTCGGCCCCAGTACTTCAGTTTAAAAATCTGTTTTCAATTGCATTCTTTACCCATTGCTTCCCCAATCTTTACCAATACTTCCCACATGATTTAGCACTAATCAAACACTCTAAATCACCTTGGTTCATCCACCAAACTTACTACTCAATCCTTACATTCACTTACACATTTTTCCTAATTCTATTTCAACACTTATACTAGTTTCCTTACACTAATGCTACAGATTTTTGTTTCCTCTTCTTATGCTACAGATTTTTACTCAACTCTTATACTCCAACACTCCCTCAACTTTGCTACTCTTAGCATCTCGAATACAATTACTCACCACCGAGTTTCATCCCCTTAACATACTTCTTTCAAAATCTGTTACAACTACAAAACTCTCATTTAAACTCTCTAACTACTTCCTCTTTTTACACAAGCTAAGTCCTCTCATTTCTACCCAAAATTCGACATGGTTTCCGCTATATTTCTAACATTCTCCACACACTAATTCAGCTCACAAATTCATGTTCTCACAACCTGTTACACAATCCTCATTATACACATTTCAATACCACTACAACATCCATAAAATCCTGCACATACCCATTCAATACCCCATGTTTTCCCAAGCTTTTAAAACTCATTTAAATACTTCAAAAACTGTTACATTCTTTTCTCCAATACATTTTTACATTACTACTACTCATACTCAATACATTACTCATTTCTACTACTCCAAAAACTGTTACAATACTACATATACAACTAGCTCAAGGTAAGTACAATTACTTGTCTTGCTAGTTTTCTTTTCTTCCTTTTTCCTTCTCTTCCTTTCCTCTTCCTTTGTTCTCGGTCCCAATGAGACTCAAACACACACAAGTGCTACAGCACATACACATACACAATACCATTTAGCTTCATTTTATACTAACCCTAGAATTTAAGTTTTAGGTTTAGAAGAGAGTATTACCTTCCAATGAATGGATGAAGTTCTTGACTAGCAAGAGAACAAGATTTCTAGCCCAACCAAGGAGCCAAAATCGGCTGGAACAAGGAAGAGCAAGAGTTCAAAAACTGAAAATTCTTAAAATGCCAATGAGGGCTAGAAACAATGGATTTTCGAATTTCTTTTTACCTCAAGATGATAAGGAGGTGAAGGTGCTTCTAATGGTGGCTTCAAATCTCCAAATGGTGAATACCCATAAAATCGAAAATGGAGCTTTTAGATTTTTGAAAGGAGGGAAGTGTTCTCCTTTGCAAGGGATTACAATGGTACTAATTTTGTAATTTTTGGAGCAAGATTGGGGGTTAACAAGAGGAGAGAAGGAGGGAGTTGTGTGAGTTTCTTCCTTTCTCCTGAAAATCGCAAGGTAGAAAGAAGGAGGGGAAAAGAGAGGAATAGAGAGGAGGGCCACGTGAGAAGAGGGAAAAGTGAGGAGAGAGGTTATTTTCTTTCTTTTTTTTTGCTTTAGTTAATAGGTTTGTCTTTAGCAAATAAGACACATTAAGTGAGTGAGGAGGGGGGGGGGGGGGGAAATCGGATCCCATATGCACACTCACACAGATTTTACATTTTTAATTGCAAAGTGGACACACTAATTTCTCTATTTGCATTCTCACCCCACAACTTACCGGTTGTTACAGTTTTCACACCGTACCCGTTTCCGGAATTTTCTCGTTTAATTAATTTTATTGGTTCT
This sequence comes from Limonium bicolor, assembly GCA_023374045.1. Classification (NCBI taxonomy): domain Eukaryota; kingdom Viridiplantae; phylum Streptophyta; class Magnoliopsida; order Caryophyllales; family Plumbaginaceae; genus Limonium; species Limonium bicolor. The sequence goes on along the minus strand of CM041777.1, from coordinate 125,268,137 downwards.
AAAGCTTCACTAATATTTATTAGTGACTATTTAGTTGACCAAAATTGTTACGAGTCTATTTGACCCGTTTAAAGTCACGTTTTCCGGTTTCCTCGAAAAACGCGCTTTAAGGTTCATTTATGCTTTTAACCCATTTTAAAGGTCCGTTTCTCGGGATTTGTTCCTCATATTTATTTTAGTGTAATAGCCTTTAAAAATACAATTAGCCTAATTAATCACTGTTTTTAATTACGGGGTATTCAATCTCCCCCTTAAGAAACTTTGCCCTCAAAGTGCTCAAGGTTACCCGTTTACCATTTCTACTCATTTGGCAATTCAATTGCCACAATACATTCTACTACCACCTTACAAGGTGTTCACAATTCTTACACTACCAGCATACGCAATTCAGATACCAGGCACATACTTAGTTCAAATACCATACGCAATACTCAATCCATACATAATACTTCATTCAATTCATACAATCATACCATACACATTCGCAATACTTCACAATGTCATTCGTGTCATCTACCGACGACACCAAGCATTACTCATTACATACATACCATACACATCGTACTACATACCAAATACTACTAGCACTACTTTGTGCCAATACAATACACTTAGCACTACAGGTGCCAACCAAAATACAATTACATACATACCTACTATGCAATGCTAACCCGAAGCAATGCAAAAGCAAAAGGCTCTACCCCCCTTAAAAAGGGGACGCCCCGTACCCTCCGTGCTATACGGATACTAGACATCTAGTCTACGAATAGATCGGGGTACTTCGCCTTCATGGCGTCCTCTAATTCCCAAGTCGCTTCCTCGACGTCGTGGTTAGACCCCAAGACCTTCACCATTCGTACAGATTTATGGCGAGTGTCTCTTGTCTTGGTATCAAGGATTCGCAGTGGAGTCTCGACATATCTCATGGTCGGCTCTAGGGATAGATGTTCGGGTCTAATACATGAGAGGGATCGGCTATGTATTTCTTGAGTTGTATACATGAAAGACATCATGAACACGCCCCAATTCTTCAGGCAATGCTAGCCTATAAGCTACGGCTCCAACCCTCTCGTAATGGCATACGGCCTAAAAATTTCAGGCTCAGTTTGCCCTTCTGGCCAAATCGGAAGACACCCTTCATAGGTGAGACACGCAGGAACACTTGGTCGCCCACGGCGAACTCAAGGTCGCGTCGTCGCACATCCGCATAGGATTTCTGTCTATCTTGGGCTGCTTCATATTGGCTCGGATTTGTTGTACTTCAGCTTGTACTTGTTCTAAATACTCCGGTCCTATGGACGACTTCGCTTGACTCATCCCAACACAACGGGGTACGGCAAGGTCTACCATACAAGGCTTGGAATGGCGACATCTTAATCGAAGCAATGGTAGCTATTGTTATACGAAAAAGTCGATAAGATGAAGCTTCTCAATCCAGCTCCCCTGGAAGTCTAAGGCACAATGCCCTTAGCATATCCTCTAGTGTTTGGATGGTCCTTTCTGTCTGACCGTCGGTCTGTGGATGGAAGGCGGGTGCTAAGCTTCAACTCAGTATCAAGCGCTTCCCGTGTCGCTCTCCAGTATCTCGAAAAGAAATCTGGTGTCCGCGGTCAGATACAATGGTTTTTGGGACTCCGTGGGTCGGATGATCTCCTGTCGAATAGCTCTGCGAGCTTCGCCAGCTTCCAGGTGTCCTTCATCGGTATGAAATCGGGCAACCTTGGTGAGGCGATCGACTTTACCCAGATCATGTTGAGTCCTCCCCTAGTAGGTGGAGTCCAACAACAAAATCCATGGAGATGTCATGGAATTTCCACTCCGGAATGGGCATGGATTGCACCATTCCTCCCGGTCTTCGATGCTCAAACTTCACCTTCTGGCATGTGAGACACCTCAGAACATACTCAGTACGTATGATTTCATTCCTGACCACCAGAAGTACCTCTCATGTCTTTGTACATTTTAGAGGCTCTGGATGGACATGCAATGTCGAACAATGTGACTCACGCAGAATGCGATCCCTTAGCTCAGCATTGCTTCGGGGGACGCATAATCTGCCATTCAAACGGATCAGACCATCTTCGTGCAGTTTGAAGTCGTACTTTCGGCGCTCGAAGGTACCATCTGTAATTTTCTGTCTGATCTCTGTGAAGTAAGGGTCGCTCAACTGAGCGTCTCGCACTCGTCAACCAAGCTAGAAGAAGCGAGTAGCGAATGGAGCGAGTGTGCTCGACGACTCAGGGCGTCGGCTATTACGTTGCCTTCCCTTCTTTATACTGGAGGTGATGTCGTAATCCGAGAGGAACTCCATCCACCTCCTCTGCCTTAGGTTCAATTCTTTCTGGGGATACGTACTGTAGACTTTTTGTGGTCGGAATAGATGGTGATGCTTACCCCATAGAGATAGTGTCGCATATCTTCAAGGCGAAGACAATGGCTCCTAACTCTAGATCATGTGTCGGGTAATTCTCCTCATGCTTTTCAGCTGGCGAGAAGCATAGGCTACTACCTTGCCATGCTGCTGAGTACGCATCCCATACCCTTGCCTGATGCATCACAGTACACCTCAAATCCCTCTGTGCCTCTAGAAGAGTAAGGCCGGGCGTGAGGTCAGTGAGTCTTTCAGTTTCTGAAAGCTAGCTCGCACTCCTCTGTCCTACAAAGGGTGCATTTCTTCATCAATGCCGTCATGGGCTTAGCGACTTTCGAGAAGTCCTTTACAAACCTCCGGTAATAACCGGGCTAAACCAAGAAAGCTCCGGATGTCGGTAACAGTCTTAGGTCTAGGCCATGATCGCACTGCTTCAATTTGGATGGATCTACTGAAATGCCCGCGCTTGAGATGACATGACCGAGGAATGATACCTGATCTAGCCACAAACTCGCATTTGGAGAACTTCGCATACAGCTGGTTCTCGCGCAGTGTCTCAAGTACTTTTCTCAGTGGTTTTCATGCTCTTCTGGTGACTTCGAATACAAAGAATGTCGTCAATGAAATACTACTACCGAAGTGTCCAGCTGATCACTGAATAACCGTTCATTAGGTCCATGACTTGGCTGGTGCATAGACCACAACCGAATGGCATCACCGTGAATTCGTAGTGGCCATATCTTGTTCGGAATGCTGTTTTCTGAATGTCTTGCTCTTTGATAGCAATTGGTGGTGGTAACCGGATCGGAGATCAATCTTGAAAAGACGGATGCTCCCTTCAACTGATCGAACAGGTCGTCGATGCGTGGCAATGGGTACTTATTCTTTACAGTGACCGCATTCAATTCGCGGTAGCGATATTGCAGAGGCGGAGATACCGTCCTTCTTCTTCACGAAGAGGACCGGTGCTCCCCAGGGTGATACGCTCGGGCGTATAAACCTTTGTCGAGAAGATCATGTAACTTGTTCCTTGAGTTCTGGCCATTTCTGCCGGTGCCATACGGTATGGTGCCCTAGCGAGGACCAGTACCCGGTACAAAGATCGATTTCCAATTCTACCGCTCTCTGTGGTGGCATACCAGGTAGCTCTTTCGGAAATACATCAGGGAATTCTGAGACTACTGCTACCTCGTCACTGAACTCTGGATCTCTCTCCAGGTCTTGCACGTGACACAAATACACTTCATGCCCTTTTCTGAGCTCCCGATACATTGCCATGGCGGAGATGACTGTAGTTGAAGGCTCTTTCGGTCTCTGGCGGTATGAAACAGTGACCCCAGATGGACTCTTGAGCAGCAGTCGGTGCTCGGCGCATAGGATTCTCCCCTTGTGCCGCTCCAACAGTTCATTCCAATATTAAGTCGAATCCCAATCCGTTGAATTCGATGAAGGAAATGGGAAACGCTTCACCTTTGATTTGAATGGTGGCTGATTGTAATACTTGGTACATTGTACCCGCTCCTTCGATGGGAGAGTAACCAAGAAGTTCGGTAGCTCATCCGCATCTAGCCCCAACTTCTTCGCAAGAGATGGCGATATGAAGGTGTGAGAGGCGCCGGAGTCGAATAATACTGAGGCTTCGATGCCGTTTACTTGGAAGGTTCCCGTTAGAATGTGTGCCGCTCTGCCGGCTTGTTCTTCGTGAGGGATACTCCGGTTACCTTCTGTACCGAGTCCACAACCTATTGATTCATGAGATTATAAGTAAAGATGGTGGAAACGCAAGTGGAATTTAATATACCAACACTGCTTTTATTGAATAACCAACCATCATACATACTGTGTCTCTAATACACGTTACTACTGGATTACATGCTACTACAAAATTAATACTTTCTAAAGGTAAGGTTCAGGCGTCCTGGTATCATGTGTGTGGCATTGATTATTGCCGGTGGTGCCGTATTCAACTTGATCTTCTGGATCCCGTGATACAGCAACCTTGATTTTCCACCCATGATTAGAACATCTCCTGATCTCAATACCAATTTTTCTGCGAGGTCCACACGCTTCCGCTCGCTATACAAAAATACGGCGTCATCACCAATGGACCAAGACACTACGGGCACTCCTAGTTCAAGAGATTCCGCTGTCTCGTCCTTGTCTTGGTGTAAGCCAAGTCGTCCTTCTTTCTCATAGAAGTTGACGATACATAGATCTGCTTCAAGTGCAGGGATTGGTTCATCTTCACATTGTTGTGCAATTTCTACAGCTTGTGTGACAAGCGTTTGGAATTCTGGGGGTATTGCTGGAGGTGTTGCTCCGTCTCCTGCTCGCGTTGTTTGTATGTCTTGGTATAAGGGTTCCAGTCCTTTCCCAAGCACATCATTTTCAGCTTCATTGTAGCTCCACCGGGGAATTCGGGGTATAAAATCCTCCTGGACCCGTTCCTAACTCGTTGCATCGTCGGATGATTGAAATTTGTGCTTCGGGTGTCAGGTATCCTTTTAATAAGATCATACCTGGGCGGATGACCTGACACTGTTCGTTGTTGAAGTGGTGGTTGGCGATGTCGGTCTCTTCATGAGGTGAGTTTGAAGGTATTGGGTAACAGATATGGAATTTCCCTAAGGTGGTAAATTCATCTAGAATAAGTTCTAGGCTTACTAATTCATTTCATGCTCAATACATACTTCCACGTTACTTACTCATGCTCAATTTCATACTTCAAGTACTTACGCATTCATGCTGTCATTCATACAATTACTTTAATACTTAGTCATGCTCTTCAAGGATTAAAGTTACGGTAGTTACCTGGGCCGGACTTAGTCCCGGACCCGTCACGGTCTATGATGTGTAAGGCCGGCTGCCTCTGCGGTGCGCCCTTCGTGGACCCCGGGATCCCTGTCCCTGTGAGGTGTGCTGGGCATGAGCATCGCCAGATGCAACCTCCTTGCCTTCACGCTGCTTGTAGCCCTGGTAGTTGCCCTTGGGCTTAGAGTTCTCCGGGCATGCATTGGCACGGTGGCCCGGTTTCTGACAATTGAAGCAGCGGATCTCCCTTCCTTGGCAATCTGTGCCGGGATGATCCTTGTTGCAGTTACGGCAGATGTAGCTGAGGCCATCAGATTGGTTCTTTCCTTGGCCAAATCCAGAACCTATAGCTTTCAAGTTAGCAAGGTTTGGTATACTTACAATACTCTATATACTTACAATTTCACAAGTGTACTAATTCGGTTTCGGTTTCTTACCCCTGTAGGGCTGAGACCTCAGTGGCTTAGCTGCCACTGGTGCGGTGTAGGCAATCTGTAAAGGCTCAGTTGCCTTGCCCTTCTCAGCATGGGCACCGCCGTCTCCGGATGTATTTTTCTGCTGGTGGGAGTGCTTCCCCTTCCTTTTCTTCCAGGGTTTGGATTGGTTTTGTTCATCGGAGGGGTTACCCTTGCCGCTCACCTTGCGCTTCAGCGCTTGGTCCTCATCTCTCAGCTGGCAGGTGATCTCAACTCGAGATGCAGCGTGGTAACACTCCTGAATTACTTAGGCATTAGGTTACATTATATACGGGAATACTAATTCACATTACTCATGGCTTTTTAAGGGTTCAACTTGTTTACCTGAAGGGAGGTAAACCGAGTGAAGCCCATGCCATACCGGAGTCGATGGCTCAATCCGCCGTAGAAGCGGTCGACCAAGACTTGGCCGGTATACCCAAGGTCGGGTAGAAGTCGGAGAAGAGAGGTGAAGGTGCGGTAATACTCATCAACCGTCATCTTCTCAGTCATTTTTAGTGCATCGAGCTCAAGCCTTTTCTTGGTCTTGACATGCTCGGGTAGTACTTAGTTCGGAGAAGAGAGGTGAATGCTTCCCATCCGAAAGCAGGGTCAGCTATGTGCTCGGCCTTAACGAGCTTCCACCAATCCATAGCCGCGTCTTTGAGGTAGTACTGTGAGCCTCGATTTTAAACCCTATCCTATGTGGATTAACTTGATTGGGATCTAAACGGGTTTTAGATCCACTTATAGCCTAAGATTAATAACTATGTCATATAACAATAATTATTAAAACCTAAGCTAGCTCACTGGAACCTATTACGAGTCGCCACCTAATTTTAACCTAGATCAAATTAGGAAAGGAGAGTTCGGGTTCGGGGGCTTGATATTCGACTTAATTAGGGTTCAATTACTTTCATTACCCTTCCTAGGTCGTTTTTCCTCTACTTGGTTTAATTACGGCTTATTACGAGTCGTTTTAACCTAAGTGCGCGAGCTTCTGTTTTTTTTGTGTTTTTTAGCATTTTTTGACAGAAAATTAAAGTGGAATTAAAATTACCTAAACTAGGGTTTCGGAGGCAGAATTAGGTCAAATTTTGTTTCCGTCCGTAGCCACGGACCTAATGTCCGAAACCACGGACCCCAGTTAACCTATATGAAAATAAAGTCGAATTAAACAGAAAAAGAAAATTGTAAAGTCCGGGGCCACGGACAGGCTGTCCGTGGCCCGGACATTATCAGAAAACCTAAATTTTTAAAATTTAAAAATCCCGCGCCGTCCGTGGGCGTCCGGGCTTACGGACAGTGAGTCCGGGACCCCGGACATGACGTCCGTGGGTGCGGACAGCCCTCGGACGGCGGCGTTGAGGCTGTTCCCGAAGGTGTTTTTGGCTCAAATTTTATGGGTGCGTAGCCTGAAAGATGTACAAGACGTTAGTGATTGAAAGTTTTCAATTTGAAATCGAATTTAATGCGAAACTTAACGAACAAGTTAGAAGGCAGAACACAAACAAACCTTAATTCAGAAGCAAGGAAAAATCAATTCGGTTAGCAATTTCAACCAGAATTGTATTTTGACCAGAAGGGTTAGAGAATTTGGTTTTTACCCTGTTTTGATTTCGAAAACTTGTTGTTCCTTCACGTCGGGAATCTCTGAAAGCTTCGTTGGTGGCCGATCCGGTTCGACTTTGACCCGAGCTTCTGACCTCTTCTTCCTTGTGTTGTTAAGCACGTTTTGGTTCTGTATTTGTGGTGTTTTGATGCTTGGAAGTTCAATGAGAGAAGAAAGAATGTGTTTTTGGTGATTTTGGGATGATTTCGGTAGAGTTTCGGTGTTGGGAGTGTTGAAAACGTGGGAGGCAAGTAGACGGCTGTGTTTTCTGACTATGGGGATCATCTACCCTGCCCTAGGTCGTTTTTTGGAAGGCCTTTTATAGAAAGAGCATGGCCAAGTTGATAGAACATAATTTTTATCTAAAACCTTGATTTTGTGCTCTAAGAGAATCTGATTTTTTAAAATATGTTGCAAGCCGATAAAAAATTATGAAAATTAACTGAAGGTAAAGAATGATTTTTAGGAATTTTGAGAGTTGGAATCGGGTTATTTTGTTAAATAACCGATTAGATAAAAATCTCACAATCTGGAATCTCCCAAAATTCATAACTTATTATTGGAAAGTCGAAATTACGAAATTCCAACGGCATTAGTCTCTAATAATCATCCTCTACCCTGTGTTAAAATTTCATGACATTTTGTTTTGATTTCGGTATTTTCCAGAGGAGAGAGAAAATTGCAAAAATGATTGAATTTCTCTTTTAAATTTGGGATAAGGTTCCAAATAAAATAATTTCAGGTTTATGACTGTGTGTAGTCATGCTAACCATGTGACAATTTTATTTTAATTTTGAAAACCCTTTTATTTCTATTTTGAGGTTATTTCATGTGTTAATTATTAAAGAAACTAGCTTATTAAAAGCTTAATTTCCAGAATAAAATTATCAGAAAATCATGAAATACCTTTCATAATGACTATGATATTTGGAAGTGTTTGGAGATAATGAACAAGTCATATGAAAATAGAAAATCCCGAGAATGTCCTTGGAAATCCTGCATCGGTGCATTTTGACCATTTTGCCCTTTGTAACACGTATGCCTTAGAGACTACTCCGAGGGGGTTGAAATTTTGGGTATAACAGATTGCCCCCCGTCAACTGGACTTTGTAATGAAAGTGAGAAGGCTAGTTGATGCTTGAGTGATACCCCAAATTTCAAATGTTTCCAAGACCCTGCATGTTATCGAAAACTGATAAATTGTGTCGAGCTATTCTAAGGCGCTGACTACCTATAATGATGATATGATGTCAAACTATTCTAAGATGTTGACTGCCTGCAAGTAAAGTGAAATGAAGCAATGTCAAGCGGTTCTAAGGCGTTGACAACCTAAAATGTGGAAATGAGATAATGTCAAGCGATTCTAAGGCGTTGACAACCTAAAATGTGGAAATGAGATAATGTCAAGCGATTCTAAGGCGTTGACAACCTAAAATGTGGAAATGAGATAATGTCAAGCGATTCTAAGGCGTTGACAAGCTAAAATGTGGAAATGAGATAATGTCAAGCGATTCTAAGGCGTTGACAACCTAAAATGTGGAAATGAGATAATGTCAAGCGATTCTAAGGCGTTGACAACCTAAAATGTGGAAATGAGATAATGTCAAGCGATTCTAAGGCGTTGACAACCTAAAATGTGGAAATGAGATAATGTCAAGCGATTCTAAGGCGTTGACAAGCTAAAATGTGGAAATGAGATGGTCAGCGATTCTAAGGCGTTGACAACCTAAATGGAAATGATGTCAAGCTATTCTAAGGCGTTGACTACCTATAATGAAATGATGTCAAGCTATTCTAAGGCGTTGACTACCTATAATGAATGAAATAATGTCAAGCTATTCTAAGGCGTTGACTACCTATAATGAATGAAATGAATGCAATGTGTTTAATGGAAGCAGGTAAGCTAAGGAGTGGTGTTAGGTCTTACTACGAGCCTAAAGGGATGACTCCAGGTCTTATGACGAACCTAAGGATGGTGCTAGGTCTTATGACGAGCCTAAAGTGAATGAATAAGGGAGGTCTTATGGGTGCCTGTAGGGTAGGCCTTATGGGTGCCTGAAAGGATTTGAATGTAGGGTAGGTCTTACGTGTGCCTAAAAGGATTGAATGTAGGGTAGGTCTTATGTGTGCCTAAAAGGATAGAATGTAGGGTAGGTCTTATGTGTGCCTAAGGTTTAGGGATGAGACTCATCTTAACTCAGTTGCTTATGGAGACTGAGATCCATCCTACTCGGTTGCTTACGGAGACCGAGACCCACTCTACTCGGTTGCTTATGGAGACCGAGACCCATCTAACTCAGTTGCTTATGGAGACTGAGACCCAATCTACTCGGTTGCTTATGGAGACCGAGATCCATCTAACTCGGTTGCTTATGGAGACTGAGATCCATTCTACTCGGTTGCTTATGGAGACCGAGATCCATCTAACTCAGTTGCTTATGGAGACTGAGATCCATTCTACTCGGTTGCTTATGGAGACCGAGACCCAATCTACTCGGTCGCTTATGAAGACCGAGACCCATCTACTCGGTTGCTTATGGAGACCGAGATCCATCTAACTCAGTTGCTTATGGAGACTGAGATCCATTCTACTCGGTTGCTTATGGAGACCGAGATCCATCTAACTCAGTTGCTTATGGAGACTGAGATCCATTCTACTCGGTTGCTTATGGAGACCGAGACCCAATCTACTCGGTTGCTTATGGAGACCGAGACCCAATCTACTCGTTTGCTTATGGAGACCGAGATCCATCTAAACTTGACCAGGCAAATGCAGTATGCTTGATGATGTGAGGATGCAAAACACGTTTTATGCAAATGATTGTCATTGTGATCAAATGTTAAGGTTCCAAACATGGAGATGACAAGGTTTACCCGAGTATTGCAAAGTGAAATTGAAGTGCTTGCGAAAACCGAAAATTTGCACAAAGCAAGAAATAGCTGAAAATGTGCCAAACATGGCAATGCTTGAGAAAAACACTGTTAAGAAAGGAAAGCGAAATAATCATTTCCTGACTAAGAGTTCCAGACCTGCAATTTTTTTCTCAGAGGATGAACATGATACTAATGGAAATGTGTGGTGTTCATTGTGGTGCTGAAAGCTTTTGCTGGTGTTCAGGATTTATGACAAGCCTGGGGTTGGGGTGTGATTTTGGATGGTGATTTGGATTAAGATGAGCTGATGTTTTGTGGAGGTAAGACCAGTGACGGGCCTGAGAGTGTTTTGTGGAGGTTAAGGCTTATGTGGGCATGTGTGGTATGATGTGAGGGTAAGGGCTTATGTGGGCCTACGTGGTAAGGGCTTATGTGGGCCTGCGTGGTGGTGTTTGTGGTGCCCACGCTTTGGGTTTCCGTTGGTGTTGTCATGGCAATTGTTGGAACCAACAATTGCCCCCAGTATTGTTCCTTAAGGCAATCTGAGCTAGAGTTCATGGCAATCGATCGGAACGATCGATTGCCCCCAGTATTTTCTTTGATTAAACATGCGAACAAGTCTTATCCTCACATGGTCAAGGATTGTGTCTTGATGTGGTGCTTTACACTCAAAGTGTTTGATTCTTGCACTCGTTTCTCACCTACGGTCACAACTTCTTGACCATTGAATTTGATATTTGATGAATTTACGCATTCGATCTGTTACTTTCACGTGATTGGACACACAACTATCAAGTCGGAAGTCTTTAAGGCTTATAACGTGGCCATAGGGTGTGATGAAAGACAACGGGACCATGGAGGGATATTTGAGGTATGTGGAGCTTAAAAGGGGTGACCAAAGCTGCACCTTGCATCTTCTCTTGGATTCATCTCCCTTGTCTTGAAGTCGTCTAGCTGCTTCATGTTGACGTTGCTTTCGAGCTTCTGGACCTGGACTTTTGAAGTTGTCCTTTACACCTTTTCTCTTTTGTCATTTGGATTTCTTCGAGGCACTTCGGGTTTGCCTTTTGTTTTAATCTTTCTTGGCTTTGCCTTCGGGGTTCTTGTGTTCCCGGTTTTGGGCTTCGAGAGCTGTTTTGATGTGAGCTCTGTTGATCCTGTGTCACTTTGGGACCATTTGCGGATCACTTGTCATGCTGATAGCGGCATTGCTTCTTTGGAATGATGGGAATGTTATCTGAGAGTCGGGCTCCTCGCTTCCTTTGGTCACCGGGTCGGTCATTCATCATTGGCCGGGTTATTTTGTGGAGTTCATAATGTCAAAAAGGGATATACGAAAGGCTCAGCGGGGGTACCTAGGGTTTAATGTCAGGGTTCACAAGCTTTTGGCTATGTGGTGCTGTACCTAGGCGCTTCGTCATTCCTGATAGTTGTGTATCCGCTCTTTGTTACTTTTCACAGGTCTAAGAGTAAATTCACAAATTGTCTCCTTCGGTCGGAGTTATGCCGTTTACCTCACCTTTGAATGTGGTCTTTCCGAAGTCGTGTAAAAATGACACGCCCGTTCGCTCATGGTTTTTCCGCTCGAGACACTCTCATGAGTTTCACTCAGAGACTAGCTCACACGCTTAAACGAAATATTAAAGACGACGGACCTGAGCTCAAATTGCCCCTAGTATTGATTTGGGGTTTATGACAACACTTAAACAGATGTAGAATTTGGACCGCTTTGTGGATTGTTTTAGATTTTCTGTGACGGTGTTTGGACGGACATGTTCACCCATTTGAAAAAAAAATCGTCTTGTTCTATTGCAAGAAGATGATTGTTTCACGTGCCTTTATCAAACACGCATTCAAACCCTTTTTTTGTTAGAAAAAAAAGCATTTATTTACGAAAAATTTGTACATGATTTTCTTAAAGATGTGAAGGATGCAAAGCTTTATTAGTGGCAAATAAATTGAATAACACTAAGTACAAACATCGAAAAGTTACTCAAAGTATTCTAAAAAGGAAAACTGAATGGGAACGAAATATTCTAAAGTCTAAACTAAGAACTGTGAATTTAAAGTGATTTCTAACAAAAGCATTCTCCTAGATATCGTCGCATCGAAACCCCTGGTCAAAGAGGTCCTGGATCGTGTGCCTCAAAGCCTTGCAATCTTCAGTGTCGTGGCCAGGTAATTGGTGGTACCGGCAGAACTGACTTAGATTCCTTCCTTTCTGAGGGACCCCAGGCCGGGGTGAGAGGTTGTAGTATGCTTCGCTCTTGGAGCCTTTAAAAGCCTGGCTCAACGGTCGGCCGATGTCTGTGAACTCTCTCTGACGGAGTTTCTTTCTAGGTGGCTCTGATGCTCCAATAACCCAGCCTGATTCTCTTAGCCGTCGAACGGTGTTTACCTCATGCTGCCTGGTTCTCTTTTGGATGCCTCTTTGGACGCAAGCTGCTGTCCTTGAACCATTTCCGGTGTCTTCTGAGTCCCCAAGCTTTAATTCTCCCTTATGGATCAACTCCTCTAGGACACCAACTTGTCCCATCAGCAAGTCAAAACTAGGAAAGTATGTGAGTTTCAGCTTCTCATTGTATTGCTTTCGCATATTCTTGATTACCATTCGGATTTGCTCCTGTTCGTCCATATTTGTGAGCATAGCGGCTGCCTTCATCCTCCAACGCTTGACGAAGTCGGTCATTGATTCACCTTCTGTTTGTCGTGTGCTTGCAAGATCAGCCCTGGTGACTCCAAAACTTCTAGCGTACTCAAAATGATGCAGAAAGGCTTCACAGACCTCCTCGTATGTCTTGGTATTCATCCTTCGAGTTATGTACCAACGCTGAGGAGTCTCATCAAGATAGCGAGCAAATACCTTGGCCTTTTGCATATCGTTCAGCAAAAGGATAGACATTTCTCTATCGAACATTGCCAAATGAAGCTGTGGGTCGGAGGAACCCTTGTACAGAGGAAGTGTTGGCAGTTTCAACTTTGGAGGGAGATCGATCTCGGGATACAATCCAGTGGAAAAGTAATCAAAACCGTCGGCTTGTTGGCCTTCTCCATGCGCTCAATCTCATCGAATTCTATGGCTAACCGAGCATCCGTGCTGATTGGAATTCCTCCTTCTGCCATTCTCGGGATATAGGCCTACCTGTTTCCAAGGTGTCCATTATTAGCTGGCAAAAGGAAGTGGGCCGAATGATACTAGGGCTAAAATGACGTTTCACAAGGTAGATCGAAAACCAAAACAGGCTTATACTGAAAGGAAGTGGGCCAGGATGCCCAGAAAATGAGGTGTTTGGGATGGAGTACTTTTAGACTGGAATTTGGACTGAAATCTAAACGGATGGCTTTGATTGTGCCTAAGAGGTGACACCTGGATCTATGATTTTGGCATAGGGCCATGACAAGAAGTCTACCTAGATTGGAATGAGCCCTTGGGCCGGAATGTGTTTGGGCCTGAAGTAAAGCACATGAGCTGGAATGGTCCCTAAATCACGAATGGGTCTAACTTTCTTTGGGTCAGAGAGGTGGTTTCTAAAAAAGATTTTATTTCAAGGACTTGTGAGTTATTTCAAGTTCAGGTGAATTTCTTTTTTATGGGCCTAGAACTAATTGGATAATTCAAATTGGGCCAGAAGAGAAATTACCTAAATCTAAACTTTTGGGGCCGAGACCCAAACTACTCACATGTTAAACCAAACAGGGCCTCCGGGCCGCAAACAAATAGAGCTGTCAATTCGTGTTGGGCTAGGTTGATGTAGGAGAAATTCCTATCAATCTCTAGGCTGGGTAGTGGGCCGACCACACAAGCAAGCAAGGCCCACACAAATTCAACATGTCCTCACTAGATGTTTAAATTGAACCGGGTATGGATCGATCCGGAGAGGTGCTTGGGGCGTGGGCCCAGGTCACCACAAAGGAATAGGGCTTGCACGCTATTCTCTTGGGCTTCCCCACTCTTTTCACATCACCTGAAGGTATGCGTCTACGGTCGTCTTTGCTGACCAAAAAAGGGCTAGGTAAGGGCACTGCCAGGAAAACGCTTGGGGCTAAGGCCCAGGTATTAAGGGGGTGTGGTTAGACGACACCCTCCTCTTTTCCCCCGCTTATTCACATCACCTAAAAGGTGTGAGTCCCTGGCAGGGGACCCTCAAACGGGTCCCGGGGAAAAACTGGTTTGCGTGGACCCTCGTACTCATATGATGCAAAGGTGCAGGAATTAAAGTGCGCACAAAGGTAAACAACAATGTAATAAAGCCACAAATAAACATTTTTCGAGTTAAGCCCTCCTTCTTAAATTAAGCAGTTAAATTAAGAAGTTTGTCCCCAGCAGAGTCGCCAGTCTGTGAGCCTCGATTTAAACCCTATCCTATGTGGATTAACTTGATTGGGATCTACGGGTTTTAGGTCCACTTATAGCCTAAGATTAATAACTATGTCATATAACATAATTATTAAACCTAAGCTAGCTCACTGGAACCTATTACGAGTCGCCACCTAATTTTAACCTAGATCCAATTAGAAAGGAGGTTCGTTCGGGGCTTGATATCGACTTAATTAGGGTTCAATTACTTTCATTACCCTTCCTAGGTCGTTTTTCCTCTACTTGGTTTAATTACGGCTTATTACGAGTCGTTTTAACCTAAGTGCGCGAGCTTCTGTTTTTTTTTGTTTTTTTAGCATTTTTGACAGAAAATTAAAGTGGAACTTAAAATTACCTAAACTAGGGTTTCGGAGGCAGAATTAGGTCAAATTTTGTTTCCCGCGTCCGTAGCCACGGACCTAATGTCCGAAACCACGGACCCCAGTTAACCTATATGAAAATAAAGTCGAATTAAACAGAAAACAAAAATTGTAAAGTCCGGGGCCACGGACAGGCTGTCCGTGGGCCCGGACATTATCAGAAAACCTAAATTTTTAAAATTTAAAAATCCCGCCGCCGCCGTCCGTGGGCGTCCGGGCTTACGGACAGTGAGTCCGGGACCCCGACATGACGTCCGTGGGTGCGGACAGCCCTCGGACGGCGGCGTTGAGGCTGTTCCCGAAGGTGTTTTTGGCTCAAATTTTATGGGTGCGTAGCCTGAAAGATGTACAAGACGTTAGTGATTGAAAGTTTTCAATTTGAAATCGAATTTAATGCGAAACTTAACGAACAAGTTAGAAGGAAAAACACAAACAAACCTTAATTCAGAAGCAAGGAAAAATCAATTCGGTTAGCAATTTCAACCAGAATTGTATTTTGACCAGAAGGGTTAGAGAATTTGGTTTTTACCCTGTTTTGATTTCGAAAACTTGTTGTTCCTTCACGTCGGGAATCTCTGAAAGCTTCGTTGGTGGCCGATCCGGTTCGACTTTGACCCGAGCTTCTGACCTCTTCTTCCTTGTGTTGTTAAGCACGTTTTGGTTCTGTATTTGTGGTGTTTTGATGCTTGGAAGTTCAATGAGAGAGAAAGAATGTGTTTTTGGTGATTTTGGGATGATTTCGGTAGAGTTTCGGTGTTGGGAGTGTTGAAAACGTGGGAGGCAAGTAGACGGCTGTGTTTTCTGACTATGGGGATCATCTACCCTGCCCTAGGTCGTTTTTTGGAAGGCCTTTTATAGAAAGAGCATGGCCAAGTTGATAGAACAGAATTTTTATCTAAAACCTTGATTTTGTGCTCTAAGAGAATCTGATTTTTTAAAATATGTTGCAAGCCGATAAAAATTATGAAAATTTAACTGAAGGTAAAGAATGATTTTTAGGAATTTTGAGAGTTGGAATCGGGTTATTTTGTTAAATAACCGATTAGATAAAAATCTCACAATCTGGAATCTCCCAAAATTCATAACTTATTATTGGAAAGTCGAAATTACGAAATTCCAACGGCATTAGTCTCTAATAATCATCCTCTGCCCTGTGTTAAAATTTCATGACATTTTGTTTTGATTTCGGTATTTTCCAGAGGAGAGAGAAAATTGCAAAAATGATTGAATTTCTCTTTTAAATTTTGGGATAAGGTTCCAAATAAAATAATTTCAGGTTTATGACTGTGTGTAGTCATGCTAACCATGTGACAATTTTATTTTAATTTTGAAAACCCTTTTATTTCTATTTTGAGGTTATTTCATGTGTTAATTATTAAAGAAACTAGCTTATTAAAAGCTTAATTTCCAGAATAAATATTATCAGAAAATCATGAAATACCTTTCATAATGACTATGATATTTGGAAGTGTTTGGAGATAATGAACAAGTCATATGAAAATAGAAAATCCCGAGAATGTCCTTGGAAAATCCTGCATCGGTGCATTTTGACCATTTTGCCCTTTGTAACACGTATGCCTTAGAGACTACTCCGAGGGGGTTGAAATTTTGGGTATAACAGATTGCCCCCCGTCAACTGGACTTTGTAATGAAAGTGAGAAGGCTAGTTGATGCTTGAGTGATACCCCAAAATTTCAAATGTTTCCAAGACCCTGCATGTTATCGAAAACTGATAAATTGTGTCGAGCTATTCTAAGGCGCTGACTACCTATAATGATGATATGATGTCAAACTATTCTAAGATGTTGACTGCCTGCAAGTAAAGTGAAATGAAGCAATGTCAAGCGGTTCTAAGGCGTTGACAACCTAAAATGTGGAAATGAGATAATGTCAAGCGATTCTAAGGCGTTGACAACCTAAAATGTGGAAATGAGATAATGTCAAGCGATTCTAAGGCGTTGACAACCTAAAATGTGGAAATGAGATAATGTCAAGCGATTCTAAGGCGTTGACAACCTAAAATGTGGAAATGAGATAATGTCAAGCGATTCTAAGGCGTTGACAACCTAAAATGTGGAAATGAGATAATGTCAAGCGATTCTAAGGCGTTGACAACCTAAAATGTGGAAATGAGATAATGTCAAGCGATTCTAAGGCGTTGACAACCTAAAATGTGGAAATGAGATAATGTCAAGCGATTCTAAGGCGTTGACAACCTAAAATGTGGAAATGATGTCAAGCTATTCTAAGGCGTTGACTACCTATAATGAAATGATGTCAAGCTATTCTAAGGCGTTGACTACCTATAATGAATGAAATAATGTCAAGCTATTCTAAGGCGTTGACTACCTATAATGAATGAAATGAATGCAATGTGTTTAATGGAAGCAGGTAAGCTAAGGAGTGGTGTTAGGTCTTACTACGAGCCTAAAGGGATGACTCCAGGTCTTATGACGAACCTAAGGATGGTGCTAGGTCTTATGACGAGCCTAAAGTGAATGAATAAGGGAGGTCTTATGGGTGCCTGTAGGGTAGGCCTTATGGGTGCCTGAAAGGATTTGAATGTAGGGTAGGTCTTACGTGTGCCTAAAAGGATTGAATGTAGGGTAGGTCTTATGTGTGCCTAAAAGGATAGAATGTAGGGTAGGTCTTATGTGTGCCTAAGGTTTAGGGATGAGACTCATCTTAACTCAGTTGCTTATGGAGACTGAGATCCATCCTACTCGGTTGCTTACGGAGACCGAGACCCACTCTACTCGGTTGCTTATGGAGACCGAGACCCATCTAACTCAGTTGCTTATGGAGACTGAGACCCAATCTACTCGGTTGCTTATGGAGACCGAGATCCATCTAACTCGGTTGCTTATGGAGACTGAGATCCATTCTACTCGGTTGCTTATGGAGACCGAGATCCATCTAACTCGTTGCTTATGGAGAAGATCCATCTACTCGGTTGCTTATGGAGACCGAGACCCATCTACTCGGTTGCTTATGGAGACGAGATCCATCTACTCGGTTGCTTATGGAGACCGAGATCCATCTAACTCAGTTGCTTATGGAGACTGAGATCCATTCTACTCGGTTGCTTATGGAGACCGAGACCCAATCTACTCGGTTGCTTATGGAGACCGAGACCCAATCTACTCGGTTGCTTATGGAGACCGAGATCCATCTAAACTTGACCAGGCAAATGCAGTATGCTTGATGATGTGAGGATGCAAAACACGTTTTATGCAAATGATTGTCATTGTGATCAAATTGTTAAGGTTCCAAACATGGAGATGACAAGGTTTACCCGAGTATTGCAAAGTGAAATTGAAGTGCTTGCGAAAACCGAAAATTTGCACAAAGCAAGAAATAGCTGAAAATGTGCCAAACATGGCAATGCTTGAGAAAAACACTGTTAAGAAAGGAAAGCGAAATAATCATTTCCTGACTAAGAGTTCCAGACCTGCAATTTTTTTCTCAGAGGATGAACACGATACTAATGGAAATGTGTGGTGTTCATTGTGGTGCTGAAAGCTTTTGCTGGTGTTCAGGATTTATGACAAGCCTGGGGTTGGGGTGTGATTTTGGATGGTGATTTGGATTAAGATGAGCTGATGTTTTGTGGAGGTAAGACCAGTGACGGGCCTGAGAGTGTTTGTGTGGAGGTTAAGGCTTATGTGGGCATGTGTGGTATGATGTGAGGGTAAGGGCTTATGTGGGCCTACGTGGTAAGGGCTTATGTGGGCCTGCGTGGTGTGTTTGTGGTGCCCACGCTTTGGGTTTCCGTTGGTGTTGTCATGGCAATTGTTGGAACCAACAATTGCCCCCAGTATTGTTCCTTAAGGCAATCTGAGCTAGAGTTCATGGCAATCGATCGGAACGATCGATTGCCCCCAGTATTTTCTTTGATTAAACATGCGAACAAGTCTTATCCTCACATGGTCAAGGATTGTGTCTTGATGTGGTGCTTTACACTCAAAGTGTTTGATTCTTGCACTCGTTTCTCACCTACGGTCACAACTTCTTGACCATTGAATTTGATATTTGATGAATTTACGCATTCGATCTGTTACTTTCACGTGATTGGACACACAACTATCAAGTCGGAAGTCTTTAAGGCTTATAACGTGGCCATAGGGTGTGATGAAAGACAACGGGACCATGGAGGGATATTTGAGGTATGTGGAGCTTAAAAGGGGTGACCAAAGCTGCACCTTGCATCTTCTCTTGGATTCATCTCCCTTGTCTTGAAGTCGTCTAGCTGCTTCATGTTGACGTTGCTTTCGAGCTTCTGGACCTGGACTTTTGAAGTTGTCCTTTACACCTTTTCTCTTTTTGTCATTTGGATTTCTTCGAGGCACTTCGGGTTTGCCTTTTGTTTTAATCTTTCTTGGCTTTGCCTTCGGGGTTCTTGTGTTTCCCGGTTTTGGGCTTCGAGAGCTGTTTTGATGTGAGCTCTGTTGATCCTGTGTCACTTTGGGACCATTTGCGGATCACTTTGTCATGCTGATAGCGGCATTGCTTCTTTGGAATGATGGGAATGTTATCTGAGAGTCGGGCTCCTCGCTTCCTTTGGTCACCGGGTCGGTCATTCATCATTGGCCGGGTTATTTTGTGGAGTTCATAATGTCAAAAAGGGATATACGAAAGGCTCAGGGGGGTACCTAGGGTTTAATGTCAGGGTTCACAAGCTTTTGGCTATGTGGTGCTGTACCTAGGCGCTTCGTCATTCCTGATAGTTGTGTATCCGCTCTTTGTTACTTTTCACAGGTCTAAGAGTAAATTCACAAATTGTCTCCTTCGGTCGGAGTTATGCCGTTTACCTCACCTTTGAATGTGGTCTTTCCGAAGTCGTGTAAAAATGACACGCCCGTTCGCTCATGGTTTTTCCGCTCGAGACACTCTCATGAGTTTCACTCAGAGACTAGCTCACACGCTTAAACGAAATATTAAAGACGACGGACCTGAGCTCAAATTGCCCCTAGTATTGATTTGGGGTTTATGACAACACTTAAACAGATGTAGAATTTGGACCGCTTTGTGGATTGTTTTAGATGTTCTGTGACGGTGTTTGGACGGACATGTTCACCCATTTGAAAAAAAACGAATCGTCTTGTTCTATTGCAAGAAGATGATTGTTTCACGTGCCTTTATCAAAACACGCATTCAAACCCTTTTTTTTGTTAGAAAAAAAAGCATTTATTTACGAAAAATTTGTACATGATTTTCTTAAAGATGTGAAGGATGCAAAAGCTTTATTAGTGGCAAATAAATTGAATAACACTAAGTACAAACATCGAAAAGTTACTCAAAGTATTCTAAAAAGGAAAACTGAATGGGAACGAAATATTCTAAAGTCTAAACTAAGAACTGTGAATTTAAAGTGATTTCTAACAAAAGCATTCTCCTAGATATCGTCGCATCGAAACCCCTGGTCAAAGAGGTCCTGGATCGTGTGCCTCAAAGCCTTGCAATCTTCAGTGTCGTGGCCAGGTAATTGGTGGTACCGGCAGAACTGACTTAGATTCCTTCCTTTCTGAGGGACCCCAGGCCGGGGGGTGAGAGGTTGTAGTATGCTTCGCTCTTGGAGCCTTTTAAAAGCCTGGCTCAACGGTCGGCCGATGTCTGTGAACTCTCTCTGACGGAGTTTCTTTCTAGGTGGCTCTGATGCTCCAATAGCCCAGCCTGATTCTCTTAGCCGTCGAACGGTGTTTACCTCATGCTGCCTGGTTCTCTTTTGGATGCCTCTTTGGACGCAAGCTGCTGTCCTTGAACCATTTCCGGTGTCTTCTGAGTCCCCAAGCTTTAATTCTCCCTTATGGATCAACTCCTCTAGGACACCAACTTGTCCCATCAGCAAGTCAAAACTAGGAAAGTATGTGAGTTTCAGCTTCTCATTGTATTGCTTTCGCATATTCTTGATTACCATTCGGATTTGCTCCTGTTCGTCCATATTTGTGAGCATAGCGGCTGCCTTCATCCTCCAACGCTTGACGAAGTCGGTCATTGATTCACCTTCTGTTTGTCGTGTGCTTGCAAGATCAGCCCTGGTGACTCCAAAACTTCTAGCGTACTCAAAATGATGCAGAAAGGCTTCACAGACCTCCTCGTATGTCTTGGTATTCATCCTTCGAGTTATGTACCAACGCTGAGGAGTCTCATCAAGATAGCGAGCAAATACCTTGGCCTTTTGCATATCGTTCAGCAAAAGGATAGACATTTCTCTATCGAACATTGCCAAATGAAGCTGTGGGTCGGAGGAACCCTTGTACAGAGGAAGTGTTGGCAGTTTCAACTTTGGAGGGAGATCGATCTCGGGATACAATCCAGTGGAAAAGTAATCAAAACCGGCCGGCTTGTTGGCCTTCTCCATGCGCTCAATCTTTTTCAGCATCTCATCGAATTCTATGGCTAACCGAGCATCCGTGCTGATTGGAATTCCTCCTTCTGCCATTCTCGGGATATAGGCCTACCTGTTTCCAAGGTGTCCATTATTAGCTGGCAAAAGGAAGTGGGCCGAATGATACTAGGGCTAAAATGACGTTTCACAAGGTAGATCGAAAACCAAAACAGGCTTATACTGAAAGGAAGTGGGCCAGGATGCCCAGAAAATGAGGTGTTTGGGATGGAGTACTTTTAGACTGGAATTTGGACTGAAATCTAAACGGATGGCTTTGATTGTGCCTAAGAGGTGACACCTGGATCTATGATTTTGGCATAGGGCCATGACAAGAAGTCTACCTAGATTGGAATGAGCCCTTGGGCCGGAATGTGTTTGGGCCTGAAGTAAAGCACATGAGCTGGAATGGTCCCTAAATCACGAATGGGTCTAACTTTCTTTGGTTCAGAGAAGGTGGTTTATAAAAAGATTTTATTTCAAGGACTTGTGAGTTATTTCAAGTTCAGGTGAATTTCTTTTTTATGGGCCTAGAACTAATTGGATAATTCAAATTGGGCCAGAAGAGAAATTACCTAAATCTAAACTTTTGGGCCTAGACCCAAACTACTCACATGTTAAACCAAACAGGGCCTCCGGGCCGCAAACAAATAGAGCTGTCAATTCGTGTTAGGTAGGTTGATGTAGGAGAAATTCCTATCAATCTCTAGGCTGGGTAGTGGGCCGACCACACAAGCAAGCAAGGCCCACACAAATTCAACATGTCCTCACTAGATGTTTA
This sequence comes from Limonium bicolor, assembly GCA_023374045.1. NCBI lineage: Eukaryota > Viridiplantae > Streptophyta > Magnoliopsida > Caryophyllales > Plumbaginaceae > Limonium > Limonium bicolor. The sequence continues at coordinate 125,246,111 of CM041777.1, read as the reverse complement.
AATTGAACCGGGTATGGATCGATCCGGAGAGGTGCTTGGGGCGTGGGCCCAGGTCACCACAAGGAATAGGGCTTGCACGCTATTCTCTTTGGGCTTCCCCACTCTTTTCACATCACCTGAAGGTATGCGTCTACGGTCGGGTCTTTGACTGACCAAACAAAGGGCTAGGTAAGGGCACTGCCAGGAAAACGCTTGGGGCTAAGGCCCAGGTATTAAGGGGTGTGGTTAGACGACACCCTCCTCTTTTCCCCCGCTTATTCACATCACCTAAAAGGTGTGAGTCCCTGACAGGGGACCCTCAAACGGGTCCCGGGGTAAAACTGGTTTGCGTGGACCCTCGTACTCATATGATGCAAAGGTGCAGGAATTAAAGTGCGCACAAAGGTAAACAAACAATGTAATAAAGCCACAAATAAACATTTTTCGAGTTAAGCCCTCTTTCTTAAAATTAAGCAAGTTAAAATTAAGATGTTTGTCCCCAGCAGAGTCGCCAGTCTGTGAGCCTCGATTTTAAACCCTATCCTATGTGGATTAACTTGATTGGGATCTAAACGGGTTTTAGGTCCACTTATAGCCCAAGATTAATAACTATGTCATATAACAATAATTATTAAAACCTAAGCTAGCTCACTGGAACCTATTACGAGTCGCCACCTAATTTTAACCTAGATCAAATTAGGAAAGGAGAGTTCGGGTTCGGGGGCTTGATATTCGACTTAATTAGGGTTCAATTACTTTCATTACCCTTCCTAGGTCGTTTTTCCTCTACTTGGTTTAATTACGGCTTATTACGAGTCGTTTTAACCTAAGTGCGCGAGCTTCTGTTTTTTTGTGTTTTTTAGCATTTTTGACAGAAAATTAAAGTGGAAATTAAAATTACCTAAACTAGGGTTTCGGAGGCAGAATTAGGTCAAATTTTGTTTCCGTCCGTAGCCACGGACCTAATGTCCGAAACCACGGACCCCAGTTAACCTATATGAAAATAAAGTCGAATTAAACAGAAAACAGAAAATTGTAAAGTCCGGGGCCACGGACAGGCTGTCCGTGGGCCCGGACATTATCAGAAAACCTAAATTTTTAAAATTTAAAAATCCCGCCGCCGTCGCGGGCGTCCGGGCTTACGGACAGTGAGTCCGGGACCCCGGACATGACGTCCGTGGGTGCGGACAACCCTCGGACGGCGGCGTTGAGGCTGTTCCCGAAGGTGTTTTTGGCTCAAATTTTATGGGTGCGTAGCCTGAAAGATGTACAAGTCGTTAGTGATTGAAAGTTTTCAATTTGAAATCGAATTTAATGCGAAACTTAACGAACAAGTTAGAAGGCAGAAACACAACAAACCTTAATTCAGAAGCAAGGAAAAATCAATTCGGTTAGCAATTTCAACCAGAATTGTATTTTGACCAGAAGGGTTAGAGAATTTGGTTTTTACCCTGTTTTGATTTCGAAAACTTGTTGTTCCTTCACGTCGGGAATCTCTGAAAGCTTCGTTGGTGGCCGATCCGGTTCGACTTTGACCCGAGCTTCTGACCTCTTCTTCCTTGTGTTGTTAAGCACGTTTTGGTTCTGTATTTGTGGTGTTTTGATGCTTGGAAGTTCAATGAGAGAAGAAAGAATGTGTTTTTGGTGATTTTGGGATGATTTCGGTAGAGTTTCGGTGTTGGGAGTGTTGAAAACGTGGGAGGCAAGTAGACGGCTGTGTTTTCTGACTATGGGGATCATCTACCCTGCCCTAGGTCGTTTTTTGGAAGGCCTTTTATAGAAAGAGCATGGCCAAGTTGATAGAAGAGAATTTTTATCTAAAACCTTGATTTTGTGCTCTAAGAGAATCTGATTTTTTAAAATATGTTGCAAGCCGATAAAAATTATGAAAATTTCACTGAAGGTAAAGAATGATTTTTAGGAATTTTGAGAGTTGGAATCGGGTTATTTTGTTAAATAACCGATTAGATAAAATCTCACAATCTGGAATCTCCCAAAATTCATAACTTATTATTGGAAAGTCGAAATTACGAAATTCCAAAGGCATTAGTCTCTAATAATCATCCTCTGCCCTGTGTTAAAATTTCATGACATTTTGTTTTGATTTCGGTATTTTCCAGAGGAGAGAGAAAATTGCAAAAATGATTGAATTTCTCTTTAAATTTTGGGATAAGGTTCCAAATAAAATAATTTCAGGTTTATGACTGTGTGTAGTCATGCTAACCATGTGACAATTTTATTTTAATTTTGAAAACCCTTTTATTTCTATTTTGAGGTTATTTCATGTGTTAATTATTAAAGAAACTAGCTTATTAAAAGCTTAATTTCCAGAAAATATTATCAGAAAATCATGAAATACCTTTCATAATGACTATGATATTTGGAAGTGTTTGGAGATAATGAACAAGTCATATGAAAATAGAAAATCCCGAGAATGTCCTTGGAAAATCCTGCATCGGTGCATTTTGACCATTTTGCCCTTTGTAACACGTATGCCTTAGAGACTACTCCGAGGGGGTTGAAATTTTGGGTATAACACAGTGGCTGCTTCTGATAGGAAGGGTTGTACTGCTGCTGAGGCCTCTGATTGTAATTGTTGTTACCACCAGCTTGGTAACGGTTTTGCTGCTGAGCTTGATAACCCAGATTTCCTTAATTCCCAAAGTAATTACCCGGTCTGTTACCAACATAGTTCGCTGCCTCTTCTTGTGGTGGAGAACACTGACACATGTTAGAAGCTCTACCACAGTACTTGCACGGTGGATAAACCTCAGGAGCTGCTGCACTGGACTGTGGATTCATAACTGCACACATACGCTCAAACTGCTTCGACATTGCTTCTATCTTGGCAGCCAAGAAAGTGTTTGAATCTACTTCATAAACCCCAGCTGGTTTCTTCGGTGCAGCTTCTCCGGCTCTTGTACCTCCCCATTGATTAGCTGCTGTAGTAATAGTCTCTAGCAGCTCTTTAATCCATGTAATGGGCAGCTCCATCAAACTACCTCCAGCACAAGTGTCAACCAACACCGGCTAGACGGATCCAAATCCTTGTAAAAGGACTGCAGTATAACCTCTTCACCTAGTCCGTGATGTGGTACCTTCCTTACTATCCCCTTAAAACGCTCTCAAGCTTCAGACAAGGACTCTCCGGCGAACTGTTTGAAGTTTGTAATTTCTCCTCTCATGGTCAGCATCCGAGAGGGGGGAAGTACTTTGCCAAGAATGCATTAGCCAGCTCTCCCCAAGTAGTGATACTGTCAGGCGTCAGCGAGTTTAACCATTCAGCGGCTCTATCCCTCAGAGAGAATGGAAACAGAGTGAGCCGGGCCACCTCCTGCGAAGCTGATGTCGAACACGCTCCTACCAACCTCAGGAATGTAGTGAGATGAACATTCGGATCTTCAGTGACCGTCCCGCTGAACTGAGGCGCGTTCATCACCATGGTCACATAGTGAGTCTTGAACTGCCACTGCACTCTTGCTGGTAGCGCAGGAATCACAATTGGCGACACCAACCCCTCAACACTTGGGTGGGTGTAGTCCCTCATCTGCCTCTCGTTATTCGCCATGTTCACTGCTGGTTGAACTTCTGGACCCTCTTCAATAACAGGTGGCTCGAGCACCTTCTCCTCAACTGGTGGATCAAGGTTCAAGTCTCTTCGAAGCTGTCTTGCGAATCTCTCGATCTCAAGATTGAGCTCGAACTCTGGTTCTCCTGCAGAACGGGTTTTAACCATAAATCGAGAGTTAGTAAACTGAAACTATAATAGCGCAAATTAAAAGGACAGTAGTAATTAGAGTAAAATAACAGAAAATCAGAAAAAGATAAAAAGAAAGTAACCCACAAAATATGCAGATAAAATTCCTAACTACTAAACACAGAATATTCAAATAAAGGAATAAAATCAGAAATAAAATCTGGAAGATAAAAGAATATCTAAAACAAAATCAAACGAACAAATTGAACAAAAAAAAAACAAGTAAATCTAAACAGAAAATAATTAAAGAACAAAATAAAATAAAGATTAAACTAAATAACCGTGCCTCCCCGGCAACGGCGCCAAAAACTTGTTGGGATAAAACCTAACGGCAAGTGTACCGGTCAATTCTAGCAAGTTTTAATAGAGAATTCCCTAAGTATCGAACCAAAGGAGGCGATGTGTCTAGTTTAAATCTTTATTAATGACAAATTAAAACAGGAAATTGGGGTTTGATTTGATGATAATTAGAAACTGTAAACAGAATGCAAACAATAACAAGCAGGAAAATAAACGTTGTGAAACTGATTTGGAAAGGAGATCCCGGTTTACTACTGCACCCTAAATCTGTGATTCCTATCCCTAAGTGATTTATAAGACAATTCTGAGTAAAACCCTAGAACAAAGATAATTTACCTCCAGTCTCCCGCTTAGCAAATACTAGTTAGCAAAGACTGAATTTTAACTCTCGTTACAAGCCCACTGTTTACTAACCGCCTTGAGAACAATCTAGTTTATTGGTCAATTAGCAATTTAGAGGAATTACCATCTCTAAACTAACCGGTTATTTTCCTGTATTCAGTTGAAAGTCGCAGTCGTCACATATAAGCTAACAAAATACTAATCCTTATAATTGGCCAAATTGTAAAGATTAAAGAAATTAAGCAAGGAAAATAACTTTACTCAATCAAATTGCATTAAATCACAAAGGAACAGGAATAGTCAATTTAGGGATACATAGCAAACCGAAATCTAAAGGAACTACTCAGCCATTGACATGTTTACAATAATCAGAACTGTATGAGTAATTATAGAGAACAAGAAGGAACTCTGGTGAAATTTCTGGAGAAGTCTCCGTGGTGACTTCCTGCTCTGCTCTGCTCCAAACTCCAAACCAGACTCAGACTCCAACTTCAACTAAACTCTCTGTATTGTGGCAATTTTGTGCGCTGAAGAAGTGTACCCTCACGTTGGCTAGCCTCCTCTCTTTATAACCACAAAAGTCTATCTTTTAATCTATCTCCAATCTCTCCAATTAAGCGTCTAGATACAAGATATAATAAGAGATATTAAAGATAAACACGAATTCCGTTATTTCCGAAACTGATTAAGTCGCTCCGTCTGTATTGGTCCGGGTTTGCAAAGTAGGATGCAAACCCGGACGACGTCTAAAAAGAGGCAGAAGGTCTCGTCTTGGGATGGTCAGGGTTTGCAAAGTAGGATGCAAACCCGGACGACGTCTAAAAAGTGGCAGAAGGTCTCGTCTTGGGATGGTCCGGGTTTGCAATGTAGGACACAAACCCGGACCGCATCTGAAATTGGGCAGAAAGTTCTGCGACAAGGTGGTCCGGGTTTATAAACCCAGCTGCAAACCCGGACCCTCTATAAAGCACAGCAGTGGTCAATGAAAATCTATATTTGACTCTGGTTTGACTTCCCATGTTGCTCTAACCTCAAAAATCTTTATTTAAGCACTTTGTTGAGTATTTTATCCTGAAAACATATGAAATCGATCATTGGAGACAAATATAACAATGAAGAGTAATTAAAGCATTAAAGAGGAAAGTTAATGTCATAAAGTAGAAAATTAAGCATGAATTAGTCTAGTAAACTTAGACAAATTCTTGACTTATAAAAACTCCAACTCACCTTAAACTCAAATCCTCTTACAAATTCCAACTTCATTCAAACTCCTAAAGTCTCACAGACCCGAGCGTCTCATAGACTCGATCATCTCACGAACTTGAATGTCTCACAGACTCGAGCGTCTCACAGACTCAATCATTCTGATATTTCAATGTCTCACAGACCTGGGCGTCTCATAGACTCTAACCTCCCAAAACCCGAAACTTCTTAAAACTTCGAACCCTTCTAAATCTCAAACACTACAAATATCTTCAAACTCCATAAACATCAAAACTTCCAAAACCCAAATATCCTGAACTACGTAAGGTCTGATCTCAACAGGGAGTTGAGTACTTAGGCAGCCCATCTAGGGTACGACCCTATTCCAAACAAAAAGTCCATTTTCCCCTTTTAAGGTGACTCTCATATCTCTCAAAACACGCAAACCTTCTTCGGCTCCCACAAACTTCATACCATCAGACTCCAAGTCTTGTCTATTCACTCAACCTCAAACTTTTCCCAAATCTTCATTTTATACTCATTTGAATTAACCAATTCTTCTTCTTGGCGATAGCTTGGCAGAAAAGCTGGCCTCATCCACTCTCTTTTCTTTTCCCATCTCAATCCTATCCTTTGGCTTTAATTGAATCTCTCTAATAAGGTTTTGAAAGAAGACAATCCCGACAATTGGAGACCGAGGTTTCCTCGGGCACCAATCCAAAGTCGTGGTCGTTGCCACTTCTAAGGGGTGTAACCCAGTGCGAACCCATAATAGAATCTCTGATCTGATCAGATAAGTCCTATCCTTAAGCAATAATTCAGAGTCAATTACCGGTTCTTAGAACCCTTTTCCTCCCTTCCTAGTTCCTTAGGTCAAACTAGGTGGCGACTCTAATCAATTTCCGCCCTTAGGGCAATAAGTCCGCGTGGAGCCCATTGAGAGGGGTGTAGTGCTCACTGGCACTCCCCTTTATACTTTCTTGGAAAGACAGACGATTTAGTAGGTATTTGAGGGATGCCAGAATAACGGGTTTTCACCCTCCACAGAATGGCATTCTCTAGGGTTTTGGCTTCTCAGTCAGACCATATTTAGATAGACCCCCCCTCATACCGAAACATCACCCTCCACAGAATGGCGACTCTGCTGGGGAAAACTTGAGTAAGTTTTTCTCAAACTCAAGGAAGACTGAACTCCATTCAAAATTGTCGGGATTTCCCCACTTCTTTCAAAGCCTTTAAGAGATTCTTTTCAAAGCCTTAAGGATTATTTTACTCCACACTTAGAGTGTGTATCTGATGAGGACAAATAGGATTTATTAGATCCTCAACAAACATGACAACAATTGGGTTAATCAATTAGCTCACGATTAGAAAGAGACACTTAGGTGTGAATGAAGCTAACTTCCCTTTAGATTAATAAACAACCAATTTGGAATCACTAATCTCAAGATAAAACACTTAGTACCTAGGTTGGTGCTAACTTCATTTGGTTTATTTACTGCTTTCATATTTATATTGCAGTTGTGGGGTGCATGGGGCGGGTAGCTTAGGACATGCATTCCTCTGTGTCACCCGATCTATCCACGATGTTACGGGATCCCGACCGGTCCATGGTTGATTCCCCTTGAGCTAGGGTCACTTTATTGAGTGGACAAACCCACGAGGCGGTATGGTTTCTGACTGTCGCCTTGAGCTCATGACCCAAAAATACCCTTCATTATCCGAGTCAAAGCCAGCATATAGTGAACTCTGAGCCTTCAGTGTCCAGCAACTTGGTCCGGTGTCTAAGACGGGTTTCATGGGCAGTCACCCTTTGTATGCCGCCTGTCTGACCACCCTTCTATCTTACCCTGAAGATTGCATGGGCTCAGTTCTTCATTGTTCCTCTGCACCACGGGTGTCTCTAAAGCCCAATGTCACGCTACACGTCCATAGAGGATCCCGTATTTACTGGATACCCATACATGGCACAACGTGGTCAGTGAATAATTTAGACTTTAGACACACCTGACCGTGCAGATGACGAGAGACCCGTTCCCATGCAATACTTCCCCGAGTTTCATGAAAAGTGGGGTGTTGTCGGATCATCACTGGCCGTGGTGTATGTTTCTTTACCATCTCGGGTATCCTGACCTTTCAAACTTAAGCACTCCGGACTTTCTTTATAATGTGCCTCGCAAGGGGTATAGCAGAGAAAAACTCCGAGAGATGATAGTGAAGGGACGATGGTTCCCCCGGTGAGACGGAGTCATAATTGACCTGGAAAGTGATTATCCCAACATTAACACTTACAACTCCACATCAAATATAGCCACAATTTACTATTTGCTATACATGTGTGCAAACCACTTTTTCAAACCAATCTGTTTTTAAAATGTTCGGAATTCTCTTTTAGTGTCCCTTAAAGCTTTCTTACGAGCTCATTTAATTTAGAACCTCACCTAAATTTTACTCATAAACGTTCGGGGTTTTAAAACCTATCACTTCATCTTTAAAAACTTTATTTTACCAAAACGTAATTTCCGAAACAATTTTCAAAAAATAGATTTTGAAAAAAAAACACCTACTTTCTACAAACAAAAATTTTCAACATCATTTCAAAATGGTTTTCGAAAACAGTTTTCCAAAATTGATTTTCACAAACGTATTTCAAAATAAATGATTTAGTCCTCATGCTGTGACCCGCTATTTTTTAAGTTCTGCCCACCTTCAAGAGCAGCGGTCATTACCGTGGAGCGTACTAGTCATTTCGTGTTTTCATAAAAGTGGTGGATTTTTACATGAGGCTTTGTGCTCGATCATTCACCTTTCATCTCTCAAAAAATATCCCTTATTCTTATCATTGGAGCAAATGGAGCAGCACGAAGTTCGAATGCGCGGTTCAAGCCGAAAGTCGACAGCGCACCAACCCGCGGAGCTAGCCGAGCGATATGAAGACTAACACCAATCATTTAAATACAAAATCAAAGGTGTACCAACCCGAGTCAAGCAACATAAAGACTAGTGACACCGGTTCAAGTTCAAACTGTTGAAAATCAGAAGAACACCAGCCCGTTTTGTTTTATCACAGTATTGCTTCGCTGCAAAAGCCCAAAAATGAGCCAACAGCCGATCAAGAGCCCGAAGGCTAGCAAGCAGCTGATCAAGAGCCCGAAGGCTAGCAAGCAGCTGATCAAGAGCCCGAAGGCTAGCAAGCAGCTGATCAAGAGCCCGAAGGCGAGCGAGCAGCTGATCAAGAGCCGAAGGCGAGTGAACAGCCGATCAAGAGCCCGAAGACGAGCTAACAGCCGATCAGGAGCCCGAAGTCGAATGAGCAGTCAGTCAGAAGCTCGAAGACGCAGTAGAAGAATTTGGAAGAAATTTTTAAGCTCAAACTCCCCCATTTAATGACTTTTACAATTGATGTATAGGTTTTCCCCTAGCATTCTTTTCACTCTTGTCCATTTCTGGATAATTACATGTATAAGTTTATACATTCCCTTTGAATTTATTTAGATCAATGTGTATAGGGTTCCCCACTCCCTATTTTATTGGTAAATGAACGAGCGTCAATATTCATATTGTTCAAATCCACCACTTCGAAAACACGTGTTTTCAAAATCGTCTTTAAAAAACTCGGTTTCTGTTGGCCTGCACGTCTTGTTTAAAAGAAAAGACATACGAGACGACCCTTCACGTTTTATCTATCGCTCTCAAAACTATGCTTTAAGGGGTGAAATTTGCGGTGTCTACGGATACTTCCCCTTTAAAGAATTGATGAGATAAAGTGACACTTATCATACGCTCATACCTCATGAATCTCACAACTTTTTCAAAATAAATGAAAGTCGTTTTTGCACCAACAATCATTCACACATCATCACACAACAAATTTTTGTTTCACAAAACATACTGATATTACCTCTTTTCCTTCATTCTAATCCTTGTGCTTGCAGGTGTTCGTGACAATTGGCAACTGGAAAGAAATAAGAATAATTCGCTTATAGCAACAGAAGAAAGGATGGAGCGGGCACCCCGAAATGATCAAGCAGACGAAGGCCGGTTTGTTCATGAAGGATTGATCCATGACCTTGCTGATGACTTGGAGAGAAATTTGAGGATAGAAGAATGCGTCCAAAGAAGAATAACTAGGGTCTATGTGGAGTCGGATAACAGTTACAAAGAGACTTCAACTTACTCGGCATACGATGCCTATGAGTTTCAAGCAATGGACCCTCATGCTCCCTCTGTCCAAGTTCGAACAACACCAAGCATGCCTTCTTCACCTATGTACAGTTCAACTCTGAGAACCCCAACCGCCACCAGAGGGAATTGGCAACCACAAATGGTCTGTGATAAGAGAAAGACCCAAGGCCCATCTTCCCCCGTGGTGCATTCTGGCTTAAACCTTTCCTTGCCCACACAAAAATATGTCCTTCCTTGGCAAATACCTTATCACTCGTCAAATTTGAGCCAACACCTTCACCTAGGAACAACATTGCCCTCTCAATCTCTTGACACCGGCTACCCTGAGACAGCCATTTCAATCCAAAACCTTGATCTCAGAGCAAGTCCAATGAAATAATTAGTAAAAGAAATGAAGGCAGAACTAGAGCTAGCCCAACGTTTTAAGTCTGTAGGTTGGGAGCCAACTAACCCGTATCCTGATGCTCGTCTACAAAAGGGCATGAGTCTACCTGAAATGAAGAAGTATGAAGGGATTGGAAACCCAAGGCATCACGTTGATAGGTATGATAAGCTCATGGATCTACATGGTATATCCGATGAGCTGAAGGCCGCGTGCTTCAGATTCTACTTAGAGGGGCCTGCTTACTCTTGGATTATGGGTCTGGATTTGAAAGGAAAGTCAAGCAAAGACCTGTACTTTGAATTTCTCACTCAATACGGTGGTAACTTTCATCATGAAATTACACACAGAGATTTAGAAACCACCCGTCAAAACCATGGCGAAACTATGAGGGAATTCATAGAAAGATGGAGGGTGAAGGCTGGGCAAATGAATAATCGACCAAATAAGGAAGAACAAATACAAATGGTGATTTCTGGCCTGAGAGAGAAGTACCAATGCTAGTTGAGATACCTGGGTATTTGCGACTTCAAACGATTGATGGCGGCCGTGATGGCTTTGGAGGACACTGAAATCAAATTGACAGAGCAACCCGAAATCATGGAAAGAAGGGAACGTACACTCGGACAAAGCTCACAGGGACAACTTTTGAACCTCGGAAGGTCGCTCAGCGAAGCATAGAAAATATTAGTCGAGGGAGGTCACCTAGCACTTTTTAATACAAGGTCAAGAATCATGAAACTGGGGCCACATTTGCATGAATACTGCGACTATCATAGAATCCGGGGACACACCACCAATGAGTGTACCACACTAAAGAATGCAATCCAAAAGCTGATAGACAGAGGAGAGGTATCTTCTTTAGAGCCAAGATGTTCATCCTAGACCACAAAGGCGCACTTTCCTGAGGCATCACTGAGCCATGCAGGACCATGTGTTAATCCGTGGTGATAGTGACAGAAAGTAGTTGAGTCATGTTTTATTGTAATGAAAGTGTTTGAAGGGTTGCATCCCATCCCTCCCCCTTTTGTTTGACCTATCTAGGAATCACAGGAAGAACAAGACAGTTTTATCATGTTGACTAGCGCAATATAGGGATTACCACTCCTTAAGCAGTCAAGGTTCGATTTACAGCTAAAACATGTGGGGTCACGTTTCTTCCGGGACCCACTCAGCAATTAACAGCCTAAAGAGCCATTGTTGGCAAGATGAAAATCGTGGATCCTCAACTGAAACCGACTCAAGCGAGATTAGGTGTAGCCTTACCACGCAGCATTGCATCCAAAAAGAAAACCACAGAACAGAAAAAGCATTCGGTCAAAATCCAAAGTCAACCATCTCCATTCATCGTTTTTCAGCGTTTCATGCATCTTATACATAGTAATTCCATATTATCAATATAAATTGCATTGTAGATAGTTGCATTTGCATATATTTGTATCGAAGCGACATTTTTGGCGAAAATCTTAAGAGATTGATTGAATAGAGTGCGTGAACCATTAAACTCTTGACCCGTCAATGAACACAAGGGTCTAATCAAAACCAGCACCACAAACCGAATGTGTGGCATGCGAAGAGCGGTATTTTCCTTGGAATTTCAGTTTAGTGTATTGGATGATCCCCTGAGCGACGAGGGAAGGTAGAGAGAGCCAATGGAGGTAAAACCACGAGAGACATGTGCATTTCTTCATCACATGGAGAGGCACAATACATAGTGAAATCAATGTCGATAAACGAGATACGAACTGTGATTCATGCAAAGATCCAAGAAGTAGTAAGAAAACAATCATTGACTAACGAGAATGATGAGGCACTTAGGAACAAAAATCTCCACAAAACCAAAAGGCTTTGATTGCCCTGAACATAATCCCGTAGTGAGCCCCACTGTGCCTTTCATGAAGATCTCTTTCTTCAAAAATGAAACTCCACAACATGCCACCCCACATATACTTACTCGTCCTTGCAATAGAGGATCTCAAAGGAGCCGGAGCCATGGTCTCTCCCCACCATCTTTCACAAAAACAACAAATAAAATGTTTGAGAAGACCAGCGAGTCAATGAAACTCCAAAGCTGAAAGCAAAACTTAATGCCAAAAGAGTTAGCAGAAAATGTCTAAGAAAGCCGATGAGCCAATGCGATTCCAAAAGCAGGAAGTAAGAATGAGAAAATCATACACTGAAAAAGAAGAAAAAGAACAAGAAGATCGTACACCAAAGAAGAAGAAGAGAATAAGCAAAAGGACCAATGATGTCCCATCGAAACCAACAAAGGATTCTCAAAGATCGTCTGTCTAATCATTCCACCCATGGTGAAGGCGAAACATATCCTCTATTGCACAAAAGCTCCACAATTCCCAAATAAATCCTCCAGTCCCATGTGACATAGATCATACCCCTCAGCCCCATTATAACCCAATAAAAGACCTCTGACTCATTAGTTAATGAGCGTTAACTGAAAGTACCGGATCCGAAACATGAATCATAAGCTTCGTACTTGTAATCAACATGTCCTATCATACCAAAGGGACCATGAGCGAATGAGCGTAATCTTACTACACAAGGTCTTTAGAGTGCGAGTGACTCTTCGATTAAACTACCAAATCATAATCAGCCTATCCCATTGCAGGTGAGGAATTTGTGAGGAACGGATAGTTCATAACCTCGAAAGGAAGTTCTCAGGAAAATACTGCTTTAAGCATCAAGAGTATCATCACGACATTAGCACACACGGCCATACTCAGGAGAGACTGACCCACATCCCTCCATGAGAGGAAAGTGATTCACGCATTCCATTTCAACAATCACTCAAGATCGAACTGAAGATGTCTTATATTCGTAAACCTCATATTAATAGAGATAGGACCGTACCTTCTCTCCAAAAACTGCATATGCATTTTGCATGTGTCTAGCATTTAATATTTGCATGCACCATAATCATTTCATCTTCAACATCCGACTAGTAAGAATTCTACCTAGTCTCGCTGACAGTCGACTTCAGTTGCAGTTGTTGAAGCATAACTTTTGATCTCAACCGAAGCCATCCTGGGCCATTATCGAGCTATATTAGGTCTCTTCGGAGCCATCTCAGGCTATAACCGAGCTACATCAAACCATTCAAGAGCTATCCGAAGCCACACGGAGACCATGGCCACATCCACTGCCATACTCAATCCCTATCAACATTGCTTCAAAAGCCAATCTTGAGCCATGCGGGAGTCATCTTTAAAACATTGAGACCATCCCTAGAGCTACACAGGGGCCATCCCGACAGTTTGAGAACAATACGAGAGCCACCTCAAATCATGTACGAGCCACTTCGTCACCAGGGCTTTGCCTACAGAGTATCGAACTACGTATGGTTTGATCTCAATACAGAATTGAGTACGTAGGCAGCCCACCCCAGGTGCGACCACCTCACAGGCGAAAGTTCCCCTTTCTTCCTCGCTATCACCAAATGGATCCATCTCGTAGCCCTTCCCGGAGCCAACCCAAGCTATCCTGGAGTCATTATGAGAGAATCCTGAAGTCATAACCGGACATAAGCCATCCATCCATGACCAAGAAGTTATCAACCACATCAAAATACATCAAAATCCACTAATCACATCAACCCACCATTCGACTCAAAATCCAAACCAAAGCAAAACCCACCAACCATCCTAGAGTCGTAGCTCACAATGGAGCCATCCGACCGCACCAGAGCCATCTGATCATATCGGAGCCATCCGATCATATCAAAATCATCGAGTTCCCAGTGTCACTCATTAAAAAAAACAAAAAATAACAAATAACATCCATTCAAAAGACCGACCACAAAATCACAAAACCAAAACAAGAAATCAGGAGCCATACCGGAGCCATCTCGAAACTCTGGAGCCAAGAGTCCTGCCAAAATCTCGAGACTACAGTGCATATTGGGCGAGGCTATCAAAACAAAACCAAAACACAAGTCCCACACTGACAAAGTCAAGGGCCACATCAACACAAACATTCGACTATCACATCCCTCACAAAGACAACCGAAAGCATCCAACCCCGGACCAGTCCACAACCAAAGTCATCCTCAAGTCAACCACCCAAAGTAGCGAGTTTCGTACAACTCCTCTAAAGTATTATAGGCACTCCTAAGTCCTCGTACTTTCAATCGCATTCTAGGCCCGACATAAGCCCTACAACTGGATATCAAGAGGTCCATTTGAGGCACTCCTAAGCCCTCGTGCGCAAATAGGGAGTTTGATTCGATTAATGCATTTGCTAACCAAGTCATATCTTATTTCATTTGCACATGGGAATCCTTTCAAGTGTACCACAAAATCACTCACGTCATTCGATCAATTTTTCCACTCAGGTTTGAAATATAATTTTCATTCCATTCAGGTGACCTTTCGCTAGTAAAACTCTTTTACTATATGATTTTTTTTTTCGTTTCAAACCCGCTAGGCAGCTATTGCACTACTAGTGCGGTCAACTTTTCGTTTTACACCCGCTAGACAGCTATTACGCTACTAGTGCGGTCGACTTTTCGTTTTACACCCGCTAGACAGCTATTGCGCTACTAGTGCGGTCGACTTTTCGTTTTACACCCGCTAGACAGCTATTACGCTACTAGTGCGGTCGACTTTTCGTTTTATTCCCGCTAGACAGTTATTACGCTACTAGTGCGGTCGACTTTTCATTTTACACCCGCTAGACAGCTATTACGCTACTAGTGCGGTTGACTTATCGTTTTACACCCGCTAGACAGCTATTGCGCTACTAGTGCGGTCAACTTTTTGTTTTACACCCGCTAGACAGCTATTACGCTACTAGTGCGATCGACTTTTCGTTTTACACCCGCTAGACAGCTATTGCACTACTAGTGCGGTCGACTCTTCATTTTACACCCGCTAGGCAGCTATTGCGCTACTAGTGCGGGCGACTTTTCGTTTTACACCCGCTAGACAGCTATTACGCTACTAGTGCGGTCGACTTTTCGTTTTACACCCGCTAGACAGCTATTGCGCTACTAGTGCGGTCGACTTTTTATTTTACACCTGCTAGACAGCTATTGTGCTACTAGTATGGTACTTTCAATTGCATTATAGGCTCGTCATAAGTCCTATAGCTAGATGTTAAGAGGTCTAGTTGAGGCTCGTCATAAGTGCTCGTGCACCCAATCAATCTAATTGTTAGTATCATAGGCTCGTCATAAGTCATATGACTAGATATCAAGAGGTCTAGCTGAGGCTCGTCATAAGTCCTCGTACTTTCAATTGCATTATAGGCTCGTCATAAGTCCTATAGCTAGATGTCAAGAGGTCTAGTTGAGGCTCGTCATAAGTCCTCATGCACCCCAATCAATCTAATTGTTAGTATCATAGGCTCGTCATAAGTCCTATGACTAGATATCAAGAGGTCTAGTTGAGGCTCGTCATAAGTCCTCGTACTTTCAATTGCATTATAGGCTCGTCATAAGTCCTATAGCTAGATGTCAAGAAGTCTAGTTGAGGCTCGTCATAAGTCCTCGTGCACCCCAATCAATCTAATTGTTAGTATCATAGGCTCGTCATAAGTCCTATGACTAGACATCAAGAGGTCTAGTTGAGACTTGTCATAAGTCCTCGTACTTTCAATTTGCATTATAGGCTCGTCATAAGTCCTATAGCTAGATGTCAAGAGGTCTAGTTGGGGCCCGTCATAAGTCCCCGTGCACCCGCATTCATAAGAACAAATCATAAACCGCAGTGAGAATTTTTGGCGCACCGTCAACCTTTATCCAATTCTGCCAGGGCTTGCAAAATTGAATCAAGGGGAGCCATCTGTAGACACCAAAAATTCTCACCCCATAAAGCAAATTCCAGAATAAGAAACACAATAAGAGTGGTCGTCGCCTTTCTTTGTCAAAACGTATTGACGTGCGTGCTAAAACAAAACCATCTTTTTATAATCTTTTTCAAAAGCATTTCATAAAAACACGATTCTTCGAAAATGAATTTCCAAATGACAATCCCGTTTTAAACCCATCCCTTTTGTCTCATTATCTATTTGCTTACCTATCAGTTTCTTTTATTTTGTTACTTCATTATCTTATTTATTGCTACTTTTAATTGTCTTCTAGCATTTATTTATATTTTATTATCATCATTTGCATTGTTATTTATATCATCTTATGTGGCCTTTACTATTATTATTTTTATTTGTGTACTTCATTTTGTTGCTCATTTGACTAAGTTTCCTATTATCTTATTTTATTTTATTTCTTGTTTTTTTTCCAATCTTATTTTCCGCCATTCGTACATATCTAACACGATTTCCATTTTTGTTACATTCGCTTGTATTTTAACCACCATTTTATTAGTACTATTTCATTATTTTATGTACTATTACTAATTAGTGCTTCATGATTGTTATTATTTAGAATTATTTTGATTATTCCATCTCCTTTTACTATTACTCGCATGTACCTATTTCAGTTTACATTTTCATGGCATCCACTTGTACCTCCATTATACTGTGTTATTTTGTTACTTCACATACACATTTTTTATACTATTTCATTCGTTTGTATTTAGTCATGTTTTTTACTTTAATATTTCACATTTATGTTTCATAGCCTTTCAAGAAGAAAACGACTCATTCTACTGCATATTTCCATTAAAATGTCAGTTTTTAAAGATTTCCTTCCAGATCGAATTAGAGCTCTAGTATTGTTTTTCCATGTATAAATATTGAATTCTGACATAGCCACGTTGGTTAAAGCGCTCATTTGTGAACTCACAGGTCCTGAGTTCGAATCTGATGAAGTGTTTTTATTTCTATCTTTCAGCTCGTGATTGAGCTTCAATTCAATTCATTGCATTTTTATACTGAATCGTGTCTCAGCTTGACTGGTTACTAGACACGGGTAAGGAACAATCAGCCCGGGTTCGAATCTAGGAGGGAGCAAAAGAGGTTTTCCTTTTTTTTTATTTTTCTTCCAAGTCTATTTCGGACCAAACATGACCCGATGCCACTACTGGGTCCGGTTTTATCTCAATAAAACTCATTTTTGTTTAAGTTAGCCCAAATAAAAAAAGCCAGTTGGTCTTTATCTACAAAACCCTACCATCTCCTTTATAAAAGACAGACCAAAACCCTACAGTAGAGGGGACGATCCCAAGGAGCTAGCCGAGATAAACCCACATTTTTCTCTGTTGGATAGAACATTCCCTTTGTCTTCCTTGGTTTTGAAATCTCGAGACTGGACCCAGATCACTCACCTTGGCCTTCCTCCAGAACCTTTGCTTTCTCGCTTCGAACCTTCATCCCCGATAACACCACGAGCTCATCTGTTTACTCATTGTTTCGATTAACGGCGGGAATCAACAGTGTAAGTAACCCCGGCTATCTTCTGTTGCAAAAGGTCGATGGTGAGCTCGCCATTCCTTCCCTCGCATTTCCTTATTTCTATTTCATCTCGTACAAATTTCTCTGGTTGTCTTCTCGACTGGCTTTACCACGGTTGGATATTTCTGAACCTGTTGAATCGAGTTGGTCTCTAATGAAGGTGAGAAGTATGGTTTTCCGTAAATTAACTTCCGACGTTAGTCAACTCCCACGCTTCAAACCTTCTCTATCTTCTCATCTTCTTCAAACCATCAAGTTTTTATGATTTTTGTTATAGTTTCGATTTTGACCGCAAGTGAACACCAAGCCTATTATAGGTTCTGGTCTTCACAAGTGAATACATCGGTCGAACACTTTTCTGATTTTTATCATTTTGTTTTGCAAATCTGCTCAATGAATACCGGGTCTCAAAATGGGTCCATGGGTTCATAAATTGCAGAACATTGTGTTGCATCTTCCAAATCCTGTTTGAACCCCTTCCGAAACTTTGGATGCTCTATTTCCTTCGTGAAAATCAGTTACAGATTTTGTTTAGTTGCAGTACCAGTCCCGTCATCTCCTTCCTTATTGATATCAACAGATTTTGAATCGATTTTAATTCGTTCAAAGCCGTATTCTGATATTAGAGAGATTGGTGCATTCTCTGTTTATGTTTTTCTTCTCATCTGCCTCGGAATGTGTTGTTCGAACACTAAATCCATGGCGGTGTCTTTATCACCCTCTGAAGCAGAATTTCTCCTATTGCATTAATACTGTCCTTTGACTCATTTGGGTCTCTATACTAACCTCCTGCATCTGAGTTGTTCACAGAAAGCCTATACACCACCGCGTGCGGTGGCTGACTCATTGTATCTACCTTGGTCTCCTGTTAATATTGTTTGGGGTTTAATAAGTACCGATTATGCCTTCGTTTGCTACTGTCGTTATCAATTTGCCCTATTTCTATGATCTGACGATGTTGTTGTAACTTCTTGTGTTGATGGTAAGCTTATATCTCAAGGGAAGTGAGTCATCCTGAATTTCTTTTTGGGACAGCGATTCTAGCCTACTCAAGTGATGTCTGCATTCTAACCTATCTCTTTTCATGTTGAATGTTTGTTTGAAAATTAGAAACTGGCCTCCCATTGTTTTCTGCTGTCTTGGATGCTTAAACCTATCTTCATCTTGCAGTAAAAACTCATTTCTCCACTGTCTGGCATTCACTTCCATTCGGGTTTAATTTTTGTCTTCTATAGTTGGTGATGCAAGGCTTGCTCAGTACTTTGCGTTCCTGCTATTCAGATTAGCTCATTTATGCTCATTTCATTAATTATTTTTGCTGTCTGTTACTCCATACGGTTGTCAATGACGGAGGTTGTCTAGTGGTCTGTTCATTTTGCTTATCTTGTGGAAGAGTTAATGACTGTCTGATAATTAATTATACGGAGATAGTATATATATCGGCCTTAACAAATAAAAAACGGACCAATCTAGAGTTAATCATTAGGGTTCACGTTGTGTGAGCATTTTGTTACAGTAATCTCAATTTCAATCGGCCACCTTATCCGAATGCTATTTGATCCTAGTCAATGCTCTTTTGTTGTTGACCTGTAAAACCTCAAATTGATCGGTAATTTTGGTTAGCAATCTCGAAGTTAGGTTCGCTTGCATTTCTGATGAAATTAATTAGCAACCCCACATTTTAGGAACCTATGTACATATCCATTTGATCTCTTCGTAATTATGCCCATGTTGTATTTACTTGGTTAACTTCAAATTCATCTATTGTATTATATGTTCCTTGTTGTTTAAACCCTAAATGGCCCCTTAGGTCACCCCTTTTTCTTTTGATCAAAGTCTTGGAAGGTACCCCACAACTAGCTTATTTCTGATTTGCTTTATGGGAAACAATACCTTCCAAAACTTTGAAGATCTTTTTTAAGCCTTTGAAGGTACCCCACAACTAGCTTATTCCGATTTGCTTTGTGGGGAACAATACCTTCCAAACATTTAAAACCTATCCCAAACCATCCCTAATTCATTAAAAACTTTACCCAAAAAAAATAGAATAATCCAATCCAAATTCAACTTGAAATTCCATTTCACCTTCAACCTAAATAAAGCCCAACATCCAAATAATAAAAAAGCCCAAGGCCAAGATTGGGCCAAAAATCATGTCAAGCCCAACATTCAATTGACAAGCCCACTCAGCCCAATCAAAAATCCAATTCAGCCCAAATCAATGAGGCCCAATTAGGCCCAAAAATCAAAAGCACAATTCCCACCTTGGCCCAAAAATCAATAAACCCATTTCAAGGCCCAATCCTATTCCAAGGCCCAAGCCCATTTTGGCCCAAAAGCCCAAACGAAGTCCAAGTTTGACCAAACCCAAAGTTTGACCAACCGAATGTTGAACTTGACCAAACTTTGACCTTGACCCCACTTTGACCTTGACCCCACTTTGACCTTGACCATGTCTAACTTTAACTCTACCCATTTTCTAATCTCGGCCCAAATCCAATTCAACCCAATTCCATTCAATTCAAACCCAATCCAATTCAAATCCAATTCGTTTTCAATCTCAATTCAATTCAATTTTGACACATTCACTTCAAACCCGACTTGTAAATCCCATTCAAACTCCAAAAATCCAAAAACATTCCTTAGTATTTAGCTTTAATTCAAAAATGTCAAAAAATCTTCTTTCTCAAATTTTGAACAATCATTTCATTCAAATCTCATCAGGTTTTTAAAGGAACCATTTTGTGGAATTTTAAAGGAAAAACTCTTCTCACATCACAGAAAACTCTTCTCAAATGCAGAAAGTTCTTCTCACATATACAGAAAGTTTTCTCCTAAAACATTTCTCAAAATCAATGTTTCTTCGTCGAGAATTCTGAACAACTTCAAAAGTGTTCTAACTTAGTTTTCAACTTAAATAAACCTTTTTCGGGGAACATGAAATGTCTAACACCTTCAATACGTTTTTTTCCTAGTTAGACATCGCTTGTCCCCCTTCCAAAAATAAAAATCCGAGGCAGGGCACTGGGGTCGTAATCTCCCTTGTCGGAGTCTGGATCTCTTTAGGCGAGGCATTAAGGTGACAAACCTCCCCTAATTGCAGCCTAGATTTTTACAAGACGGGGTGCTAGGGAAGTAACGGCCTTCCTAGTTGCAGTCGGGATTTTAGAATCGTCTAACTCCCTTCCGCTCGATTTTCAATGTTTTCGGTTTTTAACGTTTTAAAACCCGGGAGTTAGAGACGTTATTAGGATTTGACCGACAACATCTCATTCATGTTGTTTCTCTCTAAATCCCATTTTTCGACATAAATTCATTGCCCCATCTTTTGAGCCATGGCACTTACCATTAATTAAGTGTCGTGTTCGAGGGGGTACATAGGGTAATCCCTCGGGATTATCCGCCCTTTTACAACAAAAATGGTTTTTTCGATTTAAAAAAAAACTTGAAGAGAGACAATTTTTACAATCATTCCTCCAAACAATTCAGTCCACCATCATCTCACTCTAAATTCGAAATATCCCAAAACATCAACCCTTTCATAATCTCAAATCTGAAAAACCCGCGACTTCTCCCAAATTCCAATTGCCCCACATACTCGAGTCATCATTCAAACTCCAACTCACCTTAAACTCATATCCTCTTACAAATTCCAACTTCATTCAAACTCCTAAAGTCTCACAGACCCGAGCGTCTCATAGACTCAAACATCTCACGAACTTTAATGTCTCACAGACCCGAGCGTCTCACAGACTCAATCATTCAGATATTTCAATGTCTCACAGACCTGGGCGTCTCATAGACTCTAACCTCCCAAAACCCGAAACTTCTTGAAACTTCGAACCCTTCTAAATCTCAAACACTACAAATATCTTCAAACTCCATAAACATCAAAACTTCCAAAACCCAAATATCCTGAACTACGTAAGGTCTGATCTCAACAAGGAGTTGAGTACTTAGGCAGCCCATCTAGGGTGCGACCCTATTCCAAACAAAAAGTCCATTTTCCCCTTTTAAGGTGACTCTGATATCTCTCAAAACACGCAAGCCTTCTTCGGCTCCCACAAACTTCATACCATCAGACTCCAAGTCTTGTCTATTCACTCAACCTCAAACTTTTCCCAAATCTTCGTTTTATACTCATTTGAATTAACCAATTCTTCTTCTTGGCACTAGCTTGGTAGAAAAGCTCGCCTCATCCACTCTCTTTCTCTTTTCCCATCTCAATCCTATCCTTTGGATTTAATTGAATCTCTCTAATAAGGTTTTGAAAGAAGGCAATCCCGACAATTGGAGACCGAGGTTTCCTCGGGCACCAATCCAAAGTCATGGTCGTTTCCACTTCTAAGGGGTGTAACCCAGTGCGAACCCAAAATAGAATCTCTGATCTGATCAGATAAGTCCTATCCTTAAGCAATGATTCAGAGTCAATTACCGGTTCTTAGAACCCTTTTCCTCCCTTCCTAGTTCCTTAGGTCAAACTAGGTGGCGACTCTAGTCAATTTCCGCCCTTAGGGCAATAAGTCCGCGTGGAGCCCATAGAGAGCGGGTGTAGTGCTCACTGGAACTCCCCTTTATGCTTTCTGGGAAAGACGGACGATTTAGTAGGTATTTGAGGGATACCAGAATAACGGGTTTTCACCCTCCACAGAATGGCATTCTCTAGGGTTTTGGCTTCTCAGTCAGACCATATATTAGATAGACCCCCTCATACCGAAAGAAAAATCACCCACCACAGAATGGTGACTCTGCTGGGGAAAACTTGAGTAAGTTTTTCTCAAACTCAAGGAAGACTGAACTCCATTGAAAATTGTCGGGATTTCCCCACTTCTTTAAAAGCCTTTAAGAGATTCTTTTCAAAGCCTTAAGGATTATTTTACTCCACACTTAGAGTGTGTATCTGATGAGGACAAATATGATTTATTAGATCCTCAACAAACATGACAACAATTGGGTTAATCAATTAGCTCACAATTAGAAAGAGACACTTAGGTGTGAATGAAGCTAACTTCCCTTTAGATTAATAAACAACCAATTTGGAATCACTAATCTCAAGATAAAACACTTAGTACCTAGGTTGGTGCTTACTTCATTTGTAAATTTTATGGCAGCTAGTTTGTCCAGAATGTAGTAATTTTTTTGTTATCTATATTTATTGACGCAGCAATATTATTGAAGAAGGCAAAAATATAACGAAATAGAAGAACCAAGGTGGCCCAGACCCCAGGCCCCGGCTCGGACCCCGGGCTCCGTCAAGACCCTGTTCAGGCTCCAGTTTGGGTGCCAGGCATCAGATCCGGACCCTGCATGACCCTTGCTTTGGAAGCTAGATTTCATAACCGGGCGCTGCGCGCTGCATCCCGCACCTCACGCTCCGTGACCGGGCATTCAGTGACCGGGCGCTGAAGAGGGGAAAACATGGTCAAGTACCAGAAGGTGTGAATAGGCTTGAGGCAACACCCGAAGTCCACATCAAGAAGAGGGAATAAAGAAAAGCATGTAGTGACCGGTCGGCCACGACCCCGTCTGTAACCGGTCGCCGAAACTACGAAGTGAGCCCATATAGTGACCGTCGTAGACAACCGTCAAGTAACTAAGAAAATAAAGTAGATAGCGACCGGGCGCTGTGCCCAGTCAAATGGCTAGGAACAGAAGATGTAGAAATCAGGATAAGATATTTATGGTGACAGGTTGGCAAGCCTAGGAAGCCTAGAAAAGTCTATAAATAGACATAAAGGAGCTCATTTGAGGGGGGACACAACGTTAGAAGAGAGAGAAACCTCTAGAAAAGCTCTCTAGTATTGTAACCCTAAGGAATAAATAAGCATCGTCTAGAAGTGGATGTAGGCTGAATTATTGGCTGAACCACTATAATCCCGGGTGTTCTATTCGCTTGTGAGATATGAGTGACAAATTATACGTTTTCATTTGGCGCCGTCTGTGGGAAGCGAACAATAACCACGATTCAACCACACTGCAGAAGCAGAAGAGAGCAACTAAGAACGATTGCGAAGATCCACAACGACGGAATCCAGCCCGACGTGTTTACCCTTGCAAAGATAGATAAGCAAAGCAGAAGTTGTCGGTGAACAACGGAGGATGAGGTGAAGTGAACGAGCGAAACTCCGAAGAATCAAAGTTACGATCGAGGGGGATCACTCGCGAGATACAGATTCCTCGTCAAAGGATGAGAATAAAGGAATCACAGTGAAAAGAAAGAGAAAGGAGGAGACATCCAATCGAAGCGATCGACGACAACTCCGCGAAGGAAACTCAGAAAGATCTGTACCTAAAGGACGATCGACTTATGAAACAAAAAATGGAGGTTTCAAGTCCAAGAAGAAAACTGCAGCGAAAAGATAAAACCAGCAAGCGGCACTTTTGGACAGATAATTTTGCCTTCTCTGAATTCATCAAGAATCTCGAAGCATTTTTAATCGACCTTTCAAAAGGGGTAGTTGAAATTTTAATTTTAATGAATTCTATTATTACTAGTTGAGTCTAATTCCGTCAATTACCTACTGCAATTCAATCCAGGGGTCTTAGGTATCTCTTACTCATGGAGGAAGAATACAGAAGGCCAAAAAGCAACAAGGATCCTTGACATCGTGTGGATGGCTTGACAACAGAAGAAGATCAAGTTTCAGAAATTCCTGGTGACGCTTGGTGCACCGGGCGTAGGGTGCTACATCTAAGACTGTCTGATGTACCTGCGATACAAGATTCAAAGAAAAGAGAGATCGGCCCTAGGCGCCGACGGTCCTGAACTTCAGTCCGGCGCAAGCTTTGTCTCCTCCAAGGGCCATCATCAACTCAGTTTTCGGGGGGCAACATTCATCCCGTCCAAACACTCTCAACAACCTAGCGACAACAGGGTACAAGGCGACCGGGAGTTCCCCTCTGACCAGGCGCAGCATCAATTGACCGGGCGTCTCTTCCCTGGCCAGGCACAGCCTTCAAGCGACCGGTCGGTGACAATTCGAAGACCGGGCAATACTTCGTACTACTGGGAGCTGTTCCAAGCAGCCAGGCGACCGGGGGCGATGTCCCTTGACCGGTGCGGTGTCACAAGTCATGACCGGGCTCCATTTCTTCCTACGACTGGTCGCCGTCTCTTTCTACGACCAGGAGGTGATTTTTCTTGACGTAAGGTTGCAAAGCGACCAGTAGATTAGCTCGGAGTGACCGGGAGATTAACCTCGGTGACCGGCGGTAACCTTGGGGCGACTAGGCGATGAATTTGTAGTGGATATCAACAATCGATCGATAGGAAAAGAAAGTTCATATTAACACAGATAACATTGCCGAAAGAAGAATACGACTGGTCCGTACTATTTGACACCAAGTAAGATGCAAAGGACTCCAGAATTTTTGTGATGGGTAAATTTCGTTTCTCTTCTTCTCGAGAAGCAAGGTAACACTTCTGAAAGCTCTTGTCTAAATGAGAGTTTGGTTTCTGTTTATAGAAAGGGCCTTTATGTTTATGATCTGGGCCTTTGCATCTGATTAAAAGAGTTGCAATTCTTATATTCGTAACAGCCCTAGCATAACCTAGGAGCAATCGTCAAACACTTTGGAACAATGCTATCTTTAAGCAAATAACCAGACATGCTATGATTTATGCACTGCAAAAATGCAACTCTATTTTCCAGAAAAACAAAGTGTTCTAGCTCTGACCAGGTTATTATTTCCACTCACACTTCTCTTGCACTCATTATGTTCAAAGAATTGACTCGAACATGACAAGAAGATTGCAGCATATTTGGGCTTCTCATAGTAAGAACGCTTCATTTGAAGCATGGTTATTACTGTCCGATACCTTGTCTGCTTTACTACAGTTAAAGAATAATCTTTTGGGCAAAGCATTTGTTATATTCGTTAGTTACATTCTGTGTTGAAAATATGTTTTCAACTGTTTCTCTATCTTCTAAACTATACAAATTCACGTCTTATTTTAATTGCTATTAATGGTTCAACATTGCTTTCTATTCATTACTTCTGTTTACAAATTCAAATAGGTTATTTGTTAGTTTGTAGTCCTTTCTGTTAACTGATTTTTTCTAGAACCTGTTACGGTATGAAGCACTTGAATATTGATAACTTAATCTGTGTCTGCCACTGTTATCTCCTTTGCTAAATGTTAGCTACATTTGATAAGGATGATGTCAAACGTTCTGAGTTCTATAGATACCTCATTGTTTCAATTGTTACAACATGCTATCTTGAAATATAATTTGCTATTTGTTTTGTGTCTTTGGATGTTTCTTGATTGGGCAATACTTCTGCAAGCCTAAAGAGTTATCAAAGACTTGCATTCCTGCTCATGCTTTGCATCTGTTTGACATTATTTTAAGCCTTTTTAGGCATAACCCGCCTACTGTGGTCTATTTACCTTTCTAACCCACCTGGTTACCACATTCAATTTCAGTGGGTCTAAACATGTTGCAGTATGGTTAGATATCTTTAAGTACTTTGGTTAAGATAATTTCAGCATATTGCCAATTCTTTATCTAACGATAACTGATGTTGCATTGATTAAGTCAGCGGCGAAATTCTTCTGATTAAGGTATTGCCCATTTCGTGTTTTGGTGGGTACTTTGACTTCAAGTATGCCTGTTAGTGTTTGATTTTAAAACTTCGATCACCAACTATTTTTAAATATATACCTTTAATTAAATCTGTCAAGCCCTACTCACTAATTTGGAAGCTAGGATATGATGGAGCACAAGGTCATTATTGCTACTGTTAAACACTCGTGGCAAGAGCGGTTCTTAGATCATGATGCTCTATTTCTCCATCTGCGTGTTTTACTACTTTATACCTGATGTTTTAACATCTGTTGGCCTAAAAGAGACTTGGACTTAAAAGAAACTGTTTGTAGATATCAATTCTATTTTTAATCCTTATTAAATAAGTCAAGTGTAGAACTACTTCTATCTCAATGACCTGAATTTTAAACTTCACAAAATTCTTTTTGAAAATCGCTACTTTCCTCCCACTTTTGCTTCTAAAAACAGAATTAACTTCAGTTTCTACTTCTTCCACACTTTTATATGAGCAGGATCAAGCATATACTGAGCTGATACTTAAATTCTATGCTGCTACGTTTAAAGAAATTGGTTTCAACCTTTGTTAAGTACTATTCTGATTACGAGTACTCGACATCAATCTGAACTGTTACTCTAGCTGCTTCAACATGTTTTTACATAGAAAATACATACCATTCCGCCCCATATGTTTCTGCCGCCATTAAGGAATATTCTTTTGAGTAAAACATTAACGTGATTTCACCAAAATTCAAGCGTCAGGTACGTCTCAATATTACAGTATCGTGACTTAATTTGCTCCTGATTGACTTTGTAAATTTTATCCACTCTTGTTATAATCTAGAAAGAATGATTAACCAATATGATAAGGAATACCATGAGCCTTCCATAATAGTGTTGTTAACTTTGATTATGTTTCATGCTCCATTCTAGACATAGTTATGTATAACAGTCCTTTGCTTCTATCTACGACACATAAAGGCACGTAATCTGAACATCCAAAAGTTTGAAAACTTGTTTACGCTCCTTTGCTGCTGTGTGAGCTCTTCTAATTACAATCTGCGTGAATTGGTGTTGGTTAGCGCTCAGATAGTATTTGTCTCAAAAACCTTGTAACACCATTAATGATCTTATAAACACCAAAATATCTTCTTCAAAGTTTATAAGTTAGATAAGTCATGTGCTTTTAAAATTCATTTTTACGAATTCAGATTATCAATCTTGCTCACTGTGTCTGGTTTTGCTTCTTTGGTGCGCCTAGACAGCCTTAGACCTTTTTCCGTTTGTAACTCATTCTTTTCTCATTTTCTGTTTGTTTTTATTATTCTCCACTGCTGCTGCTATGAGGCAACATAAACGGAAATAACAGAAGCAGCAGCAAGCCAAAGGAAGAGATATTCGGAGTTGCAAGTCCAAAACACCCCTGGATGAACTGGATATAAGGTATCCATGCTTCTCTATCTCTACAAAATCAAGGTAATTCTCATATCCTTACAATAAAATAAAATCCAAAGGCTAAATAAGGAGCAATTACCATCAGTATTACCCTCGCTCTGGTTAAAGCAATGTTGTTTAAGTTTTCCATTTTCATTCCGTTTTTGGTTTCTGTTTAAAAGCCTCTAAAAGGAGCGCATTACACCTGATCTTATTGGTGTTCATACTTTACCCCTAAATTATGCTACTGCTGGTAGGAATTTATAGGTAGTTCGACTCTAATTCAGAATACATGCTGCAATGTGTTATTTGCACTATTACATCACTCATGGCATAGACTGCCTGCTTAAAAGATTAGGCATTCTCGATATATTGCTTCGGAAAGTGGCAATCTCAGCAGTATTAGTCTCTAAGTAATGATATTCTACCTCTGCCATGAATAAGATTTAATTGTGCTAAGATAGCTCTAAGATTCGCACCTACAGGTACCTTTTGAGTACGTTTTTCCTGCCTAAAAGCTGTCTTTGCTGGAAATTGCGCATCTATTTCACAGGCATTTGTTTTCTGCATTTTAATCAGTTTATTAAGACACTTGATTCTTGCTTCTTTTACTACTCTTTCTTGTTGTATGTTTTATCAGATTCATTTGCCGTCAATAAAGAACTATTTGTGTTTAGCCATAAAAATGTTTTCAGCATATTTACTCATGACTCCTGTTTCCGTTCTTGCTTACTTTATTATTCCTTGTTCTTACTTCCTGAAACTCTTAACTGTCTATATATTGAAGATAGTTTCCTTCTAAAAAATTTTTGTTTAAGAAGAATATACCATCTAAGAAAGTCAAAGGCATGGGACTACAACCTGAAACTGCGGACCATTTTGGAATGCTTGCTCTATACAAATCAGCGGTATGGAATCATTTCTAAACTAACAGTAAAGTTGCAAAAACCAAGGTAAGTTTACAAATCATGAAAATTGAGACATAGATTTACAATCTATTTATGATTCATGGAGCTTTCACAGGACCTCTGGTCGTCTCATCAGAGACGAAAATCCATGGCGCTTTCACAGGACCTCTAGTCCATGGCGCTTTCATAGGCCCTCTGGAAAAAGTAACACCTTAGGTTGAAATGAAACCCGGCCAAAAAGTAACACCTTGGGTTGAAATGAAACCCGGCCAAAAAGTAACACCTTGGGTTGATATGAAACCCGGCCATAGAGCCACCTTGGGTTGAAATGAAACCCGGCCATATAGCCACCTTGGGTTGAAATGAAACCCAGCCATAGAGCCACCAAAAAACCTCATCTCTGGACCCATCAGGAGCTCTGGTCGCCTGTAATGGGTGAATTATTAGGTGTGGGACGCCACACCTACCTCGATCCAATACCTTCTAAAAGAAACAGTTTAGAAGGGTATGATCATAAGTACCATCCTTTGGCTACCACAAGCAAAGTTGGGAAATATATATTAAAAGGAAGTACCATTCTTTGGCTAACATAAGCAAAGATGGGAAAATATATTATCTCTTCTCCCTTTGAGGAAATTATCATCCTCTGGCTAGTATGAGCCAGGATTGGATCATTATATTATCTTACCCTTCAAAAAGGGAATGGTTGGTCTTCTGCATGAAGATCTTATTATGGACTTCCGGACTTCTGACATTCTTACATATTGTATATCAAAACATCAGGGGATTCATCCATCAAGATACATTATCTCGAAGATTTATGCCCCAGAATTTCCAATTTGTCAGATTCAGCAGCAAAGGCACTTGTGGGACTTTTGATTGTACCGAATTGTACCAACTTTTTGTAAGTTCATTTTCCTTTGTAAAAGCTAAAGAAAAAGAACTTGTGGGACTAGGAGATAGGAAAAGGGAAAGGTAGAAGGCATGCAAATTTTTATCTTCTTTTTGTAAGTTCCACTTTTTTAAGTGCGAAAAAGTAGAACTTGTGGGACTGATGAAGAGGGCAAAAATATGACGAAACAGAAGAACCAAGGTGGCCCAGACCCCAGGCCCCGGCTCGGACCCCGGGCTCCGTCAAGACCCTGTTCAGGCTCCAGTTTGGGTGCCAGGCATCAGATCCGGACCCTGCATGACCCTTGCTTTGGAAGCTAGATTTCATAACCGGGCGCTGCATCCCGCACCTCACACTCCGTGACCGGGCATTCAGTGACCGGGCGCTGAAGAGGGGAAAACATGGTCAAGTACCAGAAGGTGTGAAGAGGCTGAGGTAGCACCGAAAGTCCACATCAAGAAGAGGGAATAAAGAAAGAGCATGTAGTGACCGGTCGGCCACGACCGGTCGCCTGTAACCGGTCGCCGAAACTACGAAGTGAGCCCAGATAGTGACCGGTCGTAGACAACCGGTCAAGTAACTAAGAAAATAAAGTAGATAGCGACCGGGCGCCTGTGCCCAGTCAAATGGCTAGGAACAGAAGATGTAGAAATCAGGATAAGATATTTATGGTGACAGGTTGGCAAGCCTAGGAACCCTAGAAAAAGTCTATAAATAGAGATAAAGGAGCTCATTTGAGGGGGGACACAACGTTAGAAGAGAGAGAAACCTCTAGAAAAGCTCTCTAGTATTGTAACCCTAAGGAAATAAATAAAGAATCTGTCTAGAAGTGGATGTAGGCTGAATTATTGGCTGAACCACTATAATCCTCGGTGTTCTATTCGCTTGTGAGATATGAGTGACAAATTATACGTTTTCATTTGGCGCCGTCTGTGGGAAGCGAACAATAACCACGATTCAACCACACTTGCAGAAGCAGAAGAGAGCAACTAAAGAACGATTGCGAAGATCCACAACGAGGAATCCAGCCCGACGGTGTTACCCTTGCAAAGATAGAGATAAAGCAAAGCAGAAGGTTGTCGGTGAACAACGGAGGATGAGGTGAAGTGAACGAGCGAAACTCCCGAAGAATCAAAGTACGATCGAGGGGGATCACTCGCGAGATACAGATTCCTCGTCGAAGGATGAGAATAAAGGAATCACAAGTGAAAAGAAAGAGAAAGGAGGAGACATCCAATCGAAGCGACTCGACGAACAACTCCGCGAAGGAAACTCAGAAAGATCTGTACCTAAAGGAAGATCGACTTATGAAACAAAAAATGGAGGTTTCAAGTCCAAGAAGAAAAACTGCAGCGAAAAGATAAAAACCAGCAAGCGGCACTTTTGGACAGATAATTTTGCCTTCTCTGAATTCATCAAGAATCTCGAAGCATTTTTAATCGACCTTTCAAAAAGGGGTAGTTGAAATTTTAATTTTATGAATTCTATTATTACTAGTTGAGTCTAATTCCGTCAATTGCCTACTGCAAATTCAATACTCAGGGGTCTTAGGTATCTCTTACTCATGGAGGAAGAATACAGAAGGCCAAAAAGCAAACAAGGATCCTTGACATCGTGTGGATGGCTATGACAACAGAAGAAGATCAAGTTTCAGAAATTCCTGGTGACGTCTTGGTGCAACCGGGCGTAGGGTGCTACATCTAAGACTGCTCTGATTGTACCGCGATACAAGATTCAAAGAAAAGAGAGATCGGCCCTAGGCGCCGACGGTCCTGAACTTCAAGTCCGGGCGCAAGCTTTGTCTCCTCCAAGGGCCATCATCAACTCAGTTTTCGGGGGGCAACATTCATCCCGTCCAAACACTCTCAAGCAACCTAGCGACAACAGGGTACAAGGCGACCGGGAGTTCCCCTCTTGACCAGGCGCAGCATCAATTGACCGGGCGTCTCTTCCCTTGGCCAGGCACAACCTTCAAGCGACCGGTCGGTGACAATTCGAAGACCGGGCAATACTTCGTACTACTGGGAGCTGTTTCCAAGCAGCCAGGCGACCGGGGGCGATGTCCCTTGACCGGGTGGTGTCACAAGTCATGACCGGGCTCCATTTCTTCCTACGACTGGTCGCCGTCTCTTTCTACGACCAGGAGGTGATTTTCTTGACCGGTAAGTTGCAAAGCGACCAGTAGATTAGCTCGGAGTGACCGGGAGATTAACTCGGAGTGACCGAGCGGTAACCTTGGGGCGACTAGGCGATGAATTTGTAGTGGATATCAACAATCGATCGATAGGAAAGAAAGTTCATATTTAACACAGATAACATTGCCGAAAGAAGAATACGACTGGTCCGTACTATTTGAACACCAAGTAAGATGCAAAGGACTCCAGAATTTTTGTGATGGGTAAATTTCGTTTCTCTTCTTCTCGAGAAGCAAGGTAACACTTCTGAAAGCTCTTGTCTAAATGAGAGTTTGGTTTCTGTTTATAGAAAGGGCCTTTATGTTTATGATCTGGGCCTTTGCATCTGATTAAAAGAGTTGCAATTCTTATATTCGTAACAGCCCTAGCATAACCTAGGGCAATCGTCAAACACTTTGGAACAATGCTATCTTTAAGCAAATAACCAGACATGCTATGATTTATGCACTGCAAAAATGCAACTCTATTTTCAGAAAAACAAAGTGTTCTAGCTCTGACCAGGTTATTATTTCCACTCACACTTCTCTTGCACTCATTATGTTCAAAGAATTGACTCGAACATGACAAGAAGATTGCAGCATATTTGGGCTTCTCATAGTAAGAACGCTTCATTTGAAGCATGGTTATTACTGTCCGATACCTTGTCTGCTTTACTACAGTTAAAGAATAAGCATTTGTTATATTCGTTAGTTACATTCTGTGTTGAAAATATGTTTCAACTGTTTTTTTTGTTTTTTTTTTGTTTCTCTATCTTCTAAACTATACAAATTCACGTCTTATTTTAATTGCTATTAATGGTTCAACATTGCTTTCTATTCATTACTTCTGTTTACAAATTCAAATAGGTTATTTGTTAGTTTGTAGTCCTTTCTGTTAACTGATTTTTTCTAGAACCTGTTACGGTATGAAGCACTTGAATATTGATAACTTAATCTGTGTCTGCCACTGTTATCTCCTTTGCTAAATGTTAGCTACATTTGATAAGGATGATGTCAAACGTTCTGAGTTCTATAGATACCTCATTGTTTCAATTGTTACAACATGCTATCTTGAAATATAATTTGCTATTTGTTTTGTGTCTTTGGATGTTTCTTGATTGGGCAATACTTCTGCAAGCCTAAAGAGTTATCAAAGACTTGCATTCCTGCTCATGCTTTGCATCCGTTTGACATTATTTTAAGCCTTTTTAGGCATAACCCGCCTACTGTGGTCTATTTACCTTTCTAACCCACCTGGTTACCACATTCAATTTCAGTGGGTCTAAACATGTTGCAGTATGGTTAGATATCTTTAAGTACTTTGGTTAAGATAATTTCAGCATATTGCCAATTCTTTATCTAACGATAACTGATGTTGCATTGATTAAGTCAGCGGCGAAATTCTTCTGATTAAGGTATTGCCCATTTCGTGTTTTGGTGGGTACTTTGACTTCAAGTATGCCTGTTAGTGTTTGATTTTAAAACTTCGATCACCAACTATTTTTAAATATATACCTTTAATTAAATCTGTCAAGCCCTACTCACTAATATTTGGAAGCTAGGATATATGATGGAGCACAAGGTCATTATTGCTACTGTTACAACACTCGTGGCAAGAGCGGTTCTTAGATCATGATGCTCTATTTCTCCATCTGCGTGTTTTACTACTTTATACCTGATGTTTTAACATCTGTTGGCCTAAAAGAGACTTGGACTTAAAAGAAACTGTTTGTAGATATCAATTCTATTTTTAATCCTTATTAAATAAGTCAAGTGTAGAACTACTTCTATCTCAATGACCTGAATTTTAAACTTCACAAAATTCTTTTTGAAAATCGCTACTTTCCTCCCACTTTTGCTTCTAAAAACAGAATTAACTTCAGTTTCTACTTCTTCCACACTTTTATATGAGCAGGATCAAGCATATACTGAGCTGATACTTAAATTCTATGCTGCTACGTTTAAAGAAATTGGTTTCAACCTTTGTTAAGTACTATTCTGATTACGAGTACTCGACATCAATCTGAACTGTTACTCTAGCTGCTTCAACATGTTTTTACATAGAAAATACATACCATTCCGCCCCATATGTTTCTGCCGCCATTAAGGAATATTCTTTTGAGTAAAACATTAACGTGATTTCACCAAAATTCAAGCGTCAGGTACGTCTCAATATTACAGTATCGTGACTTAATTTGCTCCTGATTGACTTTGTGAATTTTATCCACTCCTGTTATAATCTAGAAAGAATGATTAACCAATATGATAAGGAATACCGTGAGCCTTCCATAATAGTGTTGTTAACTTTGATTATGTTTCATGCTCCATTCTAGACATAGTTATGTATAACAGTCCTTTGCTTCTATCTACGACACATAAAGGCACGTAATCTGAACATCCAAAAGTTTGAAAACTTGTTTACGCTCCTTTGCTGCTGTGTGAGCTCTTCTAATTACAATCTGCGTGAATTGGTGTTGGTTAGCGCTCAGATAGTATTTGTCTCAAAAACCTTGTAACACCATTATGATCTTATAAACACCAAAATATCTTCTTCAAAGTTTGTAAGTTAGATAAGTCATGTGCTTTTAAAATTCATTTTTGAATTCAGATTATCAATCTTGCTCACTGTGTCTGGTTTTGCTTCTTTGGTGCGCCTAGACAGCCTTAGACCTTTTTCCGTTTGTAACTCATTCTTTTCTCATTTTCTGTTTGTTTTATTATTCTCCACTGCTGCTGCTATGAGGCAACATAAACGGAAATAACAGAAGCAGCAGCAAGCCAAAGGAAGAGATATTCGGAGTTGCAAGTCCAAACACACCCTGGATGAACTGGATATAAGGTATCCATGCTTCTCTATCTCTACAAAATCAAGGTAATTCTCATATCCTTACAATAAATAAAATCCAAAGGCTAAATAAGGAGCAATTACCATCAGTATTACCCTCGCTCTGGTTAAAGCAATGTTGTTTAAGTTTTCCATTTTCATTCCGTTTTTGGTTTCTGTTTAAAAGCCTCTAAAAGGAGCGCATTACACCTGATCTTATTGGTGTTCATACTTTACCCCTAAATTATGCTACTGCTGGTAGGAATTTATAGGTAGTTCGACTCTAATTCAGAATACATGCTGCAATGTGTTATTTGCACTATTACATCACTATGGCACAGACTGCCTGCTTAAAAGATTAGGCATTCTCGATATATTGCTTCGGAAAGTGGCAATCTCAGCAGTATTAGTCTCTAAGTAATGATATTCTACCTCTGCCATGAATAAGATTTAATTGTGCTAAGATAGCTCTAAGATTCGCACCTACAGGTACCTTTTGAGTACGTTTTTCCTGCCTAAAAGCTGTCTTTGCTGGAAATTGCGCATCTATTTCACAGGCATTTGTTTTCTGCATTTTAATCAGTTTATTAAGACACTTGATTCTTGCTTCTTTTACTACTCTTTCTTGTTGTATGTTTTTATCAGATTCATTTGCCGTCAATAAAGAACTATTTGTGTTTAGCCATAAAATGTTTTCAGCATTTTACTCATGGCTCCTGTTTCCGTTCTTGCTTACTTTATTATGCCTTGTTCTTACTTCCTGAAACTCTTAACTGTCTATATATTGAAGATAGTTTCCTTCTAAAAAATTTTGGTTTAAGAAGAATATACCATCTAAGAAAGTCAAAGGCATGGGACTACAACCTGAAACTGCGGACCATTTTGGAATGCTTGCTCTATACAAATCAGCGGTATGGAATCATTTCTAAACTAACAGTAAAGTTGCAAAAACCAAGGTAAGTTTACAAATCATGAAAATTGAGACATAGATTTACAATCTATTTATGATTCATGGAGCTTTCACAGGACCTCTGGTCGTCTCATCAGAGACGAAAATCCATGGCGCTTTCACAGGACCTCTAGTCCATGGCGCTTTCATAGGCCCTCTGGAAAAAAGTAACACCTTAGGTTGAAATGAAACCCGGCCAAAAAGTAACACCTTGGGTTGAAATGAAACCCGGCCAAAAAGTAACACCTTGGGTTGATATGAAACCCGGCCATAGAGCCACCTTGGGTTGAAATGAAACCCGGCCATAGAGCCACCTTGGGTTGAAATGAAACCCGGCCATATAGCCACCTTGGGTTGAAATGAAACCCAGCCATAGAGCCACCAAAAAACCTCATCTCTGGACCCATCAGGAGCTCTGGTCGCCTGTAATGGGTGAATTATTAGGTGTGGGACGCCACACCGTACCTCGATCCAATACCTTCTAAAAGAAACAGTTTAGAAGGGTATGATCATAAGTACCATCCTTTGGCTACCACAAGCAAAGTTGGGAAATATATATTAAAAGGAAGTACCATTCTTTGGCTAACATAAGCAAAGATGGGAAAATATATTATCTCTTCTCCCTTTGAGGAAATTATCATCCTCTGGCTAGTATGAGCCAGGATTGGATCATTATATTATCTTACCCTTCAAAAAGGGAATGGTTGGTCTTCTACATGAAGATCTTATTATGGACTTCCGGACTTCTGACATTCTTACATATTGTATATCAAAACATCAGGGGATTCATCCATCAAGATACATTATCTCGAAGATTTATGCCCCAGAATTTCCAATTTGTCAGATTCAGCAGCAAAGGCACTTGTGGGACTTTTGATTGTACCGAATTGTACCAACTTTTTGTAAGTTCATTTTCCTTTGTAAAAGCTAAAGAAAAAGAACTTGTGGGACTAGGAGATAGGAGAAGGGAAAGGTAGAAGGCATGCAAATTTTTATCTTCTTTTTGTAAGTTCCACTTTTTTAAGTGCGAAAAGAGTAACGTTGGGACTGATGAAGAGGCAAAAAATATGACGAAATAGAAGAACCAAGGTGGCCCAGACCCAGGCCCCGGCTCGGACCCCGGCTCCGTCAAGACCTTCAGGCTCCAGTTTGGGTGTGCCAGGCATCAGATCCGGACCCTGCCATGACCCTTGCTTTGGAAGCTAGATTTCATAACCGGGCGCTGCATCCCGCACCTCACACTCCCTGACCGGGCATTCAGTCCACCGGGCGCTGAAGAGGGAAAACATGGTCAAGTACCAGAAGGTGTGGAGGCTGAGTAGCACCGTAAGTCCACACCAAAAGAATAAGAAAGAGCATGTAGTGACCGGTCGGCCATTCCGGTCGCCTTGACCGGTCACCGAAACTATGAAGTGAGCCCAGATAGTGACCGGTCGTAGACGACTGGTCAAGTAACTAAGAAATAAAGTAGATAGCGACCGGGCGCCTGTGCCTAGTCAAATGGCTAGGAACCGAAGATGTAGAAATCAGGATAAGAAATTTACGGTGACAGCCTGGTAAGATATGATAGGTTGGCAAGCCTAGGAACCCTAGAAAAAGTCTATAAATAGAGATAAAGGAGCTCATTTGAGGGTGGACGCAACATTAGAAGAGAGAGAAACCTCTAGAAAAGCTCTCTAGTATTGTAACCCTAAGGAAATAAATAAAGAAACTGTTTAGAAGTGGATGTAGGCCGGATTATTGGCTGAACTACTATAATCCTCGGTGTTCTATTCACTTGTGAGATATGAGTGACAAATTATACGTTTTCAATTATGTCAACTTGCATTTATTAGTGCTATTAATATTTGTCTTTCAACACACAAAGAAAAGGGGGGAAAACCTTTTACTAACATATCAATATATTTATTAAAGTTTTGACCAAGATTTGGCTATGAATTAGAAAAGTCTTATACTGACACACATCATAAGTCACATTAGAGTTCACTAACAGAGGTATAAGTGTAATAAAGAGTTAGGTTAACACCTAACTACATGTCAGAATAGGATACACTGAAACGTATTAATGTGTCAGAATAGATGTACGCCTTTTACCGACGTTTTGATTTTGTGTCAGTAGAACCCTATAGTAACTGTGGTGCTACTGACACTTTTTTTGTGTGTCGGTAAATCCCTATCCGGTTTATACTGACACTTTATAGAAATTCTTTGACACATTTTGTGTGTCAGAAAATGGTGTTTTTTTGTAGTGGTTGCTACAAGAGTTTGAGATCGAAATTAGAGACAAACCGGGTGTGCAAAATGTGGTGGCCGACCACCTCTCCCGCATGGAAGTGCCCGATGAAGGTGTACCCATCAATGAGTTCTTTTCGGATGAGACTGTTTTCACCCTCAAGGAAGCTGATGATCCATGGTATGCTGATCTTGCAAACTACATGGCAAGAGGAGTAGTGCCCCATAACTTGACCTACCAGCAGAGGAAGAAATTCTTCGCTGACTCGAAGCACTACTTCTGGGATGATCCTCACCTCTTCAAGACTTGTGTTGATGGGGTGATAAAGAGATATGTGCCCCTGAATGAAGTGAAAGACATTCTCACCCATTGCCACTCTCTTGAAGTGGGAGGGCATCATGGGCCGGCAAGGACCACATCAAAAGCTCTACAAGCAGGTTTCTTCTGGAAATCCTTACACAAAGATTGCCATGACTTTGTTGCCTCCTGTGACCGCTGTCAAATGATGGGAAACATCTCCCGCAAACACGAAATGCCTCTTAATGTGATGCTAGAGGTTGAACCATTTGACTTGTGGGGCATAGACTTCATGGGACCCTTCCCTTCCTCCTGCTCCAACCTCTTCATCCTTGTAGCTGTGGACTACGTGACCAAGTGGATTGAAGCCGTTGCCTCTCCCACAAACGATGCTAAGGTGGTGACCAAGTTCCTAAGAAAGAATATCTTTACAAGGTTTGGAGTACCTAGAGCAATCCTTAGTGACGGGGGTTCTCACTTCTGCAACAAGCAATTCGAAGCTTTGATGGGGAAGTATGGAGTGAGACATAAGGTCGCTCTACCTTACCACCACCAAACTAATGGACAAGCCGAGGTCACCAATAGAGAGCTGAAATGGATATTGCAGAAAATGGTAAATTCTTCAAGAAAGGATTGGTCTCTTAAGCTCGACAATGCTCTATGGGCATACCAAACAGCCTACAAGACTCCCATTGGTATGTCCCCTTACCGTCTTGTCTATGGGAAAGCTTGTCACCTACCGGTTGAACTTGCACATAAATCGTATTGGGCTGTAAAAGCACTCAATTACGACCTTAAGAGTGCCGGCAAAAAGAGAAAGTTTCAGCTGACAGAGTTAGAAGAGATCTGAGAAGAAGCTTATGAGAACAACCGGATTTACAAAGAGAAGACAAAGAGATGGCACGATAGAATGATCCTCAAGAGAGAATTCCATGAGGGAGATCGGGACTTACTCTACAACTCTCGGTTAAAACTCTTCCCGGGTAAGCTCAAATCATATTGGGCCGGGCCTTTCTCTATCACTAAGGTGACCCCGTATGGTGCTGAGGAGTTAAAAAACACAAAAGGTGGAACCTTCATGGTTAATGGTTCGAGGCTCAAGCATTACATGGGAGGTGACATTAAACGGGTAGAAGTTCGTCCTATCTTCCTTCGGAAACCATGTTTCATCTAAACCTTACTATGGTCTAGCCAAAGACCTTAAAAAGAATGGCGGCTTTTTGGGAGGCAACCCGGATTACTTTCCTTGCCCGTTTAAGCGTTTTAACTTGTTAGTCTTCATTATTGCTTTTGCTTGTGTTTTTGGTGCTTGTGTTTAGTTTTGACTGTTGTTTTGTTATTTTGGGACTTGGAGTGTGAAATTGGATGAATTGAGGTGAAAGAAAAAACTGAAAATTTGGGTTTCTGTTGCGGACCGCCCATATGGACCGCCCTTGAGGGGCGGTCTAGTCGATTTTCACCGAAGAAATTGCTCTCTGTTGCGGACCGCCCCTACGGACCGCCCCTCAGGGGCGGTTCCATTGATTTTCATTGAAAAAATGCTCTCTGTCACGGACCGCCCCGAGGGGCGGTCCCACCGTTTTTCACTGAAATTTGGTCTCTGTCGTGGACCGCCCTTGTGGACCGCCCTTGAGGAGCGGTCCACTCGAAAATTTTGAAAAAAAAAAGAAAGCTCTCTGTTGGCGACCGCCCATGCGGACCGCCCCTAAGGGGCGGTCCACTCGAAAATTTTGAAAAAAAAACAAAAACGCCACGTTTTCTCTTTTTCTTTCTTTCTTCCTTCTTTCTTTCCTTGTTTCTTTCCTATCGCCCTCGACCTCACCCCCGACTCCCTCTTCCTCTCCCTCTGTCGAGCTCGAGCACCCAGCCACCGCACCACCACCACCCGTCGTAGGCCAGCACACCGTCTCCGACGCCGCCCTGCTACCACCGACCTCGCGCACCCTTAGTCGCGCCACCACCGTGCCCCGACCCTGCGCGCCAGCAACCTCTCCCAAACCCTAAATCGCCCCACCCCCAAATCGAATTTAATTTCGATTTTGTCCCCCAAACCTATCCTGTTTTGCTCAATTATCTTCTACACTACATCAAGGTATATGTTTCTAGCACTAATTTGACACTTCTTGCAATTTTTGAGCAAAGTTACATTTTGGCTAGGTTTAGGATGAACCAAACGGGGCATTAGGTGAAAAATTATGATTTTGCAAAATTGGTGATTTGGATTGACTCTAGGTGTTAATTATAGGGCGTATGTGCACAATTTAAGGTAAAACTTGACAATGTGGTGGTTTCGGCTTACATTTTGTGATTGCTCACTTCATTGGAATTGTGCTTTATCTAGTCTAACTACATGGTATTTAAATTATGCTATGGCTTTGTGAGATTTCCTGGGTGTAGTGATTACACTATAGTGATTAATTGGCTACGGTAGTGCACTTTGCTGGTTGAGAGTTGAGCTACCTCACATTGTGATTAAACTAGATATCTTCTCCTATTGCTTGATCTATTTTGTGCTCTATGGTTGGCATGTGCTATTGGTGTGCTTCAATAGTTGAATGACAACATTTTGGTTGTTTTGTGGAGGTTCTTAGAACCGGGAAAACTTAGGGAAACGGGGGAGATCATGCCAAAATTTTTGTGAATTGTTGTGTTGTTTTTTATTCTTTCTTTTACACCTGCACTTCATGAATATGTCTATAAACTACCTTTGCATTTCTCTTTTCCTTTTTGATCTTTAACTCTCTTTTATGTTGTTTTGTATTTTGTTTTTCTTTCCTTGTTTTTCTTTTCTTGTCTTTGGTTTCAGACAATGCAACCAGTCGACCGAGCCACCTTCCGCCGCGGCATGGCCACCAGGCTTCCCTTTGGCACCAGATTGATCGACGACATCTTCATCACCGAAGAGGCAAAGAATTGGTACCATCATGGGCCTCGGCGGGAGTTCATCCAGGAGCGTGACGTGGACCCATCCATTGTCGAGGACCTAGACCTCCAGTCACTCTTTGATTTCTATGGATGGGGGCGGTTCTTGATGATGGGTGGGGGGTTTTACCCTGACCTCGTCCGCCAGTTTTATGCAAATGCGGCTCGGGAGGGCGTTTCAAAGCTTATTTCATATGTCGGAGGTCGACAGATAGAGATCACACAGGACATCTTCGTCGAGGCCTTGGACATCCCTTCGGAGGACTGCGAGAGTGACAGCTACCTCCCAGACAGCTACCTCCAGAGCCACAGCCGCCAGTTCCTCGCTACTCTCCCGACCATTCGCCGAAAGAAGAATCAGTCGGGCACTGTCTCCCGGGTCACCATGACCCCGAATATGGTCCAGGACGCTGCTCAGCGTGTCATCCTTGCTCTCATCCGTTATAACATTCTACCAAGGGACAGTAAGGATATGAATGCCATGGACTGCTTCCTTCTCAACAGCATCACCGCCCCGAATTCGGACCGACCATTCTCTATCTCAGGGCTGATGTTCAACCACCTCTGCCACATGGTCGAGAAGCGGGATACCCAGCATCTCGGCTACCCTCATTTCCTCCACACTCAGTTCCTTGAGTGCGGAGTCGACGTTGGAGAGGCGGTCCTTGAGCCTCTCATGGCTCCCATCGACCATGCTGCCCTCAGGCGGATGGGGTTTCGACGTGCTCCAGGAGGTTGGGAGAAGATACGGCCCGCCGGCAGCGCAGAGTCACTGGTGGAACACGAGCCTTTAATTACGGTCCAAAACGGTGTATAATTACGGTTCTGGACCATAATCTACGCGGGCGTCAATAAAGATAGCGACGTCTTTAATTACGGTTTAAACCGTAATTAAAGGCCCTTTTCCGTCCCGCGTGTCATTGACTTTACATTACGGTTATTGGTAAAACCGTAATGTAAAGTATACACTTTAGATGATGGTTTTAACAATAACCGTAATGTAAAGTCTTTTGGCACGCGCGCCCAAAGGACTTTAGATTACGGTTAGTGTTAAAACCGTCATCTAAAGCGTATTTTTTTTATTTTTGATTTTTACAAAGCTACAAAGTTGCAACAGAGCCAGAATTGTAACAGATAAGCAACAGGGGGCATCAGACCAACAAATGTGCAGAAACTGCACAATTGAAACACCTGAATCAAATACCAACAACACAAATTCATTCTCTGCGCACAATTGCAATAGAGATAACATCTAATATACACCAAATCGAAAATCTGTTATAGCAAGAAAGAATATTCAATACAGTAGAATCTGTTACTGTAGCTAGCAATTCATTACAAAAAATATTCAATACAGCAGCTAGAATCTGTTACAGCAGCAGCAGCTAGCAGAATCAGAGGGCTACAAAGGTAGTATTGTAACCTATACATGGTAGATATAGGTAGGATGACTCCCAGCAAGAAATAGAATAAAACAGAAGCGTAAAACAGTACAAAAACGGTGCAGAAAACTATGAAAAACAAAATCCATCATAGCAGCATCAGAGCTAGCTAGTCTACCACTCCATTCTCATAAACATGGCTGACATGCTCTCTCTGACATGTAACAAGTCGTTTGGACTGTAAGTCGAGAATTTGGCAAAATGCTCTTTAATCTGCAACAAGAAAAGGAATGGAACACATAATGAGATTAAGATAAAGACACAAAAAATCTACCGAAAGAATTAAATACAAGACAGCGTTCGTATTACCTTGTCTTTATTATTCTTAAATCCTGGGAAGTACCCGCAGAACTCGTACATATACCGTATCACGTAGTACCCGCAACTCCTTGAATCCTTTTGGGTAGGGCACTAAATCACCAAAATTCACAAATGTAAAACAATTGTACAAAGATAATAGCAGCACGAATGAAATACATGAATTACCAAATGTAACACCCCAACTCAATCTAAATGCGGTCTCGCAACTTAACAGCATATATATATACATGTCACAGCGGTATTCTTTACACTCCAGGACCTTGCCACGGTCTCACTACAGAATATACCGAACATTAGTACATAACAACCTTAACCAAATACATATTCTTCTTACAATCCTCTCACATCCTATACATCTTACTAACTCAATTGCCATACGAGTGTACATGCACAACTCGTAGGCCACACTTAATCCTTAACACTTGTATCCTCTTCTTACTCTCGCGACGGCCACCTCCTGATGTACACCTGTGTAGTAAAAACAGCCCCCAAAGGGGGTCAGCACGAATACTGGTATGATCCTCTCATGGCCCTCAAGCTAACGTGGCTACGACGACTAATTGTTGATAGCATGGAGGTTGATTAGATGCACAACATAATAGTAAATGCTGTAAACAACGATCCAATATGAACAATTAAAGTTCACACACAATGAATGACTTAAATGCGTTCCCTCAATTAGAGAGTTAATTTTTTAACTCCTTAAGTTATATTTCCTCTTAATCTTAGTCCATCCTTATCTCACCTCAATCTTAATCTTATCTTAATCTTAGAAACAACCACCCTTTAATAAGGAGTGGATGTAGCTTATCTTAGCCTTATTAATACAAACCATCCTTTAAAAAGGAATGGTTGCAACTTATCTTAACCTTACTTTATGTATGCCAACCGTTCTCTCATTGGGAACAGGTTAGACCTTAGTTCGTTGTTTATTTTTGTAGGGCTTGGTTAACCCTAGCCAGCAGCAGGACACTTACCGGCAATAAACAACATTCTTAAATTGTTGGGGATGTAGGCTTGATCCCCCCATGCCATCTTAAAGCCACCTACCTTGGACTAGATGTCCAATGTAGCCGAGCCGGCCAACCGACCCAAGGCTACTAGTCCGAGGACTAGTCCTTAATCAGAAGTCGAATCTGCTAAAGATACCGACCCCCTTTCCTTAGCATGCATGACCGGAGATCGGTCCCAGGTTTCCTCACTCAAGTTCCAGTTAGTAGTAGTCTCAAGACCATGTTTGTTGGTTAACCTCTTTCGGTTTATATCGTCCAATATTAGGGAGCGTTCCTTAGTCTCACTCATTTCCTTACTAAACGTTGGTTAGTAAGTTCTCACGGTATGTTGTGTTAGTTTTCAAACATCACACAACAATACAATAAATATAATATACCGGTTGCATGCTTTATCTTGTTTAGTGAGCACGCAAAAACAAATAGCACACAAGCCGAGGGACACCTCGTTAGCAAGCAGGTCACAAGAAGAACTGTACCGTTCACCGTTGGTCGTTCGGTTGCTTACTCTCTTCCGGAGTCCAAATTCCAAGTCCTAAAACATTCATTCAGTTTTAGGTTGTTAATAACCTATCTCAATTCAACTTACTTAT
Source organism: Limonium bicolor (assembly GCA_023374045.1). NCBI lineage: Eukaryota > Viridiplantae > Streptophyta > Magnoliopsida > Caryophyllales > Plumbaginaceae > Limonium > Limonium bicolor. Next base: position 125,202,054 of record CM041777.1, on the reverse strand, counting down.
CTTACTTGACTTACTTAACCTTTAATGATTCCAACCTAACACCTCTTAAGCCTTACAACTTAATCTTACAAACTTAAACTTAAACTTTTAAGTTTATTCTTAACTTAATCCCTTAGGTCTTTATACCTCTAATCATCATTGCCCCCCCTTAATGGGGCACCATTAATACCACTAAAATCTCTTAGGGTTTTCTTTTTTTTTTTCATTTTTAGGGTCGACCGACCTTACCGACCGACCTTATCCAAGGTCGGTCCATTCCAGAACTCATTACCGGTTGAAAATTTCACCCCGACCGACCTTGCAAGTCTGGTCCCAAGGTCGGTCCATTCCCGAGAGTTTCCCCGTGGGATTTTTAAGCCCGACCGAACTTGGCAAGTTCGGTCCCATGTTCGGTCGATTCCAGAGACTCAATTCGTACACAAAATACATGCCCGGCCGAACTTGTAAGTCCGGTCCCCAAGTTCGGTCGGTTCCAGAAACTCTTCCTGGTAGTGTAAACTGAGCTCGACCGACCTTGCAGGTCCGGTCCCTAAGGTTGGTCGGCTCCAGAACCTTGTTTCTAAATTCCCATTTGACTCCAAACTTCTCCACAAGTTCCCCCATGTGTCCTAATACCATTTAGGCACTTAAACTCTCCTTAGAACTTCCACCAAACTCTTCAAAACAACTTCAAAAGATCCTCTTAAACATTTACTAAATTCTTGCAAAAACTCCTAACACTTGTTAGTTAATTCCTTATCTTTCCAACATGTACATTTTAATTAAAACTTCAACTTACCAAAGTGTTTCTTTCCTACCCATATAGCTCCTCCTTAACATCACTACATTACATCTTTGCTTTGCTAAACCCTCCAAGGTTATCTTGCACTTCCATGCACCAATTCCTCTCCTTTCCTTTGGTTACTCATCACTCTTAAACTCTTAAGCTTGCTTATACATTTCTTTACATTACCTTAATACCTTGACATTGTTCTTCATTTACCTTGACCATGTAACACCCTCCTTAGACATTTCCACCTCTTTTATGCATCTTACTCACCATTCTCATGATCATACACTCTTATACGGTTCTAGTCATTCCCTTGACGACTTACAACATTCTCCTACAGTTTTCACTTCCATCACCCAAGTCCACACATTACCATTTAACTAAACCTTACTAGTCCACCACTAACATCACCACCTCTTACACAAACTTCCCAAACTCTCATTGTTCTACTTTTAGTTCATACCTAAATCATCTCAAAGCATTATACATCATTTCCTCCAGATTCTTGCTCAAGTCTTATATTCCTTATACCATGATTTTGGTGTGTTTAATACACTCACCAATCCTCTAATTCCTCCTAGACTTCTCTAGGTCATTCTAAACCTCAAGAACTCCTTAGTTGACTCATTTCCACTCAAATTCCTCATAATGACTCCTAGTAAATCCTAGGTCATATTAATTCACCACCATCACCTAAACACTTATTTTCTACTCAAATTTCGCCATAGCTCCTCTAGTATCTTATCATGCCCAAACACATTATTTTTCCTCATTCAACCATCTCACACACATCAAATTCTTTCCCATCATATTTTCTCACCCAAACCAACTCAATCACATCAAACTCATCATATTGCAATAATCTTAAATTGCATAGCACTAAGGCTCTTAAATGACATGGCTCTTAGGCCCTTAAATAACTTAAACTTAAACACTGAATTTCCCACATATAAAAGCCTTCAACCTGCAAATACACCCATCAATCTCATAGTAGATATAATGCTCTTAAAATCCATCTTAAACTTATATTACTAACTCATTCCCATTGGCTCCTTAGTCACAAGTTCACAAGCTTGTTTAAGTTCTTTTTCTTAGGTTATATAACCCAATACACAATGCAAGCTCTAGGCCACATTGGTACCCACCTAAACTCATCCCTTAAAACTTAAACCACCATTAGGTAAGTAATTTACCTTGTTTCCTCAAGCTTATCTTATATTCCTCCTTAGACCTTCTTCTTGCATGAATCTCGGCCACCACTTAAATTCCCCTTGCCATGTTCTAATCAATATTCAATGACTCATTTGAGTACTAAACAATACACTAACCTCAAGGAATGAAAACCTAGGTTAGAAATGTGTTCTAAGGCATAAAAGTGGTTGATTACCTTTGAAGTCTCAAGATAGACTTTGGCAATGAATGAAATAGGACCTCCACTAGTCCTTGGTGAATAAATCAATCTAGAACAAGGCATAAAAACAAGGCCCCATGAGTAGTAATTTTCGGCCATGTAAGGAAGTGATGGAAACTTGGTTTTTCTTACATTTTCTTTACCTTAAGAGAATGGAGAAGCTGATGAGCTCTTCAAACTTGATTTTCCTCCATCAATGGAGTTTTATCATGGCACCAAAATGGAGCTTTGAAAGATTTGAAAAGATAGAAAGGAGGGCCTTGACTTAACTAAGACAAATATGCAATTTGTTTTAGATTTGGAGCTTAAATGAGTAAGTTGTTGCCAAAGCAAGGAGGTGGTGCCATGGGTGCTGCTCCTACGTGAATGAAGGGAGGAAGAAGATGGTGAAACTGTGGGAAGAAGAGAAATGAAGAGAGAGAAGAAGAAAAGGTAGCTTATAAGAGATATTTTGCTTTTTAAAGTAAATAGTAACTTCTTACTTTATCCTCTTCTTTATAACATTATTTGACTACTCATGGTGACTCATCCTCCCTTAGAAAACCGGCACCCTATTAATTAAGGCAAGTCATGGTCTTGTTTGACCAACTAATTAGACTTAAGTGATTAAAGACTAAACTAGTCACTATTTGGCACTATTCACTAATTAGTGCACATATTCGTGAAATTTTTGGTTTCCCATTGATTTAAACTTCCTAATGTGATACTAATTAGTACACATGTTGATTAAGATGTAATCATGGGCATTTAGCCTCTCAAAACTCAATTCTAAGACAATTTCTCAAAAATGTGCTTTAAGACTTCTTAAAGCACATTTTGTGTTTTAACTTGTTTTCAAGCTTAGTTTTCTTTGGTAGTTGTTTAAAATGACCATTAGAATATTACTAAGGTCTTATCATGATATTTGGGTACTCACCCAAGTCTCTCCAAGCTTAGAGCACATTTTTGCCCTAATTGCCCTTAAGGCACTTTTTGTGTTTTCTTTGGTTTAAATTGTCTACCAATCTTTCTAAGGCATATTCTAGCCTTAATACATCATAATTTGATGTTTACTTAGCATACATAGGTTTGGGGTATTTCACCAAACCTTGATGTAATCGACGGTCAAATCACCAAACTCTCCCTGAGGGGTTTTTTGTAACAACTGTTACATATATTAACAAAAGTGTTTAGAAAAATGAACAAGTACATTAATTTAGGTTCAAAAAACTTACAAATAATTAAATAGTAATAAAAACTTACTCTTTGATTAAGTCTTCAGTGTTGAATTTTGTCCACTGTCCTAGTGGATCTAGAACGAGCAGAGTAGCGGTGGCAGCGCAAAATATAAACAAAGCCCAGTGGTGGCTACAATGTCAAATACAAAATGAATTGAGAAATGAAGGTAAAAAAGTTAGCTAGTTAGTATGTAATTTTATATCAGAACTCACGTTTGGTGATACGGAATTAGAATGAATAATTTATTCTGTCGATCAGCAACATTGAAGCAATGAATAATGTATGTACAAAACCTCCCCGGGTCCCTAGTGACTGAGTCGTACGATAAACACTCTAGGCACACCGTAGTAATGGAGGTCATGTCCTTCTCAGCACAACTCTCAAGCAGACCTCTATTATATCACATGTACTATAAAAAGTTAGCCAATGCAACTTCATAGATACTTATTCTATATGTTTTTACAGTATGAGGAAAGAACACTTACTTTACATAAGCTTGAATAATGTTAATGTTCAGGTAATCTCCACACATCATCTCTCTGATGTCCCCAAAGTTGATTGCCGTGATCATTGCAGACGTTATATCGTGAGTGGTTAAACTGGTGTAAAATTAAAAGAAAAGAAATTAAAACTCAAAATAAACGTCGGACTGCAAACAAATCCCGGTCGCAGTAGTATAGTGAAAATGTAAGCGACCGGATATCGAACCGCGGGACTAATGTACATATTATAGTACCTAAGCGTGTCACAAAAGGGGGGATTAATTGACTTGTTTTTTTATAAATAAAAGGGAAAGATAAAATTAACTAAATTAATAGACAAACCTAACGGGACTCTGGGTCAGATTAATATTATCTGCTCTTTCATGCTAGGTCTACTGGTTTAATTATAATTGTTTGGCAAGATCCTTTTTTTATCTTAAGGACTAAGTCATAGACTCATAAGACTCGTTCCAGTTGTGCGATCAAGCACCCACTAGTGGACGGCAGAGGAGTACGAGGATTTTATTCTTGCAACTTGAAAATACTAACTCATTAAATCATAATAAAGCTTTCTCCAGTTTTACGGCTTAATTAACCTGTCTATTTATCACCGGTCTGATCAAAATAGACTAGCAAGCAATTTAATAAACTCATGACATTTATTAAAAAGATGAAAGAAAACCTTTAAGCGTAACAAACTTTATTAAAATTAAAACCAGTAAAACATATTGCATAATTAATACAGATACATAATAATTATTCCCAGAGTATACGAACTCTAGCCTAACGTATTAAATAGTTTGGTCTTCTATTTAAATACGTGAGACTAGAGGTGAAATTAATGAGATGAAAAGAAAACAAATGGAGAAGCGGGAGATTAGAGATGAAGATGAACGAGTGAGTGAAAGTGTAGTGGTACGAAGATGGAATGATGGTGTGAATTGGAACTCCAGAGGAACCACGGACGGAACCTCTGGAAGGACAATTAAGAAGGTAAGCTGAGCGTTGTATTTATAGAGGAAGAAGAATCAGCAGAGGAGCAGCTCATTGATTGAGCTCGTTGATTGTAGCTCCCCATTGATTGTAGCTCATTGATTGCGCAGGGGACAGGGCTGCAACGCGTGCGTGATTTCTGGTAGGCGCCGTCTCAAGTTGCAGAGCGAGTCGGCGTAGAAGATAACCCGTTGATTTCCTACACATTTACACGTGTCCGCTAGATAAGGGGTGGTCTCCTCTGTTTCAACTGCATGTTAATAGGCGGTCTCCTCTGGTCTCAACCGCATGTTCTCTTCTGTCTCTTGTCCGCGTGTTACCTAGCGGTTGTATTATTAGTGTTGTCCGCCCAATAGGGGGCGGTTGCCCTTAGTGTCGTCCGCCTCGTATGTGGCGGTTGCATGGCAACATGACCGCTTGAAATGAAGCGGTTGCATGTAAATAAAACCCCTAGTGTTGTCCGCATGCAAGTCCTCATGATATGGGGCGGTTACACTACTGCTTCACGCGTGATTTAATCCTTCATATAATATATGTTTGTGTTTTGGTATTTTTCCTACATTTTAACACATATAATACAACAGTTAATATAACAACATAATTATAGGAAAAACCCAAGATAAGTGAGAAATATTACTAAAAATGCTACAATTTATAAGGTGATTAAACCTTAATAAGTCTATATGTTTTGCACTTATCAAACTTCCTCACACTTGACTTTTGCTTGTCCTCAAGCAAATAAGGAATAAAATTATCTCTAAGCCAAAATAATAAAACAAGATTAAATAAGTGTAGAAGGGAATTTAGACAAAGTGACAATTGAAAGAATAATTCTGCTCTTAGAAGTAAGTTTTTATAAACAGTGAAGAAGAACAATTTAATAAAAGCATAGAAAAACTAGACTGCAGAAAATAAGTTAGATTAACCTGGGATTTTCAACCAATTTCAATTCACTTACCCGGGATGACAAGGGGTGTGAAGTAATGCCCTATTCCGCAATACCTTTCAACACCACGTACTCATGTTCATAAATATAATTGCAATTTATTATTTACATTTTCTTTTTTTTTGAATGTGCAAATATTGTATATACAAAACACACAAAAATTTTATAATAATTTTTTTTGAATTGCATTATTTTTCTGTACCCCAGACTTTTCTCTCTATCCTTGTAGTGGTGTTGGGTCTTCTATCCCAGATCACGAGACCTTAGGTAGATAGGTGTTAAAGCACCCCGAAGAACTTAATAACCGGATAGACGAGGCCTGTTTTTGGTTAGAAAAATTCATAAACAGCGGAGTACCTTGTCTTTATCCTTTTCTTTCCTTGACTTTCCACATATTCCATAATCCCAAGCTAAACTAAATTGATTTCTACAATTAGCAGATCTATCATATTTCGAGGAAAAATAGAGTATTTTGATGGAAAATAATTTTATACAAACTCCTTTAAATAAAACTATCTTTCAGTTGTCACTTGACATAATTTCAGACACTTCTACAATTATTTTATCTCATTTTTACAATTTTTTTAATAGGCAGTTTAGAGTAGCAGAAAGCGAGTGTGGCATTATCGAACTACTGTCATAATTTCAGGGAAAGGTCTCTCCTTCCTCACACTTAAGAGAAGCAATGTCCTCATTGTTCAGAATTAAAATCAAGAAAATGACCTTTCAAATTATGACAGACTCATAAAGGATTAAATAAATACGGGTTGAACATTAATAAAATAAAGGAAGAACTGAAACTCCCCTTGTATCGTAGATTGAGGAAGGTATCCTTCCTCACACTTAGAGCTTTGGTAGGGGTGAGACGTTCCTCACACTTAAGTTTGCGCAAGTGTTCAACCAAAGGTATCGAATTTCCTAGAGCAACTGAGGTTGCTCCCATAGGCGAGTTCAGCTATATGTTGGATATAGAATTTATTTTGAAAAGAAAATCATATATAGCCAGCAGAACTCAAATGACCCCAAAAGAAAATAATAATATGAAAAACATAAATAATAATATACAAAAAGAAACATAAAGTAAACCAAACTGTTACCTTCCTGTATGTAACAAAAGTTGACAAGGTTAAAACAGTATTAGTCTTACAAAATATTAGTCGTTGTAGTATAGTGGTGAGTATTCCCGCCTGTCACGTGGGTGACCCGGGTTCGATCCCCGGCAACGGCGCCATTTTGCAGACGTTATATCGTGAGTGGTTAAACTGGTGTAAAATTAAAAGAAAAGAAATTAAAACTCAAAATAAACGTCGGGCTGCAAACAAATCCCGGTCGCAGTAGTATAGTGAAAATGTAAGCGACCGGATATCGAACCGCGGGACTAATGTACATATTATAGTACCTAAGCGTGTCACAAAAGGGGGGATTAATTGACTTGTTTTTTTATAAATAAAAGGGAAAGATAAAATTAACTAAATTAATAGACAAACCTAACGGGACTCTGGGTCAGATTAATATTATCTGCTCTTTCATGCTAGGTCTACTGGTTTAATTATAATTGTTTGGCAAGATCCTATTTTTATCTTAAGGACTAAGTCATAGACTCATAAGACTCGTTCCAGTTGTGCGATCAAGCACCCACTGGTGGACGGCAGAGGAGTACGAGGATTTTATTCTTGCAAATTGAAAATACTAACTCATTAAATCATAATAAAGCTTTCTCCAGTTTTACGGCTTAATTAACCTGTCTATTTATCACCGGTCTGATCAAAATAGACTAGCAAGCAATTTAATAAACTCATGACATTTATTAAAAAGATGAAAGAAAACCTTTAAGCGTAACAAACTTTATTAAAATTAAAACCAGTAAAACATATTGCATAATTAATACAGATACATAATAATTATTCCCAGAGTATACGAACTTTAGCCTAACGTATTAAATAGTTTGGTCTTCTATTTAAATACGTGAGACTAGAGGTGAAATTAATGAGATGAAAAGAAACAAATGGAGAAGCGGGAGATTAGAGATGAAGATGAACGAGTGAGTGAAAGTGTAGTGGTACGAAGATGGAATGATGGTGTGAATTGGAACTCCAGAGGAACCACGGACGGAACCTCTGGAAGGACAATTAAGAAGGTAAGCTGAGCGTTGTATTTATAGAGGAAGAAGAATCAGCAGAGGAGCAGCTCATTGATTGAGCTCGTTGATTGCAGCTCCCCATTGATTGCAGCTCATTGATTGCGCAGGGGACAGGGCTGCAACGCGTGCGTGATTTCTGGTAGGCGCCGTCTCAAGTTGCAGAGCAAGTCGGCGTAGAAGATAACCCGTTGATTTCCTACACATTTACACGTGTCCGCTAGATAAGGGGCGGTCTCCTCTGTTTCAACCGCATGTTAATAGGCGGTTTCCTCTGGTCTCAACCGCATGTTCTCTTCTGTCTCTTGTCCGCATGTTACCTAGCGGTTGTATTATTAGTGTTGTCCGCCCAATAGGGGGCGGTTGCCCTTAGTGTCGTCCGCCTCGTATGTGGTGGTTGCATGGCAACATGACCGCTTGAAATGAAGCGGTTGCATGTACATAAAACCCCTAGTGTTGTCCGCATGCAAGTCCTCATGATATGGGGCGGTTACACTACTGCTTCACGCGTGATTTAATCCTTCATATAATATATGTTTGTGTTTTGGTATTTTTCCTACATTTTAACACATATAATACAACAGTTAATATAACAACATAATTATAGGAAAAACCCACGATAAGTGAGAAATATTACTAAAAATGCTGCAATTTATAAGGTGATTAAACCTTAATAAGTATATATGTTTTGCACTTATCAATCATATCTTCTTCGTAGTGAAACATCGACTTTGGAAGCGTCATCATGAAGTTGATAGTACCAGCATTTGACTTCACAACGATCTTGTCGTAGAGATTCATCTGACGAGCCCCCAAAACATTAACAAGTTTTTGTGGCAGTGAGAGCTTATTTTTAGGCGCCTCATAAGTCCTGGTGCGACCCCGGACGGGCGCTCGATTCTTACCTTTCGCACCCCGACTCACTTGATTCTTTCCCTTCACACACAAACAGTAAAGCATAAATGTAAATATAATAACTAATTGATTATTATAGTAACATTAAACATTTATCTAGAACTGTAACACCCCTAATCTTAAACCTGTAATGACGTCATAACTCGTAGTATAATAAATAGCAAACCACAGCGGAAAATAAAACTATCTAACCTTGGTGTTACACGCCGTTACTCACCCTTGTGAGTAACAAGGCATCCTTACTCTTTCCAACATTACAACTTCTCACGCTGTGATGAACAGATACTGAGCACTCTACTTATTACAAACCAAATCCAACTAAATGAGCAACTAACTGAAATACAACAAACTCCAAAATATAATACATAATAAATCCACAAGTGTTTATAAAAACACAACGACTACCCTGTTTCCCCGCACTCCGGCTTGTGTATTCTCCAGAGACCTGAAATGTTTGGCCCAATGAAGGGCTCAGCAAACTATGCTGGTATGCTAAATGTAGTCCTAAGTCTTCTAGATTCCTTAAGTCGTTTTAGCCATCTTGGTATTAGATTCTTTACATGAAATACCGGTTTACAATAATAACAGTAACAACTGTAAACACTTAACAAACACATAACAATCCACCTGTAAACGCCAGTGTACAATAGTACACAACATCAATAATCACACAACAATAACCACACAACAATAAACAATAATCACACATTAGTAAACCATAACAATAATCAAACGAGATACACGTATTAAACTGTACTTGTTAGTTAGTCACTTGGCTCTTATCCTTTAAACCAATCATTTAACCTTTTCCAATTAATTTCCATCTCAAGTGTCATGATAAGACAAACCTTAATAACCTGTGAAAATGGACAGTGTGTCCCACTGGGTTCCAAAGGAACCGTTACCAGTAGACCTTATGGCCCTGGATAAATATATGTAATGACCGATCCGGTCGAAACTGTGCACCAACGGTAGTGCATTCCGCCATCCCCGAATGTGGCTGATGGATTTTGAGTGACTCCCTGTTTGAGCCTCTCATAGTGATCACAATGCGCAACCAGAAAGTCGAAACGATCTGGATTCCTCTCTTGATAAGTTAGCCCTTTTTGTCAGCGACATAATAACCATACTTGAAATAAGACTATCACATTTGACCCTTGTTAGGTTCAGTAATACCTAAAGGTCAGTTAGTCTCTTTTTTTTTCAGTTTAGATGTATAAACTTTAGTCACAAGACATTCGCGTATAAAATACAACGCAACAGTTTGAGCAATCCCACATACAATAACATTCACATAAAATCATAGATATCGCTCTTAAACATTTAAACATATAATGTCTGGACCTTAGGATAATCCTTAGGACATTCAGACCACACAATTAACATACCGTTCACCGTGACAACAGCTAGCTTGACAGTTCACGCTCTAGTAACCTTTCCCGTATGCTGTTATTTATACATACAATAACGGGTAGTATTAATACAACTATTCTTTAAATATTACCGTACTGTCACTGTAGTGTTTATACTCGTCGTACAATAACTCCGTATGTTATTTATTTTCCCCTGTTATTTCAACAGTGGTTCTAGATAATCTAGCAGTTCATTATTTTATGTGAAACTCACATGTGATAATGAATTATCATTTATACGGTACATCTTTACCTCATTAATTATATACCTATAATTATTTCCACTTATCATTTATATCCTATCCCTTTGTCATTTTTATTATAACCAAAATTATTTTATAAACTTTATATTATATTCCTTAATATACCATAATACATTATATTAACCAGTTTCACTTCCTTTATTAAACCACAAAACCAACCTTATTTTCACAAATCTCCAAATACTCTTATCATTTCGGTAATTACAAATTAATACCACAAATCTTATAAATTACCAATTAAGCCGATAAGCTCTTCGGCTAAATCATATAGTTTCTATGTTTACACTTTTAACCCCAAACTTTATATAAGTTACATATTAACTTATAAAATATAGTTTAAATATTTTATTTCTTTAAATAACCAAAGTAACCCATATCTTTTCTTAAATTACTTTTCCGCCCATATTAAATTCTATTCTTCACATATACTTCCATAAATTACATATTCACCCTTAAACTTTTATAAACTTAGTATTTTATGTCATAAATCATTTTAACTCAAGTTTTCGGTCAACACTTTGACCAAGACTTAATTTCACAATTAATACTCTAATACACCCATAAAATCATAAGTAATTTTCGACTAAACCTTATATTTTCCAATAATTACAAAATAGCCCCAAAACTTTATAAAATGTTATTTTAACACTTAAACACTTATTTAAATTCACCAAAATTCATAATATTAATTCCTACCTTATATTATACTATAAATATACCAAATCACCCCTTATATTCTCGGCAATTAGTCTTTGTATCCCAAACCTTTCAAAAATTACATTTTAACCACATAACTTTATAAACTTGTCATTTAAATACTTGTAGCTATTTTTAATACTTCCAAAAAATTATAATATAAATTAATACACTTATATATTTCGAAAATCATTCAAATAATACATATCATTCTCGGCTCCAAATCGTATTTTACTATATAGTTTTAAAACTTGCTTTAAACCTTATAATAAATACTTATAAATGTATATAGGCCATATAACACTTCTAAAAATTATGCTAATGATTTAGAATGATTATAAACTAAAAATAGAACATAAAATTCCAAGACCTCTCGGTTTCAACTTCTATGTAGCATAATTAATTTTTATAACCTAACCATATATCTTAAAGTAATAATCTTACCTTATATGTTATAAATTATTTTCTTGACATTATATCCTATAGTTTTTGAACTCCTTGTACATATATAGGAGATTTATTTATTAGAATTCCAACAAGAGTTTATAAATAATACTTGTAATAAATTTACAAGAGTTTACCTTAGGAATTTATCAAGGTATTTTTGACACAACTTGAGATGATTGTAGATCCAATTTTCCTTCATGAAATAATGAAGAGAGTATGGATTTAGAAGACATAATATTTTCGGTCCTAGTAGAAATTTGTTTAGGATTTTCAAATATGAAAATACCTTAGATTAACCTTGATTACTCCTTGAATTGATGTTGAATCAAGACAACTCCTTGGAGAATAATTGTTGGCGATTTCCTTAGAGATTGCTAGGATGATTCTTGCTCCAAGACTTGGTAACATTAACTAGGGAATTACATTAAAATGGTGTTAGGAATTAATACACCATTAATGGAGTTTATTAGAGCTTAGAAATTAACTTAGGAAATGAGAAGAAAGGGAGAGTTTAGTGGTGAACCTACCATACGTGAATGAGGGCAAGGAGATTAGAACTCACGTATGGTTTTTATAGCAATGGAATGAAGTCATCATAATTTAGTTGTATTGTTTATTTGTAATTATGACATGTCTTTAATTTATTCATTTTGACTTCATAATTGTCTCCTAATGTCTCTTACTTTACGGTAATGAAGGTAATATAATGCAGCTTTTGTTGTTTGATAATGAGAAGATGACTAGACATAATAAGTGTTTACTTTCTTTTTGAATTTACTAAATTACTTAGCTCCACTAATATGTCTTCTTCTTCATGCAAGAGTGTTCGGTATTATTGAGTACAATCATCTCCAACTCGTACAGCACCATTGGCATGTAACGAATGGTCAGCATTCCATTTGATTTCTTAATTCTATTATAGGTGATAGCTTTGTATATAACCTCCTAACCTGCTTTGCTTTTGCAGGTATGTTATTCGACACCACTTGGAGCAGACAATCGTTAATGGAGCACAACACCATACGGTAATCTACTAGCATTTATTAGCTTATTACTTAGTTAATTGTTTCTTTGTCTTTTGCAGGAGCACTCGCATGCTGGAGTGGAGAATTGACACTGCTTCCTTCAGGTCACGGTAATGGAGTGCTTTGTTAGCTTAGTTAATTTGTATTTATTGCATACTCCTAACTACATGTGCAGGTGTCTCGCTGGACTTGAAGCACCCGGAAACTCCAGCTACTCTAGCCTCTCATAATGGAGCATTAATAGAGAATTAGTTTTGTGTTGTTTAATCCACTAATGACTTTCATTGTTCTTATCTTCTCTTATTGCAGGTGGAAGTGCACGTACCTGCTGGAGCAAATTAGTGCTCCACTTTCACGTGAATTGATTTAGCAAATTGAGTTTGTTTATATGTATTTGTGTAGTTAATATTGTTTAACTTGCTTATCTTATGCAGGTGTGGATCGGAAATCATGGAGTTCAACAGCTCCTTATTGAAGTAGCCTTACGTTTCCAAGCCCACCTAGATGACTACTTTTAATTTGTTAATTGTTTGTAGGTTAGGTTTATGTTTTACTTGACATAATTAATGAACTAACCTTATCTTCTCCTTGTAGGTGGTGATCGGTTATGCAGGAAACAGTCAGCACCATTTGCCTGCATAGTTACGGTAATGGAGTACTAAAGGAATGGTGGAAGTCAATTTAGTTTTGTTGTATTTTATTTCTTTACTTTCTTATACTAATCTCCTTAATTTTCTTAGCAGGTACTCGTATGGAGGAGGCTTCAATTATCTGATTTAAGTTGTTACATTATAATGTAGAACATGCTAAGTGAGTCACATAACATTTAGGCAATATATTTTTTGAAAAAACCAAGCCTAATATCACCCAAATTAACGCATACAATAGGCCTCAATTGGAGATGATTTTTAATTTTATTTTGGTTACACTATATTGCACTAAGACCATACTAATATGTGTAATAAGTTCCAGCATTTAATTGGTATATTTTAATCATGGTAAAAGGTGAAAGTTTTATGATATAAATGTTGATTTTAGGTATCTTTTTGACCTAAAAATCACCCCTATTTATACCATGGGTTTAGTACTGCCATTAATTGATTTAGGTGGTCATTTTATCCACTTTTAAGTTTATCAACTCGTGGCTTGTTAAAAACTTCAAGACATATGCGTAGAACGCATTTTCGTGACACCCGAAGGTGCGTTTTTGTGTTTTAAGAATTTTTTCTGGAAAATAATTAGTCGCTATGACTTCCAAGTGTCTATTGACATTATTCATCGTCAATAATAATATACTAAGGTGTTACATTAAATTATATGGGGTTATATAAACTTGTAACTCAATTTTCGGGCTAAAGGGGCACTCCCGAAATAAAAGGAGCGTTAAGAAATTTCCCCCGAGCTTTTTGTTTATTTTTTAAGAAGTAGCTTGGGAATCCTCTTTAGAATAATTAATAATAATTTTAGGAACTCTAAGAATAATTTTTATAGGGGTTCGTGCCACCTTGGCACTCCTCCTAAGCATTCCCGGCCCTTTATGGGGCCCACATCGGGAACTTTCGAGGACTTTATATTTTTACTCAGTTCTAACTGAGAACTTGTATTTTAAAGATCATAAAATGATCCTTGGTTAAATTCATATAATGTCCATAGCTTATATAATTATTTAACTTAAGGTCGGGCTTTTAACGCTCGTTTATGACCTTAAGGAGTTTAGATGCGTTTTTAACGCCCAAGTGTTTATATGTTTTCTTAGGGTTTAATAAACCCCCAAATAATATTTATAATTCTTCAAATAATATTTATTTACTTACATTTAATTATTTAAATGTTAGGGGTATTTCAGTCTACCCCCCTTAAAAGGACTTCGTCCCGAAGTCATAATTTATTTGTTCATCCTATGGAATTAAGTTCATATACTCCTGTCTATTTATCATTCTTGGGTGTCAATACTGTATTGACACTACTATATTCCATCACTACTCTGAGTGTATATAATTCATATAGACAAATATTCTCTATTCGTGATAATAATATATCACTGCATAATAACTTAATAAATACTGTAAAACCATACATGTTCCAACTTCCTAGCTATCCCACTCGGTCATCACTGCACAAGTGCAATACCAAATCCTCAGTCCTACAGAGTGCAGAGGCGTAAACCCTTGGCAGTGAATCTCTTGTGTGATTGTAGGAATAGATATAAATATACTGTAAAATAATTAAGTGCTTCATAAACATTCAAGTGTTACATAGAACACACAAATAATCATTCAATTGTCACATAGGACGTATCATTAATCACCAAATGTCACATAGGACATTCTAATAACTAACCAAATGTCACATAGGACACAACCATTTAACTAATTGCACACATGCGCAACAAACAATCAAACACAAATAACCATACACAAGAATAATATAGACTGCAGATACGCAAGTCGCATGTGGTGCTCTACCCCCCTTAAAAAAGGTTACGCCCACGTACCCCTACAAGTATACACAAAACGAAAAGAAAATTGTTGGATACTTGTCTCGCATAGAGTCTTCTAACTCCCATGTCGCCTCTTCAAAGTCGTGAGTTTGCCTCGCTCTAAGTTATGTGATGGGTGAGGCACGTACTGCTTTGGCTGTAATGTGAAACCCATTGTGCACTCTCCATATGAGTCTAATATGTAGACTAATGGGCCCACTCGCTCCGTAGTAAGGTACGGTCCTTAATAGTTCGTTTAAGTTTGTCCTTCTGTAAAAAATCTAAAGGTTCCCTTCAAGGGTGAAATTTTAAGGAAGACTCGATCGCCTATTGCGAACTCGAAGTCTCTCCTACGGACATTAACATATGACTTCTGTCCCACGAGGTATATTCCTGAAAATCTATGTATTTCATGGTATGTTCCATAGTGTATTAATATGCTTTTATATCTGAATCCCGTTTGTATGGGTGAAGGTAATCTATTATCTTGTACATTGCCAAAATTATTTCATGGCGTGTTTAAACTATTTGTGTGTAACGCACGTCCGTTAGTCGCCTCTTAGTTGTAATCGTCGGCGCTCGTGTCTTGTATTAACATTGGGCATACTCAAAATCCCTTTATTTAGATTATCATCTTGATATTATTTATTCACCAATTATTGGTAGTATATGCACGATTATTATCGTCTGTTCATCAGGTATACCACAGTAGGGTTCCTGTTAAGGTTTCTAACTAGGTGTAGTTTCCTCTCAATTAAACATGTTATTGTGATTGTGAATCAACTCTGGTGAGTATCAGTATGTTGTTTATACTCTTTATGTTCTACCATGTTTATAGGTAGATTCCCATTTAATATACTAGGTTTTAAATTCCTAAGAAAAACCTAAGTCTATTATTATTATTTTTTTCTTCTGATGGCAATATGGCCATAACCTAGAATATAGTTTGAGAATACTTTTATTATAAGTAATTATCTCCTGATCTCATTTTTAATTTATTAATATGGTTCATGGAATAATAATAGTTAATATTTCCTTCATAATTGATTATGTTTCCGATATCTGCGGAGTTGTTTTAGCTATTAAATCTTCTCGGCGTAATCTAGACAACTCAACTCCTAACTTACACCTTCCACAATTCATATACTTCATTTAATTAATTTTTATATTAAAATTATGAATAAATACTTACTTATCACAGAAATATTTGTGACCACTTGTAAGGAGTCTCAGGAATCATCCAACTCTGATGGGGTCAGCATCAGTGTTGAACTATCCTTCCACACCATTTTGTGTTTGGTTTTCCCTTGATCTGACCAGGATCAAGTTCGACCTCCCACGTCAAATATCAAACAATCACATAATTGTCATTTCCAAATTTTTATCTTATTAGACTTTGTGACGTGGTGAGTACTACATTTTCTCCTGATCAATATACTACTATTCCAATAACTGTTATTACACATACTTAAATCTAGGGTATTACCAAAATCCCCATAACAATATTGCTTTGATCCAATCATCAAGCGGGGAAGCCAGTTTTTCCCCTTGGCATTAAAGATAAATTCTTATTAAAGCATCTAGGCTCATATGTCTAATAACTATATCCATCAATCAATTTAACTCTTAAACCCATCATACAAGTCATAAGTCCCGTCATGGGCTTGCATACTTTAGAATATTCTCTTCTCCTTAAAAGGCTTCTCTAATATTTCACTTATCCAGGCTCGAGTATTGCCTATACTTTAGTTATCATTTCATAGAACGAAGACAGTCGCAGTTAGACTTTTTAAGTAAAAATTCCTATAACTCAATCAACAACTACAGTCCATAAAGTATTATCTCCTCTTCCTTAAAGCTTAGCTTTTTCTTTATTCCCTCTAAAATCCATAAATCAGGTGAATCATATGTTCACCCCAGTCAAGTATCTCTTAATACTATTACCATCTTAAACTAAGGATTTCTAGTTTTAATCCTACTGTTTAATAACAGGACAATCAAGGCTTATTGTTTGCTTTTATCCCTTAGAATCGTGGTTAACCCACTAGCTCAATGGCTTCCAAAAATAAGTCGGTTAGGTTTGTCAAATAGAGGCTTTAGAATCACAGGGTTTAGTATATAACGTTAGGACGGTTTACGTATAAAATAATGGCTACAAATCTAGGGTGTGCTCCCTACTTTTATATTTCCTTTACACTCATTTTTGTGTATATATTGTTTCACCCTCTTATATAACTTACGCTCACTCCCTGTGTATGTATTGGTTTAAGCCCTTGGTATGACTCATACTACTTTCACTGTAAGTGTCAAGGAGAGTCATTTTGTTATCATGTTTATACTAAAGTTTATATTATATATGTTTTAACTTTAGTTGATTTACTGCGATCTTTTATTCGCATTCATAATTTGAGCTGTCATAATGGACATATGCTCGTATAAATTCATAAGGTTAGTATAGGACATGTGTCTCAAATTAGGGTAGGTATTTTTAATGGTACTCAACCCTCTGAAGTGTATTAAAACCTTAATGTTTTAGGTTAACGACCTCCAAATTATATGTATATATATGTAACATTTGTTATTGCTAATTAGGTATTTCTTCCCACTTTAGAAAATATATATTCAAAATTTGTTCTCTCCCCCTTTTTTTGAGAGTCCAGCGTTGTTATATCTTGGTACAAGCTGAGACCCTTAGTATTTGCTCAGGTATTTCAAAACTCGTGCTTATCCATTTTGGATGTTTAATTATATTTTTGAGATTCTGTTTCTCAATTGTCATACTTCAAGGTTCCTCACTATCTTCTCTCAAAGTTTATAAGAGCTTGTAAGATTTCCTAGACTCGCACTGAGCGGTAAGCTCGCGGTGCCTGGGTATCCCATAAAATTTCAGTGTTTGCTCTTTACGTGAGCTCTTTTGACAGTTCCTGTAGTCTTAAGTATTTATATTAATTAATGTATTCCCGTTCTTGACATCTGCTCGTCATTTAGGCAGGTCATAAATTGTAGTTAAGTATTTCTTGAGTAGGATCCTGTCGTGCCTAGTACTTGGCATTATGCCCCTAAATATTCCCAACCTTCGCTCATAGGCTCAGGTAACCTCAATTTCATAGGTAAGGGAAAAAATAAATATCAAAGTATCCTATTAGGTGAGAGGTTACCCAAGTTAGGTCTCCCTATATTCTTGATACTTACTAATCACATATATAAGTCTCATCGACTGATAATTATAAACACATATTTATGCATCATGCATTTAGCTTAGGTTCTAGGCTTACCGGTTTCGCGCTGAGCGCTCACCTCAGCGCCTGAAGTTCCCACTGAATACAGGGCATTTCTTTCTGGAACTATCTCTTTTCCTTTCTGGGTCTCGGATGAGGATGGCTGTCCTCCCGGTCTTGTAGTATAAGTATTAGTCTGTGGCGCTTGACCTCCTCCGGGTCCGCCTGTTTCCACAGTCGGTGTTCTCTGCGAACCTCTAGCTTCTTTGTATACTCGACTCCCTGGATTAGAAAAGCACTCATACTCCCTGTGACCTTTCTTTTTGCAATGACGGCACTCCACCTTCCCTCATGCGCAATCTACGCCTGGGTGATCCTTTCCACAACGTTTATAGTAATAGTGTCGTCGGGTCGGCTTATTGCCTCTAGGTGGTGCTGTTCTTAGTGGTTGAGCATCAATAGCGGGGCCGGTCAGACGAGGGATCTGCTCCTTCGTCTTCTGACCTTGGAAATCCATCCGCCCTTTCTTCTTTTCAAAGAATTTCTTCTGCTTTTTGTAGTAACCGCCAGAGGTGGCTCCACCATCATCTCCTTCAGTATACTTCCTTTTCTTTCTTCCTTCGTTGGAGTAGTCGACTCCTGGTATATAGTTCATCAAATTGGTGCACCGTGCGCAGTACTGGTCAACTGTTTGTCTCCCTTAGATTAAGGTCTTGATCTCCTGCCTTTTCCTCTGCTTTATGTGTTCGGGGTAGTACTTTTCCCGCAACACTTCTACGAATTTTGTCCATTCAAATTCCGGTGTAGCTCTACGGTGGCCCTCAATAGTCCGCCACCAAATGTCAGCTGCGCCCTTCAAGTTGTATGCGGCGATGTCGACCTGTTGGTCTTCAGGGACTCCGATAGACTTGAACGTCTTCTGGTGCTCTGCAATGAACATCTTCAGTGCGGCGGGGTCCGGTTCCCCTGAATAAGTTGGTACCTTCGCGTCTGCAACGTTCTTCAACCAGTTGATTTCTTTGGGCCGCGGCGGGTGGGGTATGGCTCCCATAAGTTGAGCTCCTAGTTCTTGCGCGAACGTCGCCATGGCTGCTGTTAGCTCTTGTACTGTTGGAACATCCGCCGGTGTCTTGCTACTGCGTCCACTGCTGTCTCCTCGTGGTCCTTCGCTGGTCGACATCTAAGATAGTATATTTTTATTTCTACTCGGTTGCTACACCATATCACATACACAATCAAAAACATGTAAGTAAGCTAACTACTAGTAATAAAATATCCCTAGGGTTTTTCTTTCTAGGTCACGAATCCTCACGGACGTTTCCCGTAACCCAATATTCCTATGCTCATTGTCCTAGACTCAGTATCTTTTCATCAGAGCGGTACTCCGCTCTGATACCACTTTTTGTAACACCCCTAATCTTAAACCTGTAATGACGTCATAACTCGTAGTATAATAAATAGCAAACCACAGCGGAAAATAAAACTATCTAACCTTGGTGTTACACGCCGTTACTCACCCTTGTGAGTAACAAGGCATCCTTACTCTTTCCAACATTACAACTTCTCACGCTGTGATGAACAGATACTGAGCACTCTACTTATTACAAACCAAATCCAACTAAATGAGCAACTAACTGAAATACAACAAACTCCAAAATATAATACATAATAAATCCACAAGTGTTTATAAAAACACAACGACTACCCTGTTTCCCCGCACTCCGGCTTGTGTATTCTCCAGAGACCTGAAATGTTTGGCCCAATGAAGGGCTCAGCAAACTATGCTGGTATGCTAAATGTAGTCCTA
The DNA here is from genome assembly GCA_023374045.1 of Limonium bicolor. Taxonomy (NCBI): domain Eukaryota; kingdom Viridiplantae; phylum Streptophyta; class Magnoliopsida; order Caryophyllales; family Plumbaginaceae; genus Limonium; species Limonium bicolor. Next base: position 125,181,836 of record CM041777.1, on the reverse strand, counting down.
AGTCTTCTAGATTCCTTAAGTCGTTTTAGCCATCTTGGTATTAGATTCTTTACATGAAATACCGGTTTACAATAATAACAGTAACAACTGTAAACACTTAACAAACACATAACAATCCACCTGTAAACGCCAGTGTACAATAGTACACAACATCAATAATCACACAACAATAACCACACAACAATAAACAATAATCACACATTAGTAAACCATAACAATAATCAAACGAGATACACGTATTAAACTGTACTTGTTAGTTAGTCACTTGGCTCTTATCCTTTAAACCAATCATTTAACCTTTTCCAATTAATTTCCATCTCAAGTGTCATGATAAGACAAACCTTAATAACCTGTGAAAATGGACAGTGTGTCCCACTGGGTTCCAAAGGAACCGTTACCAGTAGACCTTATGGCCCTGGATAAATATATGTAATGACCGATCCGGTCGAAACTGTGCACCAACGGTAGTGCATTCCGCCATCCCCGAATGTGGCTGATGGATTTTGAGTGACTCCCTGTTTGAGCCTCTCATAGTGATCACAATGCGCAACCAGAAAGTCGAAACGATCTGGATTCCTCTCTTGATAAGTTAGCCCTTTTTGTCAGCGACATAATAACCATACTTGAAATAAGACTATCACATTTGACCCTTGTTAGGTTCAGTAATACCTAAAGGTCAGTTAGTCTCTTTTTTTTTTCAGTTTAGATGTATAAACTTTAGTCACAAGACATTCGCGTATAAAATACAACGCAACAGTTTGAGCAATCCCACATACAATAACATTCACATAAAATCATAGATATCGCTCTTAAACATTTAAACATATAATGTCTGGACCTTAGGATAATCCTTAGGACATTCAGACCACACAATTAACATACCGTTCACCGTGACAACAGCTAGCTTGACAGTTCACGCTCTAGTAACCTTTCCCGTATGCTGTTATTTATACATACAATAACGGGTAGTATTAATACAACTATTCTTTAAATATTACCGTACTGTCACTGTAGTGTTTATACTCGTCGTACAATAACTCCGTATGTTATTTATTTTCCCCTGTTATTTCACATTGGTTCTAGATAATCTAGCAGTTTCATTATTTTATGTGAAACTCACATGTGATAATGATTTCATTTATACGTACATCTTTACCTCATTAATTATATACCTATAATTATTTCCACTTATCATTTATATCCTATCCCTTGTCATTTTTATATAACCAAAATTATTTTATAAACTTTATATTATATTCCTTAATATACCATAATACATTATATTAACCTTTCACTTCCTTTATTAAACCACAAAACCAACCTTATTTTCACAAATCTCCAAATACTCTTATCATTTCGTACTTACAAATTATACCACAATCGTTATAAATTACCAATTAAGCCATAAGCTCTTCGCTAAATCATATAGTTTCTATGTTTACACTTTAACCCCAAACTTATATAAGTTACATATTAACTTATAAAATATAGTTTAAATATTTTATTTCTTTAAATAACCAAGTAACCCATATCTTTCTTTAAATTACTTTTCCGCCCATATTAAAATTCTATTCTTCACATATACTTCCATAAATTACATATTCAACCCCTTTAAACTTTTATAAACTTAGTATTTTATGTCATAATCATTTTAACTCAAGTTTTCGGTCAACACTTTGACCAAGACTTAATTTCACATTAATACTCTAATACACCCCATAAAATCATAAGTAATTTTTCGACTAAACCTTATATTTTCCAATAATTACAAAATAGCCCCAAAACTTTATAAAATGTTATTTTAACACTTAAACACTTATTTAAATTCACCAAAATTGAAATCCCCAAACTTGATATGTGGTTTAAATATCAAATTATGGTATGTAAAGGCTAAAAATGCTTAGTAACATCAGTGAACAATTTAAACCATAATAAATGCAATAAAGCATTAAGACACAGTTTGAGCAAAAACATGCTCTAAGCATATGGTGAACTTGTTAGGACCCAAAGCCTACCAAGACTAGATAACATTTAATTATGATTAATAAGGCTAAATAAGTCCTTAAGAAACTTGGGGACATACCAAATAAAACATCAGAAAATCTTAAGTCAATATTAGCAAATGCTCTAACTTGGGATGAATGTGTAATACTATGTCCATACCTACCTTATTTATATGTTAATGAACATATTAAATCGATTACTAAAGAAAAACCAGCTTGAAAACAAGTTTAAACCGCAAAATGTGCTTAAGGAGTCTTAAAGCACGTTTTTGAAAAATTGTCTTGTAAATGAGTTTGAATGGCTAAATGTCCATCATTACTCTTAAATAACTGTGTACTATATAGTATCACATTTGGGTGGCTATATCAAATGGGAAATCAAATTTCACTTCTATGTGCCTTGTTATTGGTGAATAGTGATTTTTATAACTAGTTTGTAACATATATTTTAAGAATTATTAAATTGGTCCACAAGACTAGTATGCCCTCCTAGCATAATGGTGGCCGTTTTTAGTATGGTGAGTCAACCACCATGTGAAATCAATTAAAGGAAGAAGGAAAAGAAGTAAAAAGAAGAAAGTTACTTTAGTACATAAATATCTTCTAAAGGTAACTCCAAACTCCTTCTCTCATTTCCTCACTTCCCACCGTCTTCTACCTTTCTTCGTTCTCTCTTTCACGATTTGCTATGGCAACCTCTCTTCTCCTCTTCATTTCTTTGCCAAATCCAACTCCATGCTCCAAATCAAATTCTAAGACTATATTTATCTTAGTTAGACCAAGCTCTACAATCTTGTCTCTTCAAACTTCAAACCTCCATTTCGGTGCCAAGAACCACCATGGGAGCTTGATCTCCCTTTTCACATATTCATGCTCTCCTTTGCTTCAAGTAAGGAACTCAAAGAAATCCATGTTTCCTCCATGTTTTCATGTTGTCCGAAAATTCACCATTAATGGAGCTCTTATATTGCCTTGTTAGCTTCATTTGAATCTTCCAGGGCTAGGAGGAGTCCTCTCTTATACTTGTTCAAGTTCTCTTCCAATTCCAAGGTAAAACAATTACCTTAATGTGTTAAAACAATATGTGTAACTAGGGACCAAATGCCCTATTGTTTGTATAATGTTTAATAGTTGAAAAGGGACCAAATGCCCTACCGGTTTTACAAGGAAACAAGAAAGAAATTTGTGAGGAAAAGAGGTAAACAAGCTATCTCAAGGTAGTTTTAATGCCTTAGGAAAATGAGCTTGATTTGCTTGATAAAATACCTAAGGAGCCAATGGTGAGTGACCTAGTAAAGTGTTCTCAAGGAGACTAGTAAAAGAACATATGTTTTGGTGTATGTATTTGCAGGTCAAAGGCATTATTCATGTGGGAAATTCAGTGTTTATGGCTTATGCAATTTAAGGGCCTAAGAGCCATGTTATTTAAGGGCCTAAGTGCCAAGCAATTTAAGTTATGCACTATATTGTGATGTAGTGCTAATGTGTGAAGTTTGCGTATAAAAATGTGTTTGATGGATTTTAGGTGTTTTGAATGAAATAAGGAAAAAACTTAAGTGTTTGGATGTGAGTATATACAAGAGAAGCTATGGCCAAATTTGGGAAGATGTGTAAGAAGTTCTAAGTGTCTTAAGGAAGTTTTGGCGAACTAGGAAGTGTTAAAGGTGATTGAATGTTTACTTGAGAAGAAAAACTGTTAAGGTGATTTGGAGTGATGCAAGGATTTAGGTGTTGTTGGAAGTTCTAGGAATTCAATGGGTGTTTTGTGAATGTATTAAAGTCTTGGAGAAGTTGTTTAAGGTTTAGGTAGGTTGGTGTTCAAGGAATAAGTGATGTTAGGTATGATGTGAAAAAGGAGATTTAGTTAGGAAGAAAAGAAGTTTGAGAGATGGTGTTAAGGTGTAGAGGAAACACCTTGGTATTGTGGTCATTATAGGTGAAATGCCACCTAGAAATCATAAGGAGAAAACATTGTAAGTGTTAGGAATTTTGTGGAGATATAAGTAAAGGTTTAAGGAATTAGGAAAAATAGTTTTGTGAGTGTTTAAGAATATCTAAGGGTGTGTTTGAAGTGCCAAATGATGTTAGAACACATTAAGAGGCCTTAGGAGAAGTTTGGTGAAGATTTGGCAAAGTTTGGGTAAGTTTAGAAGGCGACCGACCCAGGGGCCGACCCAGTTTGTGGGTCGGTCGAGCCTCTGTTAAATGTTAGGAAAGTGTTCGGTAATGGTCCGACCCAAAAGGGTGGGTCGGACATGGTCGGTCGGTCAAGTTTCAGAGGTGGAAAAATGTTCGCACATGGACCGACCCAGAATGGTGGGTCGGACGTGGGTCGGACGGTCATGTTTGTAAGGAAGTAAAAGGGTTCTGTAATGGACCGACCCAGTTTGGGTCGGTCGGTGGGTCGGTCGGACCAAAAACATGGTTTGAGGTATGAAATGATATGTGATGATGGGGATTGGTAGGTAATGATGTTATAAGGATGTTAAGGACATGTTAGGGAGTTTTAATGACACCTAAGTGGGTTAAAGTTGTATTAAAATGTGAGAGTAAAACAAGTTAAAATGTTAAGTTATGTAACTATGTTAACGGGGAAAAATTAAGCATTGACATTAAATGATCAAGCAAACCCCGATGTTAATGAAAACACGTGTGATGTTAACAGTTGTTCGAGAATTGCTCGAGGAACATAAATGGACAGGATAAGTGGACTCCGGTGACAGGTATGGTTTTCTTGCAACCTGCGTCCTACCGGATTACACCGGCTTGTATGCCAATATGCTTTCTGTATGTTTGCCACGATGTAAGATTAAACATGTAATGAGTTTACAGTAATTCATTTATGTGGCGTGTACAACTCCGATACCATTTAACCTCGAAAGTGTTAACCTTAGTTAACTGAGTCTAGGATCACATGAGAGTTCGGTATTCGGAGTAAACGACCCGGACCATGGGACGTACTAACCACGGCTATGCGTGTGTTAATTGTGTGTATGTGTATGTGAATGTAGGGATCTCCCTTGTATGTTTAACCCAGTTGTAAACTGTATGAGTTGTTATGTGACAGGCTCCATAGTGGGGTTCTAAGTATTGTCTAAAGTAAGTATGTACTAACAGTAGTGAGGAATCCGGTTTGGCCGGTCGCGCGGTGTTTGGGAGAGGGTATCCTTCCTAGCCTTACCCTTCTCTTTGTTATGGTTGTTTCCCTCACGGGTTATGATCTCCCATTAGCTTACTCCAAAGCTTGGCTATTCTGACTTATGATCGGTTTAGGGGGAACATGTGTTTGTGTGGTGTGTTCGGGCCTCCAAACCCGAATCGCCTTAACTTAAGTTACTCGTCCAACTATTAGGACGGTAATGAGTGTTGTTGTTATTGTATAACGAGCTTATCATGAGACTGGCAACATTCTCTAGGCTCACCAGTGTGTAAACAATGTTTGGGTCGGTTCCTAAGCGAACCATTCCCGTTGTGTTATGTGTTTTGTTGTGATGCAATATCCATTGCGGTATTATGTTGTGTACGTGGAAACGTGCAAAGTGTTGTTAGGTGTTGTATGTAGTGTATGTTATATGTTGTATAATGTAGATTGTGTGGATCATGGATATGATTCCAAGTTCGTGATAAGAGGCGTTTAAGGATAACCCGATTTAAGGGTATGTGTCGTCTATTAAGGAAGTAGCTCCGTTGGAGGAGAAACACTCTAGGGATGATGAATGCCAAGGGTGACTTGTTAAGTGGGATGTATTATCCGATTGTTGAGCCCATTGAGGCGAAATGTTAAGTGTTGTGTGTTTATTGTTACATGCATGATTTAAACATAATCAACTGCATGTTAAGACGACAATTAGTTGTGCGTGGCCCGGTAGCATGTGGGCTGCGGGATTACCATACCAGCAAAGGTGCTGAGCCCCTTGGGGCCACCCCTTTCTCTTCTTTTTTCCTATTTCAGGTACGAAGTGCTGGACGCCGTTCGAGAGTAGGACGGGTAGTCGTTGTACATGGGTATTCATTTAAGTGTATATATACAGTAGGAGTAATAAGACCGATATTGTTGTCGGCATCAGTTATAATACTCGGTATAGTTGATAAGGTGTATATTATTGTTGTTGTTAATGGAAAGGGATAATAATGTATAGTTGCTCGGGAATTTAGCCCATCAGACCGGTACATTGTGTATGTATTAGCCTTGTTAGCCACGTGGGTGGCTAACGGCGTGTAACACCAACAAGTTAAGTAATGTGATGAGGTTGTTCTTCCGCTGCAGTTTGTTGTAAGTATGTTAATGTTGGATGGGGTGTTACAAAAAGTGGTATCAGAGCGAAGTATCGCTCTGATGACTGAACTACCGAGCTTAGGAAGTACCGAGTTAGGAATTAAGTACTTTGGGTCAAGGGTTGAGAGATAGCGTGAGAGATACGCTAGATAGGAACTACCAGTGACTACTGGAAACCTACAATATCCATCCCACCCTCCACAGTCCCTGTATATAACTTAGGGAAAGAACGCCAGAGAGATGAAAGTCCTCTCATACTCGGAATACCCGATCTGGCTGTTATTAAATACCCTTAGGGTACGGAGAACCTGTCATACGGTAGATCCCGAAAACTGGGAATCCCGGAGACGGTCTCCATCTAAACAATGTTAACCGCATTTCATAGCAATGAATGAAGGATCTTGTGTATTGGAGAATAGAATTTCCGGCAACCTGGGTCGACATGCAGAGCAGTCGAGAATAACCAGTTTGCAACGCACCAAGCGTGCAACAGGCAAGAAGTGGATTAATAAAACCGAGACAAGTGTCTACGGGACCACAGTTGATAAATAATACACCAACGGTATACCAATCGACAAAGGAACTACAACGTAGTGCCCAACAAGAGACAAGTCTCAGTAACCACGACAAGTGCGTGGGACGGGCTATAAGGAGGATACAATACTAAGACAAAGGGGTCTCCCAGAATGGGAAATACCCTAGTTAATGATTATTATGTGAATACAGTGAGAAGTCACCTAGACAAGTTATTATCAAGACAGTAAGATCAGTGAGGGCCAACAAGGCCACTGATGACAGTGCGGGTAAAAACAATACCACAACCGGTATGTGTTAAACTGATAGCCAGTTAGCATGGCGCACTTGCTATAGCAAGTGCTGCTATAATAGGGCTGTTCGGGAAATTTATAACCACTACAGAGTACTTAGTAAAGTACCACGAAGTTAAGTGTGAACATTATAACCATGGAAGGGCTTAACAGCCTGACCTTTGTAATTGGAAGTACACCAGTCAGCAAAAGCTAGACTTGGCTAAGGTAAGAAGATGTTGTGAAACCATGAGAATTTTCTTTCAAACCCAGATTTATTCAAACTTTTTTTTTCTTTCAAAACCAGATTTTCTTTCCAACCAACACTTCTTTCCAACCTTCTTTTAAACCAGACCAGTAAAACCAAGGACAGTTGACGAGGATACAACAATGGATAAACTTTCCCTCGATTAAGTTCGGGAAGTAAGGAATGAATATTGTCACGGGACAATATAAGGGAGTTGACAACAGAATACTTCACCTAGGCGTGTGACGGACACTACGAGTGTACCAACTGTGTTGTGGGACGACCGCACTCCGATAGGAGCTTGTGGGCCTGACAGACCTACTTATGGGTTAGTTGGGTAAGTAGCAATGTATCAGTATGATACCCCATATATGTATACGAGTAGAGTCCGAAACACGGGAAGTAGTCGACTCCGTCTACGGTCAGCAGTATGAGTCAAGCAAGAACTAAGGATTACAAGGAATAGTTGAAGTTAAGGAATTCAGTTAAGTTAGCAAGACTAAAAGGATTAGTGAACTCCTTTCAAGGAAATGTTTAAGAGTTAGGAAGTGCGATGGGCACAAACTGTTATGTAAAGACACCACATATGTCTTAAGGATCCTTAGGGATAAACATTATAGCTGGAATGGTGACCCAGCCTGTACATGGCAAGCAGATGCCTAATGTGGACACATTAATGTACAATGAACGGGATGAACTCCCAGAATAAGTACCTACACTACCAGGAAATGTTAATCTTCACAGAAGAAGATAATAACCAGTAAAGAACGCGAAAGGCGTAGCTAACGGAATGTACCAATAAGTGTGAGCCAAATGTAATGGCATAACTTAGCGACACCCAGGGGAAATCCTTGAAGGGTGTTCGCATCAATAATTGTTGCACGAAATGACGTGACAGAAACACAAGGGTTGAAACTAACACACAGTTTAGACATAAGTTGTCAGGAGACGGACTGACAATCCTAAAGGGCATCCCACGAAAGGAAACGTGGTGCAACGACCTTGTCATGGAGCCCAATACAACCTCTAACCATGTGATACTGTACAGAGAAGTACATGTGTGTGGACAGCCTACAATGAGCTCAGCTCAAGGCAAACAAGGCTCATAAGCCATAGGCAAGATATGCTATATAAATTCGATTGACGGTATAAGTGAATAGAGTGGTAAACGAACCACTGCATTAAGAGTGGGGATACCTCTCGATATTGTGACACCGCAGGAGCGGTAATTATGTGAATCAAGTTCAAGAAATATGTTAAGGATGAACGACGTTATTACTGAAAAAGAGCAGTTAGCTTGATAGCATGTGTGTATAAAGTGAAACACCGAGCTGAATAATGCCGGCTTGTGACTGGAAGATCGATGCTCATCCAAATGAGGGATGAACCATAATGTGAATAATGTAAGTTTATGTGTGGAAGATGAGGTGACAGTAGATACGATATAAGCTGATGTTATACAGGGAGTAGGAGCACGGTGCGCAACAAGCGACCGTTGTATAAATGTTGTTAAACGAAAACGTAACAGATAAGATCAGTTATGAGTTGAACTCAGTGGAGATGCAAGATAAGTGATGTTAAACAAACTGAGCAATAAGCCAGTGGTAGGTACTGTGTGATGAGGAACTCAGTGTGAATTCCATGGCGAATCGCATAAGGGATTTACTGTCAAGAGTTTACGCCTCTGCACTCTGTATGACTGAGTGTTTTGGTATTGCACTTGCGCAGTAATGATCGAATGAGATAGCTAGGAATTGGAAACATGTTGATTGTGGACAAATAATGTTATAATGGCCGATGCATAGGAAATGCAAGGCCGCACCAATAAAAGAGTACCTGTATAAAACCAAATGTGGAGACATGATTAACAGTAAGTGACTACAGTAGCACTAGCTGCCAAGTATCGGTATGAAATATACCACAAATGTTATAAATAGCTGAGAGAGCACTACACACTAAGTAGTAGCTCAATCTCAACCGACAATAAGTCGGAAGAAGCAAGTCAATCATTGTGAAATACATAGTTGTATACACAGTAAATTGTTATGGAAATGGATAGAAAGTTTATAACTCACCGAATTCGCTAACGGTAAGAGATACCACGCGTCGGTTGAGAAACCATTGTTACCAAGATGAAGGTGACAATTGGGGATGTACAATACGGTACGAATAACAAATGGGGGCAATTAAGCTCTACAGTTATTAGAGTTTCGCAGCAGAAACTAGTGAGCCAGTGATTCAAGTGTTGAATGTACATGGTGAACATGAGTGAATGGCTAATTATTAATGCCTAAAAGCCTCACAGGCCAGGACCGAAACCGGTTATGAGTTACAACTCCAATGAGAATTCCTGGTTTAGGAACTAAACCGCCAATATGGTTGAGATCCTCTAATCAGAATCCATTGTGTAATAGACCGCGTGGAAGTTAAAACACTTCACGACGGCAGAGCATTTAAGCAATGTTTAGTGACTGATTACGTGGGCGTAATCCCTTTTAAGGGGGGTAGAGCGCAAAACCACTTAGTGTATATTACCGTACAAGTGTACGTAGTGTATGTGATTTATATTGTGCATAGCACAAAATTATATTATTGTTTTGATGATTGGTGCGTGTGTTACGTAAACATACACATTCATTCATGGTTTAATTGTGGTAATTGCGCACAAAAGATGCGAATACCATTGTGATAAGTGTGTGTGTTTGTTAACAGTTGTGTGTGATTGTACAAGTGTGGGGAGTAGATAAACTCCCGGGGGAACAAAAGCCCCGACAGTGTATAAATGTAAAACCAGGTGTTGTATTTTGATAACATATATGTGTGTATATATATATGTATACTTAATAGTGATACATGAAAGGGCATGATACCGACATAGAACCTAGTGAGAATGAGATTCCCTAGGCAATGTGACTAAAGGTGAATGGAGGTAACTGATAGACGGAGTTCTATCCTTTGGAGATGTATGATCATGACTAGAATGATTCAAAAGATAGAAAATTGGAAATGAGTGACTTACTTGATGCTTGAAAATGAAGTGGGAGGTGGAACTTGATTTGCATGTGATCAAGGGAAGCCGAACACAAATTGGGGTGGAAGGATAGTTCAACACTGATGCTGATCACATCAGGGTTGGATGACTCTTGAAACTCCCTATAAGTGGCCACAAATAACCACACTAATAAAAGAAGCAAAGAGCTTAAGTTGGACTTGGAGTTGTGTGTGTTTTCAAAAGGATTTTAAATGGGTATTTATAAAACGTTGATGGATACTTTACGTAATTAAAGTTCTCTTACTTAACCTCACAAGGAAATTTTAAATTTATGTGATTGTTTTAATCTCCTAAAGGCACGGGGACGGAAGGTGTCCATCGCGACCGTGTTCTGCGGGATCACAGTGTATATCAAGGATATTTTTGATTGCTATACATGCTCTGACATGTTGTGTGGTATGTGTAATGAATGTTGTTTTGACTTGGATTTCCTAAAGTGTATACTATCAAGGCCTATGAGTCTAAATGTGTGTTACATAGACCTATGTGTCTAAAGACTGTTATGTTACCAGGACCTATGTGTCCAAATGTTGTTATGTTACCCAAGACCAGTGAGTCAAAGGGGTTGTTATGTATGTGTAAGTGTTGTTAAGATACCCGGACCATAGAGTCCGAGGTTATCATTTGGATATGTTATGTTATGTGTGGATGTGAATGTGTTGCCCGGACCATTAAGTCCGAGGTTGTGATGTAAAGTGTGTTTGGTTAAGGAAGTTTATTTCCAAGTGATTACTGTATTCTAATCTAATGATGTGTGAAAAGTGTGAACTTCGAGGACGAAGTTCTT